>CM039620.1:6695676-7175676 GCA_022457165.1 Juglans mandshurica | reverse complement strand
ACTGGGTCAGGGAGTTCAATCTTGCTATGCTCTAGAATCCATTGATGGATCCTTGAGGCGAAATCCTAGTTGATACCAAATATTAGAGAAATGATCTAAACAAATTTTTTTGTCATAACCAAAAAGCATTCCCAGTTGTCCTATTTATCATGCCATCATTGCATGGTGTATTTCCATAGTCAACCCCCTTGAGCCTTATTTTACATAAGCTTTTATTTGTTCTTTTAACTACATAAACCATTCCCGTTCTAAGCCTGAAAAATCATGATTTACCTTTCACAGTTTGAGAAAATACTTTGGTGAAAATCTATATTTAAAGAGAAAGTTAGTTCAAAGGAAATTATGCTCTATTTGATCAAAGTGTGTGAAAAAAAAATGAACGAAGAAAAAAAAAAGGTTGAAGATTTGAAAATGCTACAAGAACTGAGGTGGCTGAATGAAAAAGGTGGGAGGCTGAAAAAAAAATGAAGGTATTATTGCTGGGTTTGTCTTATATTCAGAGGTGATTTATCCATCATGGTAAAAAAAAAAAAAATAGAGAAAAATCAATAAGTGGAGAGTAAATCACTTCAAGAGTTTGCTAAATGTATAGTTGGTTTTACTTCATTTATTACAACAACAATAATTTCACAAGTATGGTTATATAGTCAATGAAGAGTTATGGCTGGAATAATGTGAATATCTCTTTTGTTTTTTTTCCACTAAGTATTTTTCCAGTTTACTTTGATTTTCCATATCCATTTCTTTCTTAGCCCTCACCCTGTGGCCTGTCATTTCAACCTTGATTAAAGACCTTTTGATCTATGATTTTGGTGTTTGACTACATTAGTGGAGATAATTTCTGAAAATTGGATTTATGGGGTTAAGTTTTGAGAGAATTCTTCTGATTTTAGTTGTTCTACTTTTCTCTGAGTTTGCAGGTGGTTTGGAGTTAAGTTGATTATATCACACACACACTCAATGTCTTAACTTTAGGTTGAAGTAAACGCTTAACTCTTGCTCGACAAATTGCTAAATTTTTGATTGATTTTCCTACTATCCTTGATGTTAAAAGAAAAATACTAGTGATGATATTTAATTCAGATCATGGCTTGGTGAGTGATGAAACTTCTCTATGGGGTCAAGTTGATAGTCTATAGTAGTCTTTTATTTTTTTGTTTGAGGACAAACAAAGTTGTAAGTTTGGAAGTGTTGGATGACTTGCATAATTTCTTATATTTTATCACTTCTTAACTTTAAACTTTAGTCTAAATACCCTATTATTGGACTAAAATGCTAAAATGTTAATATAAATCATTGGAATTAATGTGTATTCTTGAATTGAGTTTATATTTACTTTGAGATACTCCTGAACAGATTTTTATGTTTAATTTCAGAGTTTATAAAAGAGCAAGTCCAAAACCATTCGAATTCAAAGGACTTTCAAGTGGGCAAGGCTTTGGAACAACCTAAGAACTTTCAATGAGTGTAGGACTTTCCAAATAATGATAATGATGGAGTAAATTGGATCAGAGTGCAAAATGCGCTAGCAGACAGCATGGATACACTTTAGTATTTTAATCATAACTTTCCGCTCCAATATCGGATTGCTGTAATTCTTAATTCGTTAGAAAGCTATCATAAAGGGCTACAAAGTTGTCTCTAATAAGGTTTTCCAAATTCGAACTCTTGAAGTACATACGTGCTGCCAAGTTGAGTCCTAAAATTTAGACGATTTTGTGTGCGGGAATATGAAGACATTAGGGTTTCTTTCCTACCCTATTTAAGCATATTATTAGCACGAAATTGAAGAGTTTTTTCAGATGGGCATTTCTTTGGAGTTTTTCATTTCAGACGCTGTGGCTTGTGAGAGAGGACACTGCGATTGACGCACGGACTGACGCTTCGATTGAGAGGCTTGGACTGCAAGGAGCATTTTCAGTGTTCATTTTCTTCTATTATTCTCTCAGAAAAATTATGGTGAATTCATTTATGTTGAATTTAATTTTTAGTATGAACTAAATTTTCTTTATTTTAGGAAAACGATGTAATTTAATTCTGAACTATGCTTGCTTTTCTATTCTAATTTGAAGTAATTCTCTTCTATGTTTGTCTGATTTATTCTAAATTTATTGTTTCTAATTAACTGGTCATTAATTAGATGATTTTAATCTTGTGATTTGCTATCGAAAGAGGGAATTATAGGATAGATCTTGGATATTTCGGCACATGTAAATATAGAGATCAAAAGACTTATATGAACCTATGTAGTATGAAAATCATTGGTCTTATTGCTTTATTGCTTTATTAATTTGTATACTCTTGTGTAAAATGATGAACAAGAATAATTTATAATTGACTGTCGAAAGAGGCTTTTGGATGTTTGTGGAGATTTACTAACAAATAGAGAGAATTAAATTCAATTAGTTAGATGAGTAAAGCATAGTGAGGAATTAGGTGAAATCGATTTCCTAGAAGTTTTCTTTCCCATTGATTTGATCATTGAATAATATCTTTATTTTTCTTTGAGTATTTTCTTTGAATTAATTTTATTTTAATTTGCAATTACAAAAATCTTAGTGACTTTTCTAAATAATGTCGAGATTAGTATAATTTCAGTATTTGTCAAAAGTAAGTTACCAATGCCTGAGGATGATACTCTTCTCTTCACTTTACTATAAAACTACGATACTGTGCACTTGTAGTTTTGCACTGATCAACTGTCGACACAGAGGAGACCGTCGTCGTTGCGCGCAGAGGATACCTTCGCCGTCACGCGCAGAGGAGATCGTCGCCTTCGCGCACAGAGGAGATTTAGGAGAGATGCCTGCATTGAGGAATAAATTTGGGGGAGATAATGCATTGAGGATCAAGAGATTTGGGGGATCTGAACGCGGGCTGCCTTTTTTTTCCCTCCGTTCTTTCTACTCTCTACGTTTTCTTTCTTTTTACTTTTTGTTTTTTTTTTTCAGTCCCTGACAAAATTCTTCGCGTAGGCCGTTGGTACGCAATCGGTACGCTCCATCGCTTGCACCAAGAAGAATTGGTTTTCTTATATCTATTCTATGATAAAAAAAAAAACGTCTATTGATCGCTTAAAAACAGTGATGAACAGTAATATTTGTTCTTCCATTTTTTCCTTCTGTCTTTTGGGTGTTATGTCATTTTTGTCCTTTTGGTAAGCATCTATTGTGTGTTTTGTCCGTGTATTGTGTGTCCATAATGGTCTTTTATTGTTTAGGAGCGGTGAAGGGACGGTTTCAGTTTGGGGTTAGGGATTGGCTGATGGGGCTTGTGTGTCAGTGTGTCAGGTTGAGGGGATGAATTGAGTGTTTAGGTTTATGTGTTAGTCGGTCAGAGTCTTTTTTTCTTTGTTTTTCTCCTTCTTATCCGTCAAGTTGAGTGTTTGGAAAAGGGGCGGTGAGTTAGGTTGATGAGTTTACATATGTCAGTCGGTCTATCTTTTTGTTTTCTTTGTTTTTCCTCCTTCTTATTTGTCTGATGGGTTTATTTGTGTTAGGCTAGTCTTTTTTTCTTTATTTTTTCTGTGGCCTCTACACGCTAGACCTCACTTCAACTTTATCATTTCTTATGTCTGCCACACACTTCTATAAGATCTGACATAAATGGGAACCACAATAAATGGGCTTAAACTCTTTTTTTTTTTCTAATTAATTATTTTCATTTTGCAGCTACAATATCTATATGTTATACCAATATTTAGGGAATGTTTGGATAGTGAGTTGAGATGAGATGAGTTGACCTGAAAATTGAAAGTTGAATAAAATATTGTTAGAATATTATTATTATTATTTTGGGGGTTTAAAAAAGTTGAATTATTTATTATATTTTATGTAAAAATTTAAAAAATTATAATGATTAGATGAAATGAGTTGAGATGTATTAAGATGAGTTGAAAGAAAAATTCTATTCATCATTCCCACACTACACACCACACAAAAGTTTTTTTTATTTTTTTTTCTCTTACCAAATGTGTGGTGTATAGATGATGAGTAAAAGAAATCAATTAATTTCTAAAAAATAAAATCAAAAATACTTTTGAAATATAAAAATAAATATGATATGTGGTGTGTAGGAATAATGAATAGCAAATCTCGAATTGAAATGAGACCGATTTGAATAAGCCGCTTGACACAAAAGTGATATTTTTTTGTGTCAAAAGCTGACACTTATCTCTAAGCCTCAGTCAAATCTTTGGCAGAGTGTGATGTGGTGAAATGAGCTTCTGAAGTTCTGATCTGTAGAGAAAAAAATTAAAAAGATAAATGAGTATTAATTCGGTAGTACAACGCAGCTGTAAGGGTACCACTACCCTTATATAAATGGTGGTGCATCTTTTGAAGTTATATTTGCTCTTCTTTTTTATTTCTTCCTGCGTGTAACTTTCTCACTGAAGCTCTTCTTATCCGAAAATCAAGTTTCTTCTTAACTTTTGAGATTCACTCATTTTTCCCATCTTATGTGTTAGTCGATCTGTATATTTTTTTTTTCGATTTTGTCTGTTCTGGGTTGTTTTCCTTACTGAGAATCTTTTTTTCGTTTTTTTGCGCCATTTTATCTATATGTTTTTCACTCTTTCTTTTTCATAGTTCTATGTTCTTTGATCTATGTTTTTAAAGCCTTGGGTTGTTGGTTTCTTGCTTCTTGTATTTGTCATTTTTTTTTAACTTTTCTTTATCGATATCTTGATATGTGTTTCTTCTCGGGCTTTTTCTTTCAGTGTATGTTTGTTTTTAGAAGTTTGTCTTTATTTTTGGATTTTTTTTATCTGTGTGTTTCTCTTCGTTTCTTTTCTCGGTGCATGTTTGTTTTCTGAAATTCTTTTTCCCTGTGTTTCTCTTTGTTCCTTTTCTCGGTGCATGTTTCTTTTCTAATTTTTTTTACTCTTTTGTTTCGGTTGATTTTTGAAATACGAGTTTTATATTTTTTTTCATGTCATCGCGTTGCTATGTTCTTATTTTTTCCTTTTAATTGATCCGATTTGTTTGTTTGTTTCTTGCATGGAATTTGGAGTATCTGATTTGTAGTTCAGTTGATTTGAGGTTTGTATATTGCTTTTAGTTTTTCAGCCAGTTTGTATATTGTTTTTGGTAATTTTTTGAGCAAATGGGTTGAAAATTTATATTTTTAAAATGGTAAAACCTTTTTGTTTTTTTAGTTTTGTTTATGAAAAAATACCTTACTTCCATTTTCATTTTCATGTTATAATATTTTGGTGGGTTTTTTCCCCTTTATTTATTCATATTTGTTGGTTTGTTTCTTGTAGGAAATTTGGGGTTTTTTCTTCGGGAAATTTATATTTTTAGCATGTTAAGTATTTTTTTGTATATAATGTTGGATTTTTATATTTTGGGTTTGTCATTTCTACTGGCCTTTTTATAAGCTGGTTTAAGGCATTTAAGGAAAGTATTTGTAAAAAAGAAACAAAACGAAAAAAATGGACTTAAGAAGAGAACATTTTTATTTATTTATCTTTTTGAAAAAATATTTGACTTCCAGTTTTTTTAATTTGGGAAATTATGTTATTTTGAGGTTTGTATGTCTTTTAGTTCTTTTTTCATGTTTGTATATTTTAGTTCGTAGTTTTTTTGTTTGGAGTTCAAGCTGCTTTGGATGAATTTTTATATATCTTTTAGTTTTATTTGTTCAGTTTGTATATTTTGGTTGGTATTTATTTGAGCAAGTGGATTCAAAATTTATATTTTTGAAGTGTATGTCTTTCAATTTTTTTTCTCAGTTTGTATATTTTGGTTGGTATTTTTTTGAACAAGGGGGTTCAACATTTAGATTTTTGGAATGGTGAGTATTTTTTCTTTTTTTGTATATATTGTTGGATTTTTATATTTTGTTATTAATAGTTTAGTAGATGTTCTTCTATTTTTTACTGTAAGAACAATTAGATCTTCGTATTATATATTTGGTTTTGTTTGTATGGTATGGTTTTTATATTTTTTTGGGTTCATTGTTTTAGGCTTTTATAAGTTTTTTCTTTTTTCTTTTTCATTAAAACTCAAGGTTTTTATTAAAAATAGAGACATGATTCTCATTAATGATATTGGGTTTTATATTTTGTTTGGTTCATTTTGTCAGGGTTTTATTTTTTATGTTTTCATTAGAACTCAGGCATTTTTTTAAAAAAATAGAAACATGTTTCTCATTAAGTAAAAAATAACTGGACTTCACCAAACATGACTGAATTGGTTCATGGTTTTTGGTTGAAGAATTTTTTGTTTTATTTATTTTTTAGTTTATCATCTATATCTGTTTTTTAAAAATGGTCAAGGGAGTGAGAGAATTTTTTGTTAAAAAAAAAAAAAAAAGAAGAAAGGAATTGTATGATTGGTGAATTTTCAAGGTAGTTATATAAAATGTTTGAAAAAGAAATTTGTGTGCAGTCCAGGAAGAATTTTGGTCTATGTTTCTAGGTAGAGGTGAGTTTTGATTGATTAGAACTCAAGGTGAAAAAAAAAAAAAAAAATCTCTGTTGAACTTAACAAAACATCACTAAACAAACTGATTAAAAATGTTTAAAAAACAAAGTAAAAAGATATTATAAAATTGGTGTTTTTTTTTTTTTTTTTTTGTAAATTGGTGCACTTTACAACAAAATACAGATATGATCTTGAATAATAAAAACTGCCTTTAAAAAAAAAATCTGTGGACTTTACAAAAAATAAAGATATGATTTTGAATAATGAAAACTGATTAAAAATTAAAAATAAAGCAAAGGAAGAAGAAATTATAAAATCGATGAGGTTTTTTTTAATTCAATCTGTCATGTACTTAACAAAACTTCACTCAACCTAATTTTTATTTATCTTTTAAAAATGTTTAAGGTAAAAAAAAAATGTTGTCAGAATATTAAAGAAGAGAAATTGTTAACAAAATTTTTTTACCTTCACTCAACCTATTTTAAAAACTCAAGTTAACAAAATTTGACTAAACCGAATATTTATTTATCTGTGAAAAATGTTTAAATTTTTTTAAAAGAATTTTGAAAAATAATTCAGCGTGTTTCTTTTTGGATTTTTTTCGTCGATCGGTGCATTTTATTTCCTGAAAAAAGTATATGTATTTAAAAAAAGTATATTTTAATTCTGCTTTTACTAATTAATTGCATATGGTGCAAGTACTTGTTGTTATTTCCAATTTTACTAATTAATTGGTCAAGTAAATGATTTCTTATAAAAAATTAAAAGAAAAATATTTGTAACCGTAAATTGTGTAACTGTCGCGTAATCGCTTAAAAAAGTAAATAAAATATGGGATCCATATGAAAAAAATTAATTTTTTAATAGTAGACCCTATACTTTTTCAAAGTGATTATGTGACGGTTGTACACTTCATAGTTGTATGTAGAATTACTCAAAAATTAAAGGTCTTATGATTTTAAAACTTTATTGCATTATTTACAAAAGAAGTGGACATATTGTAATTAATAGCAAAACAAAAAATGCTTAGGATATTTCTTGTCCTAACAAAACAGCAGACAAATGATCAGCAAGATTTTCATAAAGTAATGGACGAACGGTTTAATGCGGGTTTTAACTTTTTTGATATTTACTAGAAGTGATTTTAATAACAATAATTCAATTGAAAAAAAATCTTTAAGAACATTTAACTTTTAATTTTTTTCCTTCTGTTTGAAGCATTTAATTTAAAATTTTACTTTATAATTTTGTTCAAATGGATTATAAAAAAATTTATTCAAATCATGAACCTTTTGTTTTTATAATCAAGTTTAATAAATATCAATAAATCATAATCCATAATTTTATTTAAAATTCTTTCATTTTTCTTCTTTTCTTTAGGTATAAGAAAAATGTTCTAACCTTTCTCTGTTTTGTTACACCAATAAATTTTGAATTTTTGTAGATGATGCTGTAAGTATTTCAAATTCAAAAATCTTTTTCCTGATGTAAAAAAAATCTTAAATAATTTATTGAAAAATCAATTTTTTTTTTTTTACAAAACCATATAATTTTTGTTAAAAACATTTTCATCAAACTAGGCAAATGTGCTTTGTATGTTGCTACCGTACTAGTATGTGTATATATATATATATATAAGCTATTCATTCGCCCACACTTTTTATCCAAGAAAATACTTTATTATCAGACAAAATTGTCGAGAGAGTGGATTATTTCCTTTAGATAGAAATGATTTGAGAATAGTAAAGTATATACATAGCGTTACTACAAGAAAATTATTTATTTACTGTCAGTTATTTCATCTCAAAATGACCATTTCTTGACAAAATGAGTCAATTTTCGTCGTAAATAACTCGTCACAAATATTCATTTTTCTTGTAGTATAATTTGGTTTATAATAAGAGGTAGATTATTTACTGTATGCGGTTAAGAGATATTCAATATATATATTATGCTACATCATTCATGTAAATGTCATTAACCCATGTATTTCCTCACACGTCAATCTTGTGCTAGCTTAGAGCTTTAGAGAATCTAGAACTTAGAGAGAGAAACAGAGAGAAGCCCCTGGGATTTCTAGCTTTTTAATTAAACCAGAGTTTCAATTTGACTTGTTGATTCCATGACATGATGAGTTTTGGCCGTAGATATTGAAATCAAGTTATAACTTCATCCATTTCTTCGTCTACTAACTATAAATAGATGTTAAAATGCATGATCTGTAACTTTAGATGATAACTCTTTTTAATTTTTAATTTTAAAAAAAAAAACAAAGTTTGCATGCATGACATGTATATATCTACTCCACACACTCGGCCAATATTTCATTGGATAATTATAACCACAAATGAATTCATTGGTAATTAAGAGCCAATCATTATTGAAACACCCACTCTAACCAATACCATTCCCATTCAAAACCAGTACATAAAGTAGGGGAGCAGTTCATCATCACATGATTCACATGTGCCGCACCATGACAAAACACTCTGATCTATCAAGTCCATGGATTAGATCCTGCACGAATTTGCTGGTAAAAACAAAAAAAATAAAAAACACGTTTTCCAACAACGAAGACTAGTGGTACTCATTCGAAAAACGTGAAAAAGGTTCAAAAAAGAAGGTGCAATGGTGGCTTTATATTTACGGAATTCCGGAATCACGCTCTCCTCTCGCATGAGTTATATATTTACATGTATAGGGATAAAAAAAATGTTTAATCTATAAATAGACTTTATGATCAAATTAATCTACTTGCTGGTCATTCCTCCACCCAAAATTTGGGTGATTTCTCCATCCTGGATTATAAGAATTAGAATAAGAACTAGAATATGATTTTTGTATCATATTTATAGCATTAGATTGATCCAACAACACCTCTTTGAATGCGGGGATCGTGGGACACTCATTAGTTGAATGCCCATGATCTTCACATATGCTACACTTCTCTGAATTTTTATGGACAGCATGCACTTCATTTACCTTTTTCAATTCCATAGCTTCCATTTTTCTAGACAATAAGGTCAATTTAGCACGCAAATCATCATCTTCTTTCAAAGTATATTTTCCATGACCAGACTCAACTTGCCTAGACCTATCATGCACATCAGTTGTGTCCCAAGATTGAGCATTTTCAGCAAGATAATCAAAATATTCAAATGCTTCCTCAGGCTCTTTGTCAAAAAATTCTCCATTATACATGGTTTGTACAAATTGGCGCATCTTCGGTGTCAAACTTTCATAAAAAAAACTTATTAAACGCCAATTTTCATAACCATGATGAGGACAAACATTTAAATGATCCTTGAACTTTTCCCAACTTTGATAAAAAGTTTCAGAATCTTTTTGGGTAAAGTTCATGATTTGTCTTTTAAGTGCATTTGTCCTATGTATTGGAAAAAATTTCTTCAAAAATTCAGTTTGCATTTCCTGCCATGTGCCTATAGATCTAGGTCTTAATGCATTGAGCCACGTTTTAGCCTTATCTTTCAATGAAAATGGAAACAACTTTAATCTAATAACCTCCTCAGTGCATGTTCGGTCCATGAATGTAGAACAAACCTCTTCAAATTCTTTGATATGAAGGTACGGATTCTCGGAATCCATGCCATGAAAATGTGGAATTAATGGAATCATTCCAGGTTTGAAATTAAAGACATTTGCATTCAAAGGTAGGATTATGCATGAGGGCGTGCTAGTCCTGACAGGTTGTAAATAATCTCTAAGTGTCCTATTCTGATTCACTACTTCCCGATCATGATTCTCATTTTCATCCATGGTTCTATTAGTGTCAGAAGATGACTCAAGAGAAAGTGATGCTGATGTAAAAGATGCTTGTGAGTCTGTTTTAACCAACCGAGAAGTTTGGTCCCTAGTCCAACCAGTCATACAAACAAAAACAGAAAATAAAAGAATATGCAAGACAAACAACAACAACAAAAAAAAAATAAAAAAAAATAAAGTTAAGGAAAATGTCACCCAAGTTGTGAAGAGGTTCACAACGCTACAAACTTCTTCTCAACAATATGAGAATGCTTTGCTAAACACCAGTTGTCCCCGGCAACGGCGCCAAAAACTTAATCAACTCTTAATTTTGACTTCCAAGCGTAGAAGCTGTCAAAGTAATACAAGGGTAAATCCCAAGATCGAATTCACAGGGACAATGAATATTTGGCAAACATTTCATTTTTGCAAGACAACATATTACCGTTTGTAATGACACGAAAGTTTAAAATACTAAGAAAAGAGTAAACTAAATGAGCTAGCTATGAACAAAAGTAATAAGAAAAGAAAAATAAGTTTTAGAAAGTAACCGCTAACAATATTAACACCTAAATGGGGTTATTTACTAAGGGAGCGTGGAATGAATTATGAGAGAAATTGTCGGGACGCTCAAGCATAAGTAAAGTGGAAATTGAAAGTGAATCTATTTTTCTAAAATTGCTAAAAATCAAGAGACTTAAAGGAAATGTGCGGAAGTTGCCTTAAATTTGTAAGAAGCAATTAAACAAACACTTGGGATGCAATTTTCACCCACTAATTTGGTGATGGATTTACTTCTCTTTTAATTTTCTCTCGACCATTATCTCATTCCTAGAAATTATGGTCGGATAATATAGCAATGAACCACAATTTTTATTTTAATAAAATTACTTGACAAATTATATGACAATCATAGAAAAGTGAAAGAAAAATATCAAAGTCATGTTACTTGTTCAAGTATCAATTGTGCCTTTACGTCTACAATTGATCTAAACCAAAAACAAAGAACTCTAATATTTTCTAGATGCACATTGAGATATAATCCATCAAGTTAATCATTAAAAGCACTAAATATTGAAGTAAATTCAATCCCAAATAGTCATGGGTTACTCATTGAATCTCAAGCTAAAAATCTAGCCTATCATCTCTAGATTATCAAAATGCTCAAGAAAATTAAAATCCAACATTATCAAATACTGTTTCAAAGGAAAATGACTGCAAAATAAAATATATCTCTCAAATGTACTGCAATCCGAAACTACGATTAACAGGCGGAATAGAACTAATGCACTGAAAAGAACTGGAAAAATAAAATAAAGAGGAAGAACTGAACGAAAAAAAATGGAAATGAAAAAACCCAGAAAAACTAAGAGAGACGGCGCTGTGCGAAAATCATTTCTTTTTATACTCTCTGTGTTTTGCCTCAGCCGTGCGTTTCACGTTTGCAGACCGTGCGTTTCGTCCCTGCATTGTGCATGTCTCAGCTCCTGCGTTTCGCGTCTACGCTTCGTGCGTTTTGCTCCAGCTCCCTTCTGCTGCGCGTTTCGTCCCTGCAGTGCGCCGTCTCACTTCGTGTATTTCATGCTGCTGTGCGTTTTGCTCAGCACCAGTGGTTCACCTTCCTCTGCGCATCTCAGCCCAGGTTCGTGCGTTTCATCTCTCCGCAGTGCGCACGCCGTTTCACTGCTGCATCTCCTGCGTTTCAAGCCTTCCCTTTCTGCTGCACGTTTCATTCCACTGCAGCCCAGCACAGATCCGCGTTTCATGCTTTCGCCCAGCGCGTTTTGCTCCAGCTCGCCTGCGTCCCCTCTGGTTTTCACCATCCGCATGTCTGCCCCTCAACTCACCGATGTTTTGCGTGATTTTCAGAACATTAGTTGCCGTGCCAGTTGGATAATTCCAAGAATATCCATGTAAATTAATATTTTTTTCATAATGTCTTGCAACATAAATATGATATGAGAGTAAAATTTTGGGATATTAATTTATGATGTGATCTAGTTGCATTATAACTTTTTTTTAAGTGTAAAATATTAAAATTTCATATTGAGTCAAGAATTAGAAATTACTACATAATTAAATGCTTCATTCACATTTTGATTAAACAAATCATTCATTTTAGTGACTTAATTATGTAGTTTTTGACACTTTATCAAGAGCCAATCATTATTGAAACACCCACTCCAAACCAATACCATTCCCATTCAAAACCAGTACCTAAAGTAGGGGAGCAGTTCATCATCACATGATTCACATGTGCCGCACCATGACAAAACACTCTGATCTATCAAGTCCATGGAT
Organism: Juglans mandshurica; assembly: GCA_022457165.1. NCBI lineage: Eukaryota > Viridiplantae > Streptophyta > Magnoliopsida > Fagales > Juglandaceae > Juglans > Juglans mandshurica. The sequence continues at coordinate 7,163,182 of CM039620.1, read as the reverse complement.
TAGATCCTGCACGAATTTGCTGGTAAAAACAAAAAAAATAAAAAACACGTTTTCCAACAACGAAGACTAGTGGTACTCATTCGAAAAACGTGAAAAAGGTTCAAAAAAGAAGGTGCAATGGTGGCTTTATATTTACGGAATTCCGGAATCACGCTCTCCTCTCGCATGAGTTATATATTTACATGTATAGGGATAAAAAAAATGTTTAATCTATAAATAGACTTTATGATCAAATTAAACTTACAGTAACAGTAACGTAGTTGGACGTTGCACGTCAACTAGCTAGTGTAAAATAGGTCAAACTTATTAAATTTACTTTTATAAGGATCACCACAACCACACGCTCTGATTTTTATTTCATCCACGCAATTATTCAACGTTAAAAGGACACTTTGGAAACAACGAAAAGATCACGAGGAAAGATTAATAATGCAAGAGAGACAGGTAGATTATTATATATATCTCTACCCATAAGCTGTAGGCCGCTACTTTTGCTCATGATATATGTCCATGATTATTTAGGTTCGTGTCCAGCAATTTCGATCCAGTACTTATAACTGAGCAAGGTAATCTCCATTTTTCGTTTTTCATGGATCTTTTATTCTTGTGATAGCTAGCTTGCTTGTAATTATCTATTAATTCTATGCCGAAAGTGATGAATTAGTAAACAGTACGTACTAGCTAGTGATCTCCACACGAAATATTGCAGATCGATGATCAGGTACCTCGCAGTTAATTTATACTTAAATTTATGATAAAAAAAAATTTATACTTAAATTTGTTTTTGTAATATTCAGATTCACATAAACTTTTGACAGGATATATAATATTAACATGATTAGATATGATCAGATATATAAGAGTTATTATGTTGGTAGGTACGTACGTTAATTGATCTTTTGTAGTACTGTTTATCTTCCTCGGACTTCACACCAGTACTCGTTGGCATCACTATCTGTTTGATGATCATTCTCTCGGACATTTCTTTTATAATATTCTTAGTTTGGTTTGTCTGTTCAGTAAGGAATTCATATCATCTTCGAAACAAAAGCAACAAAATTTCGATCCACTTTCTTTAAATAATTAAAAACGTTGTATATTATATTAATCCAATTGTTCCCTATATAAACCCTAGCTAATTTTTTGTTTTGTGATCGTTCTGGTCCTGTATGTGCAGTTCTAGATCAAAATTACTCTCCAGCTTGAATCTACGAACGTAGTACTGTTCACAAAATGGCTCATCAAAACCAACCAAAATGGAAAGGAAAGGCTAATGCAAAGGTAGAGGGTCCCAAGGCAGAACAAGTGTGGCCTCTCTTGGAGGACTTCTTTGGGCTTAATAAATGGTTCCCAACTCTGAGCACATGCCTTCCTGTTGAAGGCATCTCCGGCCAACCTGGGTGCGTGCGTTACTGTGCTGGCTTCAAAACCCCTGTTAATAATGGGGAAGAAATAGTGAATTGGACTAAGCAGAAGCTGCTTTCCATTGACAAAACTGAACTGACTTTTAGCTATTCCATTATTGATGGAAACGTTGGGTTCAACTCCTACGTAACGACAATAAAAGTGGTGCCCAACGAAGATGGGTGTAATGTTGAGTGGTGGTATGAGGTTGACCCAGTGGAAGGCTGGACACAGGAGGATTTGAAAACTTTTATCAGCTCAGGCTTGCTGGTCATGGCTAAGAGAATGGAAGAAGCTCTCCAATCATCAGCTCAAACCTCGGTTTCCTCATGATCATGATCATGATCAATTAAGCCACGTGCATCATGAATTATTGGTACTCATGTCGACGTATATATGTACCAGTACTTCGTACGCAATTAATAAATATTGTGGGCTAGCTTTTTAATCTGATCTATATAATATATATCTCCCTTCTTAATTAATTGATTAATTTATATATCTGTCAGTACTAGTACTCTAATTTCCTTAGTAGTACTGATGAAAATTATGTACTTGGGTCTGATCAATTCATAAAATTAATTAAGTAACTAGCTAGTACTCTAGCTACCAGCATGCAACAAATTAAATGAAAGTACTATCTATCTAAACTTGGGCCTGGAGAACATGATATATATAATATATTGTTGGGAAGAAGGTACATGCATGATCACCCTCGATCTGCCTATAACTCATGAGCCAATCCTCTCAAGGAAATGCAACCTACCATCATCGATCGATGACGTGATCTTGATCATTAGTACCATACGTACATATAAATACTCATGTCTAGCTAAATATATAACTCAATTAATCCATTATATATGTACCGAACTATGTCTTCCAACCAGAAGAGGCACCGGCAGTACATGAAACGATCACGCCTCAAGAATTAAGCCATGGCGTTGTCTATCATTCATCAAACAGTTTGTCTAGGTACAAACGATTTGGCTGACGAATCTATGCACAAAGCTGACGTGTCAATGCTTTTTTTTATTAAAAAAAAAAAGAGAAAAGAGAAAAGCTCGAAGAGGAGAAAGAAGACCGATATCGACTGTTTTCCAAATTCATTTTCGTCTACCCTTCGTGTCCCCTCTCCCAAATCCCATCTCACACCCCCATTTCTCCCACTGAATTTGTTTTTAACCATTAATCGTGCCAAATATAGTTTTAATGGAAAATCTATGGTCGTAAGTGTGCAATTTATATTTATTCTGGCTAGAGAGCGATTGTATACTTAAAGAAAAAATCTGAGTGGAGTGTATCATTTGCTTTATGCTTATATATAGAATAGAAACAGACCATTTCGTCTTATGTATTTGTTCGTTACTACAACAAATATTACTTTTTTCTGGAAGTGAATGTTGTGGGAAAAAGTATAACCTTAGTAGGAAAAAATTTTTATCCACCAATTTGTTCCGTGTGAGACTCATGGCATATAATTGGTGAAGAAAGACTCTTTTTCTACCAAACCACAAGTTCATGGGAAAATCCTTCTTTTTTCCTCGACATCCATGGCGGTTGAAATTTTTTTTCTTCGTGGCAAATAAGGTCTCATCTAGTATGATGTGGTGGAAAATAACATCATTCTCCATAGAAAGAGGTTGTGGCAAAAAGTGTTTACCTATGACATATCTTCATGGAAAAAGTTGTCTTTGGTAGTAAGAAAAAAGTATTTCCGATAAATACTTTCCTGAGAAATATATATTTTCCACAAAGTATTTCGTCGGAAATACTTATTTACGAAGAAATTTTATCGCGGGAAATAATCACTTCCGGAAAAAAAAAATATTTGCCACGAGTTGCATTCACGGCAAATGCTAAGAGATCACAGGAAACAAAATTGTAAAATGAAAAAATGAGACTGAGCCAAAAAGAATAAAACTGAATCTAAAATTTTGTGCTTTGAATTGGAACTGGACTTAAGGTTGGACTCGTAAAAGAATATACCAAAGATAGGTTTATTATAAAACTAAATCCAATAATAATTGTTGAAAGAAGGGCTGGTTGTTGTATGCACTCAACGGAAGATATAGGGACCCATCCCCGAGCCTTGAAAAAATATATTTGTTCATAGTGATGAAGAAATGAAAAATAGTACTTGCGCAACATCTTCCTTGTTCCAGAGCTGTAGGAAGTGGAATAAATTGCAGAGTATATGCAAGGAAAAACAATGAAGGCATTACTCATACCTGAAACCAAACAAAATCAACCCTAATCTCTCTTTGGCAAGCCAAATTTGTTAACGAGGAAGCTAAGAGGGGTGGTCGTGGTGGTTGCTTGGCGTGGAGTGGTGGCTTGGGAGGAGCACGAAGACACTAGGGAGAGCTGGTGGTCGTGGGTTGCGAATAGAGCAAGGGATAGAGGGAGAGCCTCGGGCTGTTGGGCTTGGCATGGAGGAGAAGGGGGCTCCGATTGAGAACTAGCGACAATGTCAAGGTGTAGGTAGTGGCAAACGGCGTCCCTAGCGGTGGCAATTTAGAGAAATCTGAGATTGAGAGAGAGAGAAGTGAGGCTAGATTCTGGGGAAAAGAAATAGATCGGCGTGGGGGCTGGGGGAGGAGGGGTGGCCGTCGAGGTGAGGTGGTGGTGGTGTGGGCTGCAGCAGAGGTGGCGTTGGGCAGCGGCAACCATGGAAAGCCTGAGAGAAAAGAAGCTACGGAGAGGAAGAGGGAGGGGGAGATCGGTGTCCGCTGGAGGGAAGGAGGAGGAGGTGGCCGACGAGGTGGGGTTGTTGGCTACGGGCTGTGCGCGGCGGAGGCTTAAGGGAGAAGAGGGATTGGGGAGACCGGGGCGGGGGGCGGAAAATAAATAAGGGAAAAAAGGGTTTAAATTTTATTAGCTTTTGTGGGGAGTTAATATCGCCGCAAAATCTGAAAATGTCAAAAAAAAAAAAAATTCAGATAAGTTTATTTGTGGCGAGAAAAATTCGCCTCAAAAAGTAAATAACATCGTTGCTAAAACCAATAATCCATGAAAAATTAATATTTCTGGTAAGACTATTTGCAGTGAGAAAAAGTCGCCGCAGAAAGCTAATAATCTTGTTGCAAAAACTAATAACCCACGAAAAGAAAATATTTCTGGTAAGTTTATTCGTCACAAAAAGTTATTTTCCCACAAAGTTTTACTTGTCGATGTGATCTCGTGGGAAAATGCTTGTCATCTTGTGGCAAAAGGCTTGTCTTTTTTCCCACGAACAATTTTCGTGTCATCAGCACACTATTTGCCACGATCGTATATCTTGGAAAGAGAATTCGTGGGAAAAGCCCATGATCGTATAACATGTTAATGAACATCAGGAAACAGAGATTTTTTTTTTGGATGGTTTTGAGTTTGTTTCCAAGTAGCCTGTTTCTCTTGAAGATGAAGTTTATTATCACGAACCTCCAAAACTCAAATTGCTTTCTGGGTTTCGCTTCTTTCATGGCAAAAATTTGTATTTTTTTTCTCTCTCAAAGCCTAATTCAGAACCACTAGTGCATGTAACCCCCCTATTTTTCTTTTATAATCATTATTTTCCGTTTAGTTGCTTCAATTTTCGTAAGATTGTGTTCCTCGCTAGTTCTATATAGGCAGCTACAATTGGTATTGTGTTCTTCAGTGAAATGCCCACTTGACAACAAATTCACCATTTATTAGAATTTTCCTGTAAAATTTGCATGTTGGGTTTTCTCTCATTACATTTTGAAGGATGATAATCGACTTGTTGATAATTTGATACAGATCCATTCTTGGTATTCAGAGTTGCGAGTAATGGGCTAATTTGTAGTAAGAATCAATAGTAAAAGTGGCAAATATGTGATGAGGTTTTTGTTCTGCAATATTCATTATGTCCTTCATTTGCTTTTGTTAAGAAGACTTGGAGAAGAGAAATCAAGACTGGGTTGTAGGGGCATATTGTCGAGAAGACGAAGAACTTTGGCATGCACTGTTTTACTTACCATATAAGCTGGGTTTGTGCGCAAGGAGTGCACGAAAGTGCCTGGGTTGAGACTTTTCCTTCATCAAAAACAAAAGAGGATCGACCAAACTCCACAAGCAAGAGTTGATATATAGCAAGTAGATCTACAATTAGTACTCTTGTACGACGTAGTTCATTATTCATGCACCACATGCAACTTCTAAATGGAACTTGTTAAAGGACAAAGATTTAAAAAAAAACAAAAAAGCGTGATGATCATGGCAAAAGTTCCTTGTTCTTTGGGAAAATAAATTATTAAAAAAATAAAATAGGAAACATTTACATGAGAGGAAAGAGTACTTTTTCAATGACAATCATGCAACTTAGTGGGAATTCATACAATTAATTACTGTAGAATATGTATTCATTCCTTAGGGATGCCTAACAAGAAGAAATGAAGCCCTAGATAGTCGGTTTACTCACAACAAATATTGCATTTTCCTTCGAATGATTTTGGTGGCAAATGGCCAGCTTACTACCATAGAAGAAAGTCATTTTCCACCAATCTTACTTTTGGAATATAACTCATCACAAAAACTGTTTATTCCCATGAGAGGCCAATTGGTCGGAAATACCTACGTTTCCCAAAATAAAGATGGCGGCAAATGGCTACTGATCTCACCTCAAATACTTATTGATTTCATATTTACTCGTGGAAATAGAACCTATTGCAACGACAAATTCCAGTGGGTTATAGTTTTACCAACCGAAATATTTGGTGGGAATAACTTCTTTCCCAGCTAGAGTCTGTGCTCGGTAAAGGTGATGACCGAATCTTTTCCTACAAAGACTTTCCCCCGATGTTCATTTCCATCATGAACTCATCCCGTAGGAAATAGTTTTTCAAGAAGTGGGATTTATATGCTTTTTACAAACATTCTCTTGTCGGAAAAAGTATTGTTTCCCACGAAAGATGAGTCCTAGAAAATACTTATGTTTTGAAGCATTTCCCACAAATTGTTCGCATTACTAATTGTCAATTGAATTGTATTTTATGTACACAGTCGTCGCAAAACCCAAAAATACAATTTTTTTTCACGGATGTTGCTACAACTTTCAGAAATAAGTGATGCTTATTTTCTTGTTAGGTCATTCTTATGTGTCCTTGTAGCGTGATAAATCAATGCAACCAACTTTGCATTTTCTGCACACAAACACCACATTATTGTTTAAACACTCACATCCATATAACACTCATAATTTGATATCTAGATGAGATGTCAAAAATATTGGAAAAAACAGTCACATCCATATAACATAATTTATATATATCAATATTTATAACATTCCAATATGTCTCATGTGATCAGTGAAGACTATGGAAATGTTGAAAAGTGGGAAGTATAGGAGGGTAACTCACATGCATATGCATTCTATATTGTTCAAACATATATATGCGACTAACTAAATGTATACATATATTTGACTCCAGACACACATAGCTTAATTCAATCCATGATGTGAGATAGCCCCAGTTCATCTCCCCAATAACTCACCAAATAGCCTTTTCATCCACACATATCAGGGGTTGATAACTACCTGAAAAGATATTGAAAGCATATTAGCCCATAATTAGCCTTCGTATATTGGTACCACACTACAAAAAATCAATTGTTCTTAGTAAATGCTACACATATTTCCTAACCTAAATCTCCTCCAAATCCAATTGGTCATTTCAGACACCTTACTCAAGTTTATCATAAGATTTCATGCAAAGAACCCCGAGAAATATATTACTATAATGGTCCATAGATTTGTTGGGTTGAATGTCATGTGTTTATAAAATATGCTTAGTCCCTATGAATTTGAGTAGGAGTCCATTCATCACTCTAGTATGATTTTTCACATAAAACATGTTTTTTCACATTGATCAGCCATATAAAATTCAATAGCTAACATTTGAATTGACCATTTTTAAACAGTATCTGGAAATATACCACTAGTTTGTGTACAAATATACCACCAGCCCCTCTTGCACCTATTTGGAAAATGATGAACTATGAAAAAAGACTTAAAATATATTTAAAAAATGACTAACATGGATGCGTTTTTCTTATTGGTTACTTACTTATGTCCAAGTATGTTTTTCATTTCTTTTGGTGGTTGCCAATTCTCTCAACTTTCTCCCCACAACCGCATTCCGTCAAGTTGCATTTTTGTTTGTTGGAACCCCTATAACACAGCTGCATGCATGATGGTGTATCTCAACATAGAATGAATTGTTGGTTTTAACCTCCCGATGCAGCTAATGAATTTAATAAGTCCTAAAAATCAGTGCATGGTGATTGTATAGGAGAAGATACTCACATCATCATAAGAAGAATCAAGCGATTACCTCTCATATACCATCACCATCATCAAAATAAGTCCTCCCACCTATATGTTTCACCTTCTTTTTTGCCTATTATTAGTGTTTCTTCAATATAGCTCTTGAAACATTTAAGAAAATATCAAGTCTCATATTTTCACTTACTGCTCGATGCCAGAAAGAGAGTAATGACCAAAAAGACTGGATGGTATAACAGAATTAAGGATGACTAATGTTAGAATTTGTGGTCAATCATAGTCACAAGTACCTTGAATGTGCCGCTGGCCCACCTTTCACATAGCCACTCCCAAACAGGTTTCTCTGCCATGGACGTCCCACTAGATAGTGCCTACTCATGCAATACATATTTTAAGTAGAGTTTGTGTAGTTCATAATGATATGCATTATACTTATCGACGAGTGTTGTTATCACAGTTTCACGATGGTTGTCTTTTGTCCAATCCAACACAAAGTCTACTTGGAAATTCAAGCCTTATATAAACATATGTTTTGTCACTCTAATACCAAGTAGAAGGTCATAATATCATCATTAATGCATATATAATAAACCCATACTCTAACACAATCAATGAGCTCGTGTTTCTCCTTTTTGGCTACCACTGTCTTGCTTGCATGCTTCATTTTTGCATATACTTTAATTATTTAGCTCACTCGACTAGTAAAGACGGGAGCATTCTTGCATGATGGACCTCTGTGCTCATCCTTTACATGTAAAGGAATCTCACCAAACTTTAGCAGGCGTTCAAATGTTGTTCCCTTAGTTGGCCCTTGACCTTTTTTTTTTTATGGGTGGGACTATTTAGAGGAGTTAATAAACTTGTTATGGCAAAAAACAAGCACAATATTGTAAACTAATAATGTTAATATTCATGGCAGAAAATTATCCATAGAAAAAAATTGCCATTAATTGCCATACTCGTAATAATATTCTCATGATCTCTGTCATGTTCTACATCCATGGACTCTTGTAGGCCCAAATCTAGTACTGCTTGAAGTGAATTATTTGAAAGGGGATCCTCCTCGTCTCATAGGTCCCTTGTTAGAGGCAATGCATCTCGACCTCTACATATAGGCTTGATACTGGTCTAGTGCATCCACCTCGTCCCCTCCATCCTCCCTTTACAAATTGCACCATCGTTGTCTTTATTGGAATTACTTCTACTTCTCAACATGCAACCTACAATATAGCCATTAACAACAACTAATTTGTTATAGGGCGACATGAATTCAATTTTATAAATTTAACTACTACTAATTCCCACCAACAATATCATTTCTCTATACACATCACTACTTAATATGCAAAGTTAATAAATCATCACTTTCTCTGGTTACAAGAGATGAACAAATGATCCTATATAATATGTACTATGACACCTCTCACGAAAATACTAACTCAGATTTTCACATAATTAAAACCCAACATATATAGGTGCTTAGAAATATGAGAAACTTTAACCAAATAAGCCTTGTGCGGGAGCCTGAAGAGGATATATTTCTAGTTCCTGGGTTCACCAGATGTGGCAAAAATAGCAAAAAAAAAAAAAGGCATAGATTTCTTCCCCACCAACAAATTTGTTCAATATTTACATATGTTTTTGGGGTATCCTCATATGAAAACTTGAGTAAGTCTGTGTCAAACAAGTGTCAAACTTCCAACCGCAGTCTCAAGTCAATTTACATGAGATCAACCATTACAAAAATCTTAGTATAAGCTTCAGAAAAATTCGAAATGAATGACTGATATGGGTAAAACCACACATAAATTAACCAAAAAATGTGTTTGAAACCATTGGGGGAAGAAGTCTTGGTGAGGATAAAAATATCTTGTCTCTGGGTTGCGTGACTCAGCCCTGTTGTGATGTAAAACTACTGAGAAAACTTGAAATTAGTGACTGATATGGATAAAACCGCAAAGAAATTAAGCAAAAGATGTCTGGAATCATTGAATATTTTGGTTGGTATTTTTTTGAACAAGTGGGTTAAAAATTTATATTTTTGGAATGGTGAGTATTTTGTTTTTGTATATATTGTTGGATTTGTATATTTTGTTATTAATAGATTAGTAGATGTTCTTCTGTTTTTTGCTGTAAGAACAACCAGATCTTTGTATTATATATTTGGTTTCGTTTGTATGGTACTGGTTTTTATATTTTTTTGGGTTCATTGTTTTAGGCTTTTATAAGTTTTTTCTTTTTTTCTTCATTAAAACTCAAGGTTTTTATTAAAAATAGAGACATGATTTTCATTCAGTTTGTATGATATTGGGTTTTATATTTTGTTTGGTTTATTTTGTTAGGGTTTTATTAATTTTTATGTTTTCATTAGAACTCAGGCATTTTTAAAAAAAAATAGAAACATGTTTCTCATTAAGTAAAAAATAACTGAACTTCACCAAACATGACTGAATTGGTTCATGGTTTTTGGTTGAAGAATTTTTTGTTTTATTTATTTTTTAGTTTATCATCTATATCTGTCTTTTAAAAATGGTCAAGGTAGTGAGAGATTTTTTTTTTTTTAAAAAAAAAAGAAGAAGAAAGGAATTGTATGATTGGTGAATTTTCAAAGTAGTTATATAAAATGTTCGTAAAAGAAATTTGTGTGCAGTCCAGGAAGAGTTTTGGTCTATGTTTCTAGGTAGAGGTGAGTTTTGATTGATTAGAACTCAAGGTGAAAAAAAAAAAAAAAAACCTATACCATCGTTGAACTTAACAAAACATCACTAAACAAACTGATTAAAAATGTTTAAAAAACAAAGTAAAAAGATATTATAAAATTGGTGCCTTTTTTTTTTTTTTTGTAAATTGGTGCACTTAAATAAAGCAAAGGAAGAAGAAATTATAAAATCGATGAGGTTTTTTTAATTCAATCTGTCATGTACTTAACAAAACTTCACTCAACCTAATTTTTATTTATCTTTTAAAAAAAAACTTTGCAGAAAAAAAGTTTCCACTCCAAGAAGATTTTGGGCAATTTTTTTAATAGCGTAAAACTTAAGGCTTTTATTAAAAATAAAGATATGCTTCTCATTAAAAAATTTTTACTTAAAAAAAAAATTGTACAAGGGTTGAATAATTTTCATATTTAAGAAATTTGGCCTAAGAAGACATCACTAAACCGATTATTTATTTATTTTCTAAAACCAAAACATGTTTAATGTTGTCAGAATATTAAAGAAGAGAAATTGTATATTAACTTTGAAAGTGTTTACATTTTGAGGATTAGTAATCTCAACAGCTCCATATGGAAACACAGTCTTAACTACATAAGGCCCACTCCACCTCGATCTTAATTTGCCTGGAAATAGATGGAGGCGGGAATTGTAAAGTAAGACTTGCTCATTGGGCTCAAAATTCTTTCTTTGGATGTGCTTGTCATGTAATACCTTCATGCATTCCTTTGACAATTTAGAATTGTCATATGCATCTCGCCTAAGCTCGTCCAATTCTGAAATCTGAAATTTTTTCACAGAACCAACATGGTCAATAGAAAAATTAAATTGTTTAACAGCCCAATATGCCTTATGTTCAAGCTCAACGGGAAGGTGACATGCCTTTCCATAGACCAAGCGATAAGAAGACATGTTAAGAAAGGTTTTAAAGGCTGTCCTATAAGCCCAAAGCGCATCAGTAAGCCTTAAAGACCAATCTTTTCTGTTGGGGTTGACTGTTTTTTCTAAGATGTGCTTAAGTTCCCTATTAGCTAATTCAGCTTGCCCATTCGTTTGCGGGTGATATGGAGTGGAAACTTTATGGTGTATACCATATTTTTTCATGAGGGCAGCAAATGGTTTGTTGCAAAAATGAGTTCCATTATCACTAATGATAGCTCTAGGCATGCCAAATCTAGCAAAAATGTTTTCTTTCAAAAACTTAAGCACAATCTTATGGTCATTTGTTTTACATGGAATGGCTTCAACTCATTTAGAAACATAATCAACAGCCACGAGGATATACAAATAACCAAAAGAAGATGGAAATGGTCCCATAAAATCAATCCCCCAACAATAAAAAATCTCAATGACCAAAATGGGTTGTAAAGGCATCATATTTCTCTTAGTGACTGTGCCTAGTTTTTAACATGGCTCACAAGTTTTGCAAAAATTATACGCATCCTTAAACATATGTGGCCAATAAAACCCACTTTGTAAAATTTTTGCAACGGTTTTATTTGCAAAAAAATGCCCCCCACAAGCCTCATTATCACAAAAAGAAAAAACAGCTTGTATCTCATGATCCGGCACACAGTTTCTTATGATTTGGTCAGAACAATATTTAAACAAGTAAGGATCATCATAGAAGAATGACTTTACCTCATGCTTGAATTTCCGTATGTCTTGAGCACTCCAACGGGGTGGAGTTTGTCCTGTCACCAAAAAATTAACTATGTCAGCAAACCAAGGCAAATTTTCAACTGACATTAATTGTTCATCAGGAAAAGAGTCAAGGATAGGGATAGTGTGATCCTTTTCAGCAAATGTAAGCCGAGACAAGTGGTCGGCAACTACGATTTCAGCACCCTTCTTGTCTTTGATGATAAGATCGAATTCTTGAAGAAGAAGAATCCATCGGATTAAACGTGGTTTAGCATCCTTCTTTGACAATAAGTACTTTAACGCTGCATGGTCAGTGAAAACAACCACAGGAGAACCAAGAATATAAGTTCGAAACTTGTCTAATGCAAAAACTACAGCAAACAATTCTTTTTCTGTGGTAGAATAATTTCTTTGGGCTCCATTTAAAGTTCTACTTGCATAAGAAATGACATGTGGGAACTTATTTATATGCTGTCCAAGAACAGCTCCTATGGCTACATCACTAGCATCACACATTATCTCAAAATGAATAGACCAAACAGGGGGCTGCATGATAAGGGCTGTGGTGAGCAAAATTTTCAATTTATCAAAAGCATCTTGACAAAAAGAGGTCCATTCAAAAGCAACATCATGCATAAGTAATTCACACAAAGGCTTAGAGATAGAACTAAAATTTTGAATGAATCTCCTATAAAACCCAGCATGCCCAAGAAATGATATGATTTCTTTTACTGTTTTGGGTATAGGAAGCTTGGAAATAAGTTCAATCTTAGCTTTATCGACCTCAATACCTCGTGATGAGACTATGTGACCAAGAACTATGCCTTGTTGAACCATGAAATGACACTTTTCCCAATTGAGAAGCAAATGCTTCTCTTCACACCTGGCTAAAACAGCTTGTAAGTTAGTCAAACATGCATCAAAAGAACTGCCAAACACTGAAAAATCATCCATGAATATTTCCAAACAGTTTTCAATCATGTCGCTGAAAATGCTAAGCATACATCTTTGGAAAGTAGCCGCTGCATTACATAGTCCAAAAGGCATTCTTCTAAATGCAAAAGTGTCAAACGGGCAAGTAAAAGTTGTTTTCTCTTGATCTTCGGGTGCTATTTCTATTTGGTAAAAACCAGAATATCCATCAAGAAAGCAATAGAAATCATGACCCGCAACTTTTTCTAGCACTTGATCAAGAAATGGCAAAGGGAAATGATCTTTCCTAGTGGCGGCATTCAACTTCCTATAATCTATACACATTTGCCAACCAGTAGAAATCCTAGTAGGAATCAGTTCATCTTGCTCATTTTTCACAATGGTAAGCCCAGATTTTTTTGGAATTACATGAATGGGACTTACCCACTTGCTGTCCGCAATAGGGTAGATGATTCCCACATCAAGTAATTTTAAAATCTCTGTTTTTACCACCTCTTTCATGGTAGGATTTAATCTCCTTTGCATCTCCCTAGAAACTTTAGCATTTTCCTCTAAGTAAATCCTATGAGTGCACACAAGAGGATTTATACCCTTTATATCTGCGATTGTCCACCCAATGGCACCTTTGTGTTGCTTTAAGACTCCCATCAATTTCCCTTCCTGATCATGAGAGAGTTGGGCTGAAATCACCACTGGGAAGGTGTTGTCCGGTCCCAGAAATGCATATTTCTAGTCATTTGGCAATGGCTTCAGCTCTAATGTTGGGATTTCATTTGCTGAAGGCTTCAAACTTGCTGTCAACGGTGGGAGTTGCTCAATCTTTGGCCTCCATTTAGTCTCCAATTTATTTTCTGCATTAAAAACATGAGAAACATCAATGGGGGTGTCATCAGTGAGGAGTTCACAAAAATTTTCTAACTCAAACAGCAGGTTAGTGGGCTGGTATGCCAAATAAGTCTCCTCCTCAAGGATGCTTTCCAACAAATTTACTTCTTGTACATCTTCCGAGTCTTGAGGTTGCCTACAAATATTGAAAATGTTTAGTTCAAGGGTCATGTTCCCAAAACTCAGCTTTAAAACACCACTCCTATTATTTATTAATGCATTTGAAGTAGCAAGAAAATGTCTCCCAAGAATCACAGGTGCTTGAAAAGAAGATTTTGGTGTCAAGTGAACATCCAACACAACAAAATCAACGGGATAAAAGAATTTATCCACTTGAACCAAGACATCCTCAACAACTCCTCTTGGCATTTTAATAGACCTATCCGCTAGTTGTAAAATTATAGGAGTTGGTTTTAATTCCCCCAAACCAAGTTGCTCATAAACATTATAAGGAAGTAAATTCACACTTGAACCAAGATCTAACAATGCTTGACCAATTTTTGAACTTCCTATAACACAAGCAATTGTTGGTGAACCGGGGTCTTTATACTTTGGTAGGGTATTGCTCTGAATTATGGCACTGACTTGCTCAGTAAGAAAAGCTTTCTTTTGCACATTTAACTTTCTTTTAACCGTACACAAATCTTTTAGAAACTTAGCATATGCAGGAATTTGCTGAATAGCATCCAACAAAGGGATATTAATCCTAACATGCTTGAATATTTCTAAAATTTCAGATTGATGTTTGTCTTTGTACAGAGGAACCAATCTTTGAGGAAAAGGAGCAGGTACAGGACATGAAATCTGTTCAGTTTCAATTTCATTTTGTTCAAACTCACCATTTTCAGCCTCATTTTGTACAGGTTTAGAGACCTTACCAGCCTTGTTTGAACCTTGAGTTGGAATATTCACCACCCTACCATTTCTCAAAGTAGTGACCGCCTTCACTTGCCTCACATTTGAACTCTCAACCGCTCCTTGTGGAGGCTGACTTTGTGGATTGGGTTGAGGTTGTGCAGGAAGTTTTCCTTTCTCTTGAGAGCTCCATGCCGTAGTCATCTTTATAAGTGTGCTCCGAATGTCATTTATCGCTTAAGAGTTTTGATTGTTGATTGTTGCTTGACCTTGCATAAACTGCTGCAAAGTGTTTGACAAATGATGCATCGTCTCCTCAAGTCCCTTCTTTTGCATTGGAGGTGCTTGAATAGCGAGTTGAGAGGGTCCTGGAGCCAATGCTGCTGGAGCTACTTGCTGGTCATTCCTCCACCCAAAATTTGGGTGATTTCTCCATCCTGGATTATAAGAATTAGAATAAGAACTAGAATATGATTTTTGTATCATATTTATAGCATTAGATTGATCCAACAACACCTCTTTGAATGCGGGGATCGTGGGACACTCATTAGTTGAATGCCCATGATCTTCACATATGCTACACTTCTCTGAATTTTTATGGACAGCATGCACTTCATTTACCTTTTTCAATTCCATAGCTTCCATTTTTCTAGACAATAAGGTCAATTTAGCACGCAAATCATCATCTTCTTTCAAAGTATATTTTCCATGACCAGACTCAACTTGCCTAGACCTATCATGCACATCAGTTGTGTCCCAAGATTGAGCATTTTCAGCAAGATAATCAAAATATTCAAATGCTTCCTCAGGCTCTTTGTCAAAAAATTCTCCATTATACATGGTTTGTACAAATTGGCGCATCTTCGGTGTCAAACTTTCATAAAAAAACCTTATTAAACGCCAATTTTCATAACCATGATGAGGACAAACATTTAAATGATCCTTGAACTTTTCCCAACTTTGATAAAAAGTTTCAGAATCTTTTTGGGTAAAGTTCATGATTTGTCTTTTAAGTGCATTTGTCTAATGTATTGGAAAAAATTTCTTCAAAAATTCAGTTTGCATTTCCTGCCATGTACCTATAGATCTAGGTCTTAATGCATTGAGCCACGTTTTAGCCTTATCTTTCAATGAAAATGGAAACAACTTTAATCTAATAACCTCCTCAGTGCATGTTCGGTCCATGAATGTAGAACAAACCTCTTCAAATTCTTTGATATGAAGGTACGGATTCTCGGAATCCATGCCATGAAAATGTGGAATTAATGGAATCATTCCAGGTTTGAAATTAAAGACATTTGCATTCAAAGGTAGGATTATGCATGAGGGCGTGCTAGTCCTGACAGGTTGTAAATAATCTCTAAGTGTCCTATTCTGATTCACTACTTCCCGATCATGATTCTCATTTTCATCCATGGTTCTATTAGTGTCAGAAGATGACTCAAGAGAAAGTGATGCTGATGTAAAAGATGCTTGTGAGTCTGTTTTAACCAACCGAGAAGTTTGGTCCCTAGTCCAACCAGTCATACAAACAAAAACAGAAAATAAAAGAATATGCAAGACAAACAACAACAACAACAAAAAAAAAATAAAAAAAATAAAGTTAAGGAAAATGTCACCCAAGTTGTGAAGAGGTTCACAACGCTACAAACTTCTTCTCAACAATATGAGAATGCTTTGCTAAACACCAGTTGTCCCCGGCAACGGCTCCAAAAACTTAATCAGCTCTTAATTTTGACTTCCAAGCGTAGAAGCTGTCAAAGTAATACAAGGGTAAATCCCAAGATCGAATTCACAGGGACAATGAATATTTGGCAAACATTTCATTTTTGCAAGACAACATATTACCGTTTGTAGTGACACGAAAGTTTAAAATACTAAGAAAAGAGTAAACTAAATGAGCTAGCTATGAACAAAAGTAATAAGAAAAGAAAAATAAGTTTTAGAAAGTAACCGCTAACAATATTAACACCTAAATGGGGTTATTTACTAAGGGAGCGTGGAATGAATTATGAGAGAAATTGTCGGGACGCTCAAGCATAAGTGAAGTGGAAATTGAAAGTGAATCTATTTTTCTAAAATTGCTAAAAATCAAGAGACTTAAAGGAAATGTGCGGAAGTTGCCTTAAATTTGTAAGAAGCAATTAAACAAACACTTGGGATGCAATTTTCACCCACTAATTTGGTGATGGATTTACTTCTCTTTTAATTTTCTCTCGACCATTATCTCATTCCTAGAAATTATGGTCGGATAATATAGCAATGAACCACAATTTTTATTTTAATAAAACTACTTGACAAATTATATGACAATCATAGAAAAGTGAAAGAAAAATATCAAAGTCATGTTACTTGTTCAAGTATCAATTGTGCCTTTACGTCTACAATTGATCTAAACCAAAAACAAAGAACTCTAATATTTTCTAGATGCACATTGAGATATAATCCATCAAGTTAATCATTAAAAGCACTAAATATTGAAGTAAATTCAATCCCAAATAGTCATGGGTTACTCATTGAATCCCAAGCTAAAAATCTAGCCTATCATCTCTAGATTATCAAAATGCTCAAGAAAATTAAAATCCAACATTATCAAATACTGTTTCAAAGGAAAATGACTGCAAAATAAAATATATCTCTCAAATGTACTGCAATCCGAAACTACGATTAACAGGCGGAATAGAACTAATGCACTGAAAAGAACTGGAAAAATAAAATAAAGAGGAAGAACTGAACGAAAAAAAATGGAAATGAAAAAACCCAGAAAAACTAAGAGAGACGGCGCTGTGCGAAAATCATTTCTTTTTATACTCTCTGCGTTTTGCCTCAGCCGTGCGTTTCACGTTTGCAGACCGTGCGTTTCGTCCCTGCATTGTGCATGTCTCAGCTCCTGCGTTTCGGGTCTACGCTTCGTGCGTTTTGCTCCAGCTCCCTTCTGCTGCGCGTTTCGTCCCTGCAGTGCGCCGTCTCACTTCGTGTATTTCATGCTGCTGTGCGTTTTGCTTAGCACCAGTGGTTCACCTTCCTCTGCGCATCTCAGCCCAGGTTCGTGCGTTTCATCTCTCCGCAGTGCGCACGCCATTTCACTGCTGCATCTCCTGCGTTTCAAGCCTTCCCTTTCTGCTGCACGTTTCATTCCACTGCAGCCCAGCACAGATCCGCGTTTCATGCCTTCGCCCAGCGCGTTTTGCTCCAGCTCGCCTGCGTCCCCTCTGGTTTTCACCATCCGCATGTCTGCCCCTCAACTCACCGATGTTTTGCGTGATTTTCAGAACATTAGTTGCCGTGCCAGTTGGATAATTCCAAGAATATCCATGTAAATTAATATTTTTTTCATAATGTCTTGCAACATAAATATGATATGAGAGTAAAATTTTGGGATATTAATTTATGATGTGATCTAGTTGCATTATAACTTTTTTTTAAGTGTAAAATATTAAAATTTCATATTGAGTCAAGAATTAGAAATTACTACATAATTAAATGCTTCATTCACATTTTGATTAAACAAATCATTCATTTTAGTGACTTAATTATGTAGTTTTTGACACTTTATCAAGAGCCAATCATTATTGAAACACCCACTCCAAACCAATACCATTCCCATTCAAAACCAGTACCTAAAGTAGGTGAGCAGTTCATCATCACATGATTCACATGTGCCGCACCATGACAAACACTCTGATCTATCAAGTCCATGGATTAGATCCTGCACGAACTTGCTGGTAAAAACAAAAAAAATAAAAAACACGTTTTCCAACAACGAAGACTAGTGGTACTCATTCGAAAAACGTGAAAAAGGTTCAAAAAAGAAGGTGCAATGGTGGCTTTATATTTACGGAATTCCGGAATCACGCTCTCCTCTCGCATGAGTTATATATTTACATGTATAGGGATAAAAAAAAATGTTTAATCTATAAATAGACTTTATGATCAAATTAAACTTACAGTAACAGTAACGTAGTTGGACGTTGCACGTCAACTAGCTAGTGTAAAATAGATCAAACTTATTAAATTTACTTTTATTAGGATCACCACAACCACACGCTCTGATTTTTATTTCATCCACGCAATTATTCAACGTTAAAAGGACACTTTGGAAACAACGAAAAGATCACGAGGAAAGATTATTATATATATCTCTACCCATAAGCTGTAGGCCGCTACTTTTGCTCATGATATATGTCCATGATTATTTAGGTTCGTGTCCAGCAATTTCGATCCAGTACTTATAACTGAGCAAGGTAATCTCCATTTTTCGTTTTTCATGGATCTTTTATTCTTGTGATAGCTAGCTTGCTTGTAATTATCTATTAATTCTATGCCGAAAGTGATGAATTAGTAAACAGTACGTACTAGCTAGTGATCTCCACACGAAATATTGCAGATCGATGATCAGGTACCTCGCAGTTAATTTATACTTAAATTTATGATAAAAAAAAATTTATACTTAAATTTGTTTATGTAATATTCAGATTCACATAAACTTTTGACAGGATATATAATATTAACATGATTAGATATGATCAGATATATAAGAGTTATTATGTTGGTAGGTACGTACGTTAATTGATCTTTTGTAGTACTGTTTATCTTCCTCGGACTTCACACCAGTACTCGTTGGCATCACTATCTGTTTGATGATCATTCTCTCGGACATTTCTTTTATAATATTCTTAGTTTGGTTTGTCTGTTCAGTAAGGAATTCATATCATCTTCGAAACAAAAGCAACAAAATTTCGATCCACTTTCTTTAAATAATTAAAAACGTTGTATATTATATTAAACCAATTGTTCCCTATATAAACCCTAGCTAATTTTTTGTTTTGTGATCGTTCCGGTCCTGTATGTGCAGTTCTAGATCAAAATTACTCTCCAGCTTGAATCTACGAACGTAGTACTGTTCACAAAATGGCTCATCAAAACCAACCAAAATGGAAAGGAAAGGCTAATGCAAAGGTAGAGGGTCCCAAGGCAGAACAAGTGTGGCCTCTCTTGGAGGACTTCTTTGGGCTTAATAAATGGTTCCCATCTCTGAGCACATGCCTTCCTGTTGAAGGCATCTCCGGCCAACCTGGGTGCGTGCGTTACTGTGCTGGCTTCAAAACCCCTGTTAATAATGGGGAAGAAATAGTGAATTGGACTAAGCAGAAGCTGCTTTCCATTGACAAAACTGAACTGACTTTTAGCTATTCCATTATTGATGGAAACGTTGGGTTCAACTCCTACGTAACGACAATAAAAGTGGTGCCCAACGAAGATGGGTGTAATGTTGAGTGGTGGTATGAGGTTGACCCAGTGGAAGGCTGGACACAGGAGGATTTGAAAACTTTTATCAGCTCAGGCTTGCTGGTCATGGCTAAGAGAATGGAAGAAGCTCTCCAATCATCAGCTCAAACCTCGGTTTCCTCATGATCATGATCATGATCAATTAAGCCACGTGCATCATGAATTATTGGTACTCATGTCGACGTATATATGTACCAGTACTTCGTACGCAATTAATAAATATTGTGGGCTAGCTTTTTAATCTGATCTATATAATATATATCTCCCTTCTTAATTAATTGATTAATTTATATATCTGTCAGTACTAGTACTCTAATTTCCTTAGTAGTACTGATGAAAATTATGTACTTGGGTCTGATCAATTCATAAAATTAATTAAGTAACTAGCTAGTACTCTAGCTACCAGCATGCAACAAATTAAATGAAAGTACTATCTATCTAAACTTTTTTTTTTTTTTTTTGAACATAAAACAGCTTTCATTAACCACAATAGTCAGTCATTACACAATTTTTCCTTCATAATATCACTAGCTATTACTACAGGACAGTCCTCCATCCAAACCTTCTCCTCTCCAACGTTGACAGCTAATTTTGCAAGTTTGTGTGCAATGTGGTTTGCCTCTCTATACACAAATCGAACATCCCAATTCATTCTCCCATACAAAACTCTCATCACATCATCAATTAAACAACCATATTCAGCTCCTATTTCTTCCCCATTTTTTGTAGCATTCACTATTAATAAGGAATCTCCTTCTAGCAAAACATCAGAGAATCCCAATTCGCTGCAAAAGGTTACTGCCCTCCTTAATCCGAGAGCTTCAGCAACAGATGGGTTACTAATGTGAGAGGCAACATTGGGCCTGGAGAACATGATATATATAATATATTGTTGGGAAGAAGGAACATGCATGATCACCCTCGATCTGCCTATAACTCATGAGCCAATCCTCTCAAGGAAATGCAACCTACCATCATCGATCGATGACGTGATCTTGATCATTAGTACCATACGTACATATAAATACTCATGTCTAGCTAAATATATAACTCAATTATACCATTATAAATGTACCGAACTATGTCTTCCAACCAGAAGAGGCACCAGCAGTACATGAAACGATCACGCCTCAAGAATTAAGCCATGGCGTTGTCTATCATTCATCAAACAGTTTGTCTAGGTACAAACGATTTGGCTGACGAATCTGTGCACAAAGCTGACGTGTCAATGCTTTTTTTATTAAAAAAAAAAGAAAAAAGAGAAAAGCTCGAAGAGGAGAAAGAAGACCGATATCGACTGTTTTCCAAATTCATTTTCGTCTACCCTTCGTGTCCCCTCTCCCAAATCCCATCTCACACCCCCATTTCTCCCACTGAATTTGTTTTTAACCTTTAATCGTGCCAAATATAGTTTTAATGGAAAATCTATGGTCGTAAGTGTGCAATTTATATTTATTCTGGCTAGAGAGCGATTGTATACTTAAAGAAAAAATCTGAGTGGAGTGTATCATTTGCTTTATGCTTATATATAGAATAGAAACAGACCATTTCGTCTTATGTATTTGTTCGTTACTACAACAAATATTGCTTTTTTCTGGAAGTGAATGTTGTGGGAAAAAGTATAACCTTAGTAGGAAAAAATCTTTATCCACCAATTTGTTCCGTGTGAGACTCATGGCATATAATTGGTGAAGAAAGACTCTTTTTCTACCAAACCACAAGTTCATGGGAAAATCCTTCTTTTTTCCTCGACATCCATGGCGGTTGAAAATTTTTTTCTTCGTGGCAAATAAGGTCTCATCTAGTATGATGTGGTGGAAAATAACATTATTTTCCATAGAAAGAGGTTGTGGCAAAAATTGTTTACCTATGACATAACTTCATGGAAAAAGTTGTCTTTGGTAGTAAGAAAAAAGTATTTCCGATAAATACTTTTCTGAGAAATATATATTTTCCACAAAGTATTTCGTCGGAAATACTTATTTACGAAGAAATTTTATCGCGGGAAATAATCACTTCCGAAAAAAAAAAAAAAATTTGCCACGAGTTGCATTCACGGCAAATTCTAAGAGATCACAGGAAACAAAATTGTAAAATAAAAAAAATGAGACTGAGCCAAAAAGAATAAAACTGAATCTAAAATTTTGTGCTTTGAATTGGAACTGGAGTTAAGGTTGGACTCGTAAAAGAATCTACCAAAGATAGGCTTATTATAAAACTAAATCCAATAATAATTGTTGAAAGAAGGGCTGGTTGCTGTATGCACTCAACGGAAGATATAGGGACCCATCCCCGAGCCTTGAAAAAATATATTTGTTCATAGTGATGAAGAAATGAAAAATAGTACTTGCGCAACATCTTCCTTGTTCCAGAGCTGTAGGAAGTGGAATAAATTGTAGAGTATATGCAAGGAAAAACAATGAAGGCATTACTCATACCTGAAACCAAACAAAATCAACCCTAATCTCTCTTTGGCAAGCCAAATTTGTTAACGAGGAAGCTAAGAGGCGTGGTTGTGGTGGTTGCTTGGCGTGGAGTGGTGGCTCGGGAGGAGCACGAAGACACTAGGGAGAGCTGGTGGTCGTGGGTTGCGAATAGAGCAAGGGATAGAGGGAGGGCCTCGGGCTGTTGGGCTTGGCATGGAGGAGAAGGGGGCTCCGATTGAGAACTAGCGACGATGTCAAGGTGTAGGTAGTGGCAAACGGCGTCCCTAGCGATGGCAATTTAGAGAAATCTGAGATTGAGAGAGAGAGAGAGAGAGAGAGAGGTGAGGCTAGATTCTGGGAAAAAGAAATAGATCGGCGTGGGGGGTGGGGGAGAAGGAGGGGTGGCCGTCGAGGTGAGGTGGTGGTGGTGTGGGCTGCAGCAGAGGTGGCGTTGGGCAGTGGCAACCATGGAAAGCTCGAGAGAAAAGAAGCTACGGAGAGGAAGAGGGAGGGGGAGATCGACGTCCGCTGGAGGGGAGGAGGAGGAGGTGGCCAACGAGGTGGGGTTGTTGGCTACGGGCTGTGCGCGGCGGAGGCTTGAGAGAGAAGAGGGATTAGGGAGACCGAGGCGGGGAGTGGAAAATAAATAAGGGAAAAAAGGGTTTAAATTTTATTAGCTTTTGTGGGGAGTTAATATCGCCGCACAATCTGAAAATGTCAAAAAAAAAAAAAAATCAGATAAGTTTATTTGTGGCGAGAAAAATTCGGCGCAAAAAGTAAATAATATCGTTGCAAAAACCAATAATCCATGAAAAATTAATATTTCTGGTAAGACTATTTGCAGCGAGAAAAAGTCACCGCAAAAAGCTAATAATCTTGTTGCAAAAACTAATAACCCACGAAAGGAAAATATTTCTGGTAAGTTTATTCGTCACAAAAAGATATTTTCCCACAAAGTTTTACTTGCGGATGTGATCTCGTGGGAAAACGCTTGTCATCTTGTGGCAAAAGGCTTGTCTATTTTCCCACGAACAATTTTCGTGTCATCAGCACACTATTTGTCACGATCGTATATCTTGGAAAGAGAATTCGTGGGAAAAGCTCATGATCCTATAACATGTTAATGAACATAAGGAAACAAAGATTTTTTTTTTTGGATGGTTTTGGGTTTGTTTCCAAGTAGCCTGTTTCTCTTGAAGATGAAGTTCATTATCACGAACCTCCAAAACTCAAATTGCTTTCTAGGTTTCGCTTCTTTCATGGCAAAAATTTGTATTTTTTTTCTCTCTATCAAAGCCTAATTTAGAACCACTAGTGCATGTAACCCCCACTATTTTTCTTTTATAATCATTATTTTCCATTTAGTTGCTTCAATTTTCGTAAGATTGTGTAATCTGGGTCCTTGCTATTTCTATATAGGCAGCTACAATTGGTATTGTGTTCTTCAGTGGAATGCCCACTTGACAACAAATTCACCATTTATTAGAATTTTCCTGTAAAATTTGCATGTTGGGTTTTCTCTCATTACATTTTGAAGGATGATAATCGACCGGTTGATAATTTGATACAGATCCATTCTTGGTATTCAGAGTTGCGAGTAATGGGCTAATTTGTAGTAAGAATCAATAGTAAAAGTGGCAAATATGTGATGAGGTTTTTGTTCTGCAATATTCATTATGTCCTTCATTTGCTTTTGTTAAGAAGACTTGGAGAAGAGAAATCAAGACTGGGTTGTAGGGGCATATTGTCGAGAAGACGAAGAACTTTGGCATGCACTGTTTTACTTACCATATAAGATGGGTTTGTGTGCAAGGAGTGCACGAAAGTGCCTGGGTTGAGACTTTTCCTTCACAAAAAACAAAAGAGGATCGACCAAACTCCACAAGCAAAAGTTGATATATAGCAAGTAGATCTACAATTAGTACTCTTGTACGACGTAGTTCATTATTCATGCACCACATGCAACTTCTAAATGGAACTTGTTAAAGGACAAAGATTTAAAAAGAAACAAAAAAGCGTGATGATCATGGCAAAAGTTCCTTGTTCTTTGGGAAAATAAATTATTAAAGAAATAAAAAAGGAAACATTTACATGAGAGGAAAGAGTACTTTTTCAAGCACAATCATGCAACTTAGTGGGAATTCATTCAATTAATTAGTGTAGAATATGTATTCATTCCTTAGGGATGCCTAACAAGAAGAAATGAAGCCCTAGATAGTCGGTATACTCACAACAAATATTGCATTTTCCTTCGAATGATTTTGGTGGCAAATGGCCAGTTTACTTCCATAGAAGAAAGTCATTTTCCACCAATCTTACTTTTGGAATATAACTCACCACAAAAACTGTTTTTTCCCATGAGAGGCCAATTGGTTGGAAATACCTACGTTTCCCACAATAAAGATGGCGGCAAATGGCTACTGATCTCATCTCAAATACTTATTGATTTCATATTTACTCGTGAAAATAGAACCTATTGCGGCGACAAATTCCAGTAGGTTATAATTTTACCAACCGGAATATTTGGTGGGAATAACTTCTTTCCCAGCTAGAGTCTGTCCTCGGTAAAGGTGATGACCGAACCTTTTCCCACAAAGACTTTCCCCCGATGTTCATTTCCATCATGAACTCATCCCGTAGGAAATAGTTTTTCAAGAAGTGGGATTTATATGCTTTTTACAAACATTCTCTTGTCGGGAAAAGTATTGTTTCCCACGAAAGATGGGTCCTAGAAAATACTTATGTTTTGAAGCATTTCCCACAAATTGTTAGCATTACTAATTGTCAATTGAATTGTATTTTATGTACACAGTCGTCGCAAAACCCAAAAATACAGTTTTTTTCCACGGATGTTGCTACAACTTTCGGAAATAAGTGATGCTTATTTTCTTGCTAGGTCATTCTTATGTGTCCTTGTAGCGTGATAAATCAATGCAACCAACTTTGCATTTTCTGCACACAAACACCACATTATTGTTTAAACACTCACATCTATAAAACACTCATAATTTGATATCTAGATGAGATGTCAAAAATATTGAAAAAACAGTCACATCCATATAACATAATTTTTATATATCAATATTTATAACATTCCAATATGTCTCATGTGATCAATGAAGACTATGGAAATGTTGAAAAGTGGGAAGTATAGGAGGGTAACTCACATGCATATGCATGCTATATTGTTCAAACATATATATGCGACTAACTAAATGTATACATATATTTGACTCTAGACACACATAGCTTAATTCAATCCATGATGTGAGATAGCCCCAGTTCATCTCCCCAATAACTCACCAAATAGCCTTTTCATCCACACATATCAATGGTTGATAACTACCTGAAAAGATATTGAAAGCATATTAGCCCATAATTAGCCTTCGTATATTGGTACCACACTACAAAAAATCAATTGTTCTTAGTAAATGCTACACAGATTTCCTAACCTAAATCTCCTCCAAATCCAATTGGTCATTTCAGACACCTTACTCAAGTTTATCATAAGATTTCATGCAAAGAACCCTGAGAATATATTACTATAATGGTCCATAGATTTGTTGGGTTGAATGTCATGTGTTTATAAAATATGCTTAGTCCCTATGAATTTGAGTAGGAGTCCATTCATCACTCTAGTATGATTTTTCACATAAAACATGTTTTTTCACATAATCAGCCATATAAAATTCAATAGCTAACCTTTGAATTGACCATTTTTAAACAGTCTCTGGAAACATACCACCAGTTTGTGTACAAATATACCACCAGCTCCTCTTGCACCTATTTGGAAAATGATGAACTATAAAAAAAGATGAACAAGTTCCATATGCAAACATGATGAACTATGAAAAAAGACTTCAAATATATTTCAAAAATGATTAACATGGATGCGTTTTTCTTATTGGTTACTTATGTCCAAGTATGTTTTTCATTTCTTTTGGTGGTTGCCAATTCTCTCAACTTTCTCCCCACAACCGCATTCCGTCAAGTTGCATTTTTGTTTGTTGAACCCCTATAATGCAGCTGCATGCATGATGGTGTATCACAGCATAGAATGAATTGTTGGTTTTAACCTCCCGATGCAGCTAATGAATTTAATAAGTCCTAAAAATTAGTGCATGGTGATTGTATAGGAGAAGATACTCACATCATCATAAGAAGAATCAAGCGATTATCTCCCATATACCATCACCATCATCATAATAAGTCCTCCCACCAGTATGTTTCACCTTCTTTTTTGCCTATTATTAGTGTTTCTTCAATATAGCTCTTAAAACATTTAAGACAATATCAAGTCTCATATTTTCACTTACTGCTTGATGCTAGAAAGAGAGTAATGACCAAAAAGATTGGATGATATAACATAAATAAGGACGACTAATGTTAGAATTTGTGGTCAATCATAGTCACCAGTACCTTGAATGTGACGCTGGCCCACCTTTCACATAGCCACTCCCAAACAGGTTTCTCCGCCATGGACATCCCACCAGATAGTGTCTGCTCATGCAATGCATATTTTAAGTAGAGTTTGTGTAGTTCATAATGATATGCATTATACTTATCGACGAGTGTTGTTATCACAGTTTCACGATGGTTGTCTTTTGTCCAATCCAACACAAAGTCTACGTGGAAATTCAAGCCTTATATAAACATATGTTTTGTCACTCTAACACCAAGTAGAAAGTCATAATATCATCATTAATGCATATATAATAAACCCATACTCTAACACAATCAATGAGCTTGTGTTTCTCCTTTTTGGCTACCACTGTCTTGCTTGCAAGCTTCATTTTTGCATATACTTTAATTATTCAGCTTACTCGACTAGTAAAGACGGGAGCATTCTTGCATGATGGACCTTTGTGCTCATCCTTTACATGTAAAGGAATCTCACCAAACTTTAGCAGGCGTTCAAATGTTGTTCCCTTAGTTGGCATTTGACCTTTTTTTTATGGGTGAGACCATTTAGAGGAGTTAATAAACTTGTTATGGCAAAAAACAAGCACAATATTGTAAACTAATAATGTTAATATTCATGGCAGAAAATTATCCATAGAAAAAAATTGCCATTAATTGCCATACCTGTAATAATATTCTCATGATCTCCGTCATGTTCTATATCCATGGACTCTTGTAGGCCCAAATCTAGTACTGCTTGAAGTGAATTATTTGAAAGGGGATCCTCCTCGTCTCATAGGTCCCTTGTTAGAGGCAATGCATCTCGACCTCTACATATATGCTTGATACTGGTCTAGCGCATCCACCTCGTCCCCTCCATCCTTCCTTTACAAATTGCACCATCGTTGTCTTTACTGGACTTATTTCTACTTCTCAACATGCAACCTACAATATAGCCATTAACAACAGCTAATTTGTTATAGGGTGACATGAATTCAATTTTATAAATTTAACTACTACTAATTCCCACCAACAATATCATTTCTCTATACACATCATTACTTACAGAAAATATAAAAAACATCCTACATCCTTAACACACCATGTTAAGGTTGAAAAAAAAAAAATTTTTGCTAGGGATGGTGCGGCTTCCGGCTGCTCCACAGCAAAACTCCATTACTTAATATGCAAACTTAATAAATCATCACTTTCTCAGGTTACAAGAGATGAACAAATGATCCTATATAACATGTACTATGACACCTCTCATGAAAATACTAACTCAGATTTTCACATAATTAAAACCCAACACAAATAGGTGCTTACAAATCTTCTGAGAAAATTTATCCAAATAAGCCTTGTGTGG
This sequence comes from Juglans mandshurica, assembly GCA_022457165.1. Taxonomy (NCBI): domain Eukaryota; kingdom Viridiplantae; phylum Streptophyta; class Magnoliopsida; order Fagales; family Juglandaceae; genus Juglans; species Juglans mandshurica. Next base: position 7,134,979 of record CM039620.1, on the reverse strand, counting down.
GAGCCTGAAGATGATATATTTCTAGTCCCTGGGTTCACCAGACTTGGCAAAAATAACAAAAAAAAAAAAAAAAAGGCATAGATTTCTTCCCCACCAACAAATTTGTTTAATATTTACATATGTTTTTGGGGTATCCTCATATGAAAACTTGAGTAAGTCTGTGTCAAACAAGTGTCAAACTTCCAACCGCAGTCTCAAGTCAATTTACAAGAGATCAACCATTACAAAAATCTTAGTATAAGCTTCAGAAAAATTCGAAATCAATGACTGATATGGGTAAAACCACACATAAATTAACCAAATAATGTGTTTGAAACCATTGGGGGAAGAAGTCTTGGTGAGGATAAAAATATCTTGTCTCTGGGTTGCGTGACTCAGCCCTGTTGTGATGTAAAACTACTGAGAAAACTTGAAATTAGTGACTGATATCGATAAAACCGCAAAGAAATTAAGCAAAAGATGTATGGAATCATTGGAGGAAGAAGCCTTGGTGAGGACAAAAATACATTTTTTTTTGTCTCAAGGTTACGTGACTTAATCCTGTTATGGTTTGAAACCACTGAGAAAATGTGGGGAAGATTTTTTGTGTGGAAGGCAGCTCGCTCTAGATGAAAAAGAATGCTCCACTTCTTCTTAAGAAAGGGATTGTTCCTCTGTCCAATTTTAGAAAGCTCTGGAATCTTAACTCAACTTACTTTTTCCTTCAGGCAAATTAACCAATGTAAATTGTCACAAGTAACTGGGGTAGAAGCTAATCAGGAGTTGCTTACATGTGTGTCTCTAAACACTGTGTCACCAACCCACTTACTAGCGCCAATTCACAAATTTCCACAATTAAAATTTTGCCTCTTGCATTTCCATCACGTGGGTGGCATTTGGTCAATTCATCTAAATCTTGTCATAAGCTTTGTTCCACATGTAGCTTGGCTAGTCCTCATGTCGCGTGTCTGGAATTTTACAAAAACCGCAATGAATCCTCAAGCAACATACAATAAAAATGAGGCAACACATATAAAAGTCAGCATTATCCTTTTAAAATAAAAATATAATAAAATTATTCTCATCAGCCACTATTCACCATCCTACACCCCACACCCTATGAAAAATACTCACACATTCTATGAAAAACATCTCTATACTCTATAAAAAAAGTTATAGATGTGGGGTGTGGGAGTGAATAGTGGCTGATGCATAACATTTCTCAAAATATAATAATCACAATGCTATTTGATTTTAATAGTGGTGGAGATTTATTAATTTTCCAATCTTAAGTTTATACATTGGATCAATACGTAATTTATTGATTTATTCATACTCGCTAAGATGTCCAGAACATTTATTTATATTTCAACATACTTAACCACATATTTGGCTATCCTTTGCATATGTAAAATTACTTGAGATTGGGATTTACATTATTGTTCAGTAGTGTTCAATTTCGGTTGATTCTCATGCACAAGCAATGCTTACTATTGATGACAGTCCTGTTGTCGAATATTAAAATCAGTCTTATATTCCCAATTTTGGATAGTGTATCGCATTTTCCGAATTATCCAAATTCAGCCGAGTCATTTAAACATTTAATTTTAATTTCACTTACACGTTTTATAGTAGTCTGGTATAATTGGATACTCTAGTTCCTTAGAGGCAACTATGTTATTGTGTGCAATTTTAAGATATTATGTCCTTCATAATACGTATGTAATGATATTGCTTTTCACACCATACATTTAAAATTTACACTAACAATCAATATTTGCCCACTACCCAAAATGTCATCAAATTTAAACATTTCATCACAGGTATCATGTCGATGGACTGTCCACGTTCATCCATAACTTGGATGGGATTTCGTTGTAGGTGTTCCAGAAATTTGGCTAATACAAATGTCCACTTTATATATATATATATATATATATACACAATATATAAACCTATTTAGTTACCATTTACTTCTTTTAATCTATAACCTGAAACTCTATTTATATTGTTAACCTGTTTAGTTACCATTTGTTTCTTTAAACTATAATCTAAAACTCTATTTATATTATTAAGTACAAATATGAAACAACCTCATTCAATTCTAGCCACTTATCATAGATATGCTCTAGGTACAAGTATAATGTCTAAGAAAAGACATCTGATTGTTGTGGCAAAAGTATTACTGATTTAGAGTCACAAGTAATACAACCTATCCATTTTCATATCCAGCTATTGGAACACAATTAATAGGTATGGAAACCAGAGTTTAACCAATCTAACTAAGCACTTGTATTGTTGTATATCTCATCCACTTTATTTATCACAGTTTTTGAACAATATGAAATGTGGCCAAATTTCTAATGCAACCAACAACAAGGTTTTTTAGCAAAACATGATATAGACAAGAAAATCTAGAGTATTTACATGTTAGCAGTATACCATCAATAGAGCAATGAATATGCATCTTGATTTTGAGAAACATCACTAATTTTGGCATTGTATATGCCTATTGTGCTATTGCAGTGAAAATTCTAGGTTTACAATACTCTAGCAATCCAGTGATTTCATGGTAATTGATTTCTATTCGTGTAGAGTGCTAGTGGTATTTATATTACTAGTTGTCCACACTCAACTTCTTTATAAGGCCTGCCAATCTCAATCCCAATCATAAACTCACCAAAATAAAAGCAATCTGAATTACTAGGTGTTTAATATCATCCTTGTTCATAAACCGACATTGTAAAATTAGTACTTCATACCATTGTGCAGTTAATGTGTACTATCTATCATTAGAATGGGGTTGCATGTATGATCGGTTTAAAATGAAGCTACTGAACGACCTTAATAGCTATGATATGATGCTCAACATTATATATAAATAGAGAATTGATAATCAATACATCAATCACTGCATCAATGACTAACTTTCTATGTCAATTTTACATATCATCATATATAGGATAAGAAATACCCTCATGATCTATACCATCATGAAGATGACACTTTGGTTCGCTACCATAACTAAGATCAGTATCACCCTCTTCTTCTACTTCAACACAAGAGGATTCATTATCATCATCCTCAAACGAGGTCATCAAACGAATATTGTAAATGTTCATATTTGTTATCTTGTGTACGACGTGCCAAATTCCCCCAAGGTTGGATGTTTTAGGTAACACACTTGTAACGCTTAACACACGTGGGCGAAAGGCTCATTTTTATACCATTGCTTAGAAGTATTCACACTCGTCAAGTGGTCTCCATCATGTATCCCCTTTCTCGTATTGCCAATTTCTCACCAATCACATTTAAACAAGTGTATCTTACACCAACCCCATATAGCGTAGTTCTATAATGTCCTACAACATGCTGTAGAAGTCAGCAGACAATCCCTGATGCTCATCGTGAATGACCAGCCCGCTGTTTTGGGTGTGACAATGCCTTTCACGCTTCTTTGTGTGAAACCGAATTCTATTCATTATATAGCCGGCATATGATGTGATCCACGGATTTGGATCATATGCTAATGCATATATGTCATTGGCCACCTCAAGGGGACTCATTGCATGCAAACCAATCGAACATGAATATTTGGCACAAGAAGACACAATTAGAAATTCGACATTTCATTGAAGGAATATGTATGTATAGGGAGCGCTTGGGAAAACTTTCGCATGATCGAAACCATGTTGGAAATTGACTTTGATACCTACGCTCGATTTTAGTCTAGTGCTCTTTTTTTATTTTGTTATAGTGTTCACTATAAAAACTCTATGCGTTAACAAGTGAATTGATAAATTTATAACAAAATGAAATGCTTACAATAGTTGTCATGGTACACTTACTTTATGTAGTACTCAATCTCTATGCAATTATTAAGCACATACCACACGACCTTGGCCAACACGGATAATTTGTTCCAGCTTGCTGCTCCTAACAGATGCACATTTTGTGAGAAAATAGATAAACTCAGATCATTGGAACCTTGAGGAACGTCATTGTTACATTCCTCTCTGTTATATGTAGTCTCAATATCATTAAGATATGTAGGACAAAAAAGTCAAGCACTTAGCATGAACATATGCCTCAGTAGGGGTGTAACCGGTCTAGTGCCCCTAAGTCGGAACTTTCGGTTTTAATTGTTCGGACCAATTTTTTCAGCAAAATAAACACTATTTTAGCAAAATAAATTCAGCAAAATAAACATTGTTTCAAGAACCAACCCAACATAATTAAAGGACTTCACTTTCACCAACAAATTACAAAATAAATCTGGAAATATAGTAGTAACAGTCTACTCAAATGTCCAATTTACAAAATAAAAATAAAAATACATTACCAAGAGTCTAGATTACAAAAAAAAAAAACAAAAATACATTACTGAGACTCTAGAGTAAATAAGGATTATAAAAATATAGTCAGCCCTTATGCGGGAACTCCAATAGTCCATTCAAAAAACCTTGCAATTTTATTCAAATAAATCAAAGAACCGTTAATTCCAATGAAAGTTCTTAACTACATGAAATGGAAAAAAAACTTGTGAGGAAAGAAGTGTAAAAACATGACTCACCTTAATCATTCCCAACAACTAAAACGGGTTTTGAAGAACTTTCAACTTCTAACATGAGCTCTACACCAAAGGAAAAAAGAAAGAAAGTTGAAATATAATTATTAAAACAATTTCAAAATAGTATATACAAGATAGAGACAGTAAAAAAAAAAGTGCATTAGGCTATATATCTATATCAAAGTTCTCAAAATTCTCAACATCGTCCATTAAACTGCGAATGCTAATCGGGGCAGAAGAAGAATGAAGCCAGTTTTATGTACAAATAAGGGCTTACCATAATTGAAAATAAGCTATCGCACAACTTTCAAAGGCACGCAGTATCTAATGGAGTTAACTTTTCACCAAGTCAATAAATCGGATTAGCATCATCTTCTTCACATTTTTCAGACAAATACCTTTACATATCGGATTTACTTTCCAAAGAGTTTTCTGACTCCAAATGTTTCTTGAATTGAGCCAATTTAAATGATCTCATATCTTCTACCCGACTAGTGAACTTGTAGTACTAGTCCATTTTTCCCTTGATTGACTTATGGTTTGAATTTGTGCCCTAATATCACCTTCTTCATTTTCACAATAACTATTGTATAAACGAGTCAAGACATCTTTAACCTGGTCAACCAACATAACAAGAATCAAATTATTATCAACATAAATTTCTTTCAAACAAAATTAAAGATATCACAATTTATATCGAGGATCAAGAACCAACCCAACATACAACAAGAGATTCATTTTTTGAAAATTATACCAATACTTTTCATATTTAGACCTCAAATTACATGCCATTAACATCAAATTATTTGGCATTTCCACACACTCCACATTAATTGCATCTTGAATTGTCGTTAGTTATAGGAAAAAAGAATTGCAAGTGACATAATTGGAGCCCAAAAAATGCAAGGTTGCATCATAAAAATGTTTAAGAAACTTTACAAACAACATACTCTTATTCTAATTATCCTTATTTGCAGGCCCTAACTTGGATGTCACTCTCTTATTCAACTCAATAATACCGTCATCATTATTCTCTCAATCTCCCTCTCTAGCACTCTTAACATATCCCAAATCTTCTTCATCTAGCCGTTGACATGTTTTTTGAAACTTTTCAGCCCTATCCAAGATCATATAGGTGGAGTTCCAACGAATTGCGACATCTAAGCATACATGACTTTTATACGTAATATCCTCATTTTCACAGCATTGCTAAAACATACTCCACCTCTATGGATAAGATTTTACATACTACACAACCACTCTAATTCTTGCAATTGGTTGATGTAATTCTTTCAACCTATCTAGATCAATCAAGTTCAAGATATGAACACAACATCTCATATGCAAGAACTCAAGTTCCAAATTCATTTATTTTCTATTCTTTGTATTTATTTTTAGATATGAAATTGCTCCATTATTTGAACTTGCATTATCAAGTGTAATTGTAAATATTTTTTGCCTTCCCGAGTCATGAAAACACATTTCAATTTTATTACCAAGTGTGAGCTCTTATGGTTTTTCACCTTACAAAAGTTGATAATTCTTTTGTACATTTTTTAATCTTCATCAATAAAATGTACGATGAGACACATGTAATTTAAATTTTACACGAATGCCATGTATCCTTTGTAAGAAAAATTTGCTACCCCTTAAGAGCACTTTTCAACTTCTTATCTTTTCTCAAATAAACCTCATAAGCATCTTTTGCAGCTGTTATACGTGATAAAATCTCAAACCATCTCGCACAACAAGTTTAAGTCTCTTAAATCTCTTCCCTTCCATAATCTAAAGGGCAGCTCATCAATAATCAACATTTCTGCTAAGGCTTATATACAAGCCTCAACACTAAAAGCAATAGGTACAAGCCCACACTAGTTTCTCCAGGTTTGAAATCTAATACATACTGGTTCTTATCCACTTTCCTAATTGGAGATTTTTTACATTGCTTTTCTAAGTGTTGCAATATAGATCTTTTGCCATTTATATTAGGATCGAAACATAACTAGCCTGCAAAATTTATATGTAGTCCTAGGTTTTGACTTATTTTCCCTTTTAATCTTTGTAAAATATTTTCAAACTAAAGACCTTTTCCTACTAGCCCTAGTAGGTGTCTTACTTACATTAGATTTGGGTGAAAGTGGATCATTAGTCGTTGTTGATTCCATCATCCTTTCCGTTGAAGGTTGAACATTAATGGGTGTTTCATTTGAAGCATCCATCTGTAACAACAAAACAAAATATTTAACAATATTTATCAATGAGGAAACAACTATAACCCATTGATGCCATAAGTCAAACAAAATATCAGAGTCCGTTGCCCATCCAGTTCTTTTCACACCGTCCGTCGCTCACACAGACTCAGAGTCACGGACTCACGCTACCCGTCGCCCACGCTACGTCGCCCACTGTAAGTCAATCCAGCCGAGATTTTTACTCTACCTTTACCTAGTGTTTGGTTGCCGAGAAAAAAAAGAAAAAAAAAGGGATCCTAATGCAATTTCTTCTTTGGTTGTATAAATTAGTTTGTCTATGTTAGAGTACCCTAATCATCTGGATTTGTAACTCGGTGGCTAGTCTTTGATTCTGGATTTGTGTAAATTTGATTCTGGTAAATTAGTTTGTCTGTGTTAGATACTTAGATCCCTCCGTTTATTTCTTTTTGTCTTTCTATCTTTATAAATTTTAATAGATTTTTACCTCTACTCTAAACCTGAGTACTTCTGATTCAGATCTTTTGGACTACAAATTTCTCGTAAAATTTTGTTTGTTTTTTTTATTTTACTCTTTTTGTTGTTGTTGGTCATATAGTTCTTCTTCTCCATTTAATTTTTTCAAAAATTTAACAGGTCTTCATAGATTATGCAAAGAGTTGTAGACAGTTGATTATAGATTTGAGAAATTTTTGCTTCGAATCTGTTGTACTATATATTTTGATTTTTTTTTTCCGATCTATTTTTTTTGTTTATATTCTGAATGTGGCGGATGAAGACATTTCATTTCAGATCAGTGTACTTTAGCTTCAGATGCGACCTTTTTTTTGTTGCTTATCTTTATAAACTCTGACATATGTGGACATTTTATTGTAGATTTGAGAAATTTTGATTCACATGTGTTATTGTATAAAGTTTGATTATTTTCTATTTTTGTTGTTATGCAGATCATAATTTAAATTGGACGAGTTAACCGAAAATGTAAAGGAGTTGGAGAACAACAAGGGCAAGGAGGATGCTCCACCTTCTTCAAGTTTTAAATTTTTTTAGATCTGTGTTTTTATTATATTTGGAATTATAACATTAATATATTTACAATGTGTGTTTTGTTTATTATATTTGGGATGTAATTTTAATATATTATTATAATGTGTGTAGATCATATTTATTTTGATTGTAATTTTAGACTTGTAGTTAATTTTTTATTTTTTATAGATATTATTTATATTTATATAAAATTAATTAGGTCAAACGGATCGTGTCGTATTGTATCGTGTCTGTTCAACCCATTAACGTAAACGGATTGAAACGGGTCGTGTCGTGTCGTGTCAATTTATTTTGTATTCACTAACGGGTCGTGTCGTGTCGTGTTAGGATTTGAAATTTTGACACAAAATCCTTAACGGGTCGTGTTCGTGTTGACCCATTAAGTGTAATGTACATGCCTTGACATGACACGAACACAACTCTTTAACACGATATGACACCCCTACCCATATAGCAATATTTGCAACCATTGGCCAACCACAGCGAATATATTTCGACATTACATGCAGGACATGACATCTTGCCCTTTGTGCTCCAGCCAGAAAGATTAGCGTATGTGAGAAAGTCATTGATAGTCCAGAGTAACGTTGCATGCAATCCAAACATTTCCCTTTTGTATGCATCATATGTGTGAATAACCTCTTCTCATAACTCCCTCAACTAGTCGACTAGAGAACAAAACACACGTCAATATCATTTCTCGTTGCCTTAGGTCCATGGATTAACAACGATATCATCATGTATGGATCTTTCATGCATGACCAAGGGGACAATTTGTAAGGCACAAGTAGCACTGGCCATATGTTGTACGGTTTGTTGGGGTTATTAAATTGGTTGAACCCATCACTCGCTAGACCAAGCTTGACATGACGAAGATCTTCAGAAAACCAATCGTGTTTGTTACAAAGTCTTTCCTAACCCTAGAATTTGCTGGATGTCTCATGTAGCTCGGATCGTCAACATGTTGTTCTTTATGCCATTTCATGGCTTGGGTTGTCTTTTTTTATATAAAGAACCTCTGCAACCAAAAATATTAGAGAACTTTTGGGGGTATCCTGTGCTGGTTATTTGTGCTTGAAACCACCTCGATGCATTACATTTAGGACATTTATCTTTGTCAGCATTATCCTTCCAAAATAAGGCACAATCATTTGGACATACATATATCTTTGTGTAATTAAAAGTCCAACCCACACTCTAAGCGGCAAACCTCGTTTCTAACTATGTCAAAAGACTTGACAGTTCAACCACCAATTGTCTTGATGTGAAGCAACTTAACTATAAATGATAGTTTTGAGAACTTTGAACACATTGGATAAAGTGGACTTCTTGCGTCCTCTAGCAACTCCTCAAAGTTAAGGTGTATTGGAGTATCAGAGGTGTGACTTTGGTGACCTGTGATGTATTAGCTTGATTTGTAGCTGAATTATCCATAAGGATCCCACCTAGATGTCATCTAACATCTCGTCGACATCATCAATATAGGTTCCTTCATATGCATCATCACCTTTTTCGTCGGAAAAGTGGCATCTAACAATGATTCCTCCTCCCCATGGAATATCCATTCCGTATAAGTTGGATCTATCCAAGTAATGAATAAATAATCCTCAACCACAGTAACAGGACGTAAAGTTCTACTTTGGCATCTCCTACATGGATGCCTAATGCGATCACATCGAAGTGCATGGGTTTCCGCCATACCTATGAATTTTTTAACGTATTCACCATATTCATTGGAACACAATCTATCTTCAATATGCATCCAAGCCTTATCCATCTAAATCTTGACAAGAAATTGTAGAAGTTAATAAGAATTCATAATTCTGGGTAGACAAATTCCACAAGAAAGCCATAAATGGTTTTTCACGAAACTACTTCCACACAAATACCCGAATGTCGAAGGCCAAAAATCATTGAAATAGAGTGGAATGATCAATGATGTTGTATGGACAAAGATTGTTAGTTTAGTGAATTTAGGTTTGCAATGACTAGCCATTAAAAAAAGAAAATGATGAATATTACATACATATGCGAAGCAACCAAAATGAAAAATTAGGTTAATATGTTAGTATGCTAAAACGTTTCATGATGTCTATAGGTTAAGATGAGATGGTAAGCACAATATAAATAAAGTTAAGTCATGGGTAATACACATGCTCTAATGCTCGAAAGTGCACATGATTATATAAAAGTCGGTAAGAAGAGATATTGAACTATAATGTACATTAGTTCTACCTTTAATTACTTAACAAGAACATGAACTTGTGGGTTTTCTAATTTAGTGAAAGTTTTTGGGTTCTACCAACTAATGCCTGACAATACCCAACATGGCGTACTGAAAAATCTAACTGGTGGGTGGGCGGGCTAATGTATTCAAGTTGGCTCATCATGGATTGGGTTTGAAGGACATTGCCTTGGTGAAGTTTCACATGCATAGTTTATTTGTAATGGCTTGTTCAGTTGGTGCCTACATGCTTTTAAGTAGCATTTTGTTTATTTGTATCCTGTCTCTTGATCTCAGCATCTAACTGTGTAGTTCTAGCTTGTGCCAAACTTAGAGCATGTGTTTTAAGTTAATGTGAATGAAAACTTCTTTGAGAAATGGAGGTAGAGGATTTTTGCCTTATTTTCATTTGTTCTAATTGTTTTTTTCTATTCTATAACTATTATGGGTTGAATTTAAATAAAAGCATATTAAGAAAACATCAACATATGAGAATGAGATCTTAACTGCCCCTATGTAACTCGAATAAACCAAAGATTGATGCTGGTTTCTAGCATGGTGGGTTTTGGAAGTACAATGCTATGCAATATACAACTCTTTGAAGTATCACATAGGAGAGAGAAAAACGAAATTTAAAATACATAAAAAAATATTATCTTATTAATAATTAAAATTAGTAATAATAATAATAATAACAATAATGATAAACTTCATTAAATTTACACATGTTATTAATAAAATTTGATAAAATTAATAATACTATTATATCAACAATTAAATATTTGTGACAATATTTTAAAATACAATTGAATAAATAGAACTTATTATATTGTCTTATTAGGTTCCGCATGATACAAGCATAAATAAATAATAGCCCACCAGCTTATTTAAAATAGTCTTTTAAACCTAATTTAGGTCAAATAAGATTATTTATATCTTGACCATAGAAATATTAGGTCAGGTCGTTACAATAGAGGCCTCATATTCAAACAAGAACTTAAGTGAGTCTTTTCTCAAGTTTTAATGGGATATTTGGAGGTGGAAATTTACATTCCAATTATCCTAAGAATATATTTTTATTTTAAATGGACAAAAATGTTCTTAAATGTTATAAATGCATACGTGAACTTAGTGAATGATCATTTAATTTATACCTCTTAGAATTATAGCACATTCATGTATCAACTCTTGGAATCTCCAAATTCATCAACATATTTCATTAATTCATGTATCATCATTTCATATATCTTATCCTCCTATGCCTATAAAATGATGTCTTGAGGATCATTTATATAATAAAAGAAATTAGAAGTAAATGATATTGAGCTCCTAAATAGCGTGTATATTGCAATATTTCTATTCTTTTGTTATTTTTCTTTAATTTCACAACACGTTATTAGCACGAGACTCTAGCCAAACGTTGCATTCTTTTAATCTTTGGAAAGATATTTGCGTAACATTTCCCAACCACTATAAGTTTCTCTTATTATATATGCTAGTTTGATTTTAAATAATTCTTTTTATTCAATACTTCATATATTTGTTATAGATGATATCAAATCTTACAAAACTTGAATTTGTTGCCTTCGATGTTGAGATTCATCATGGATCCTAAATATATTTGTTTCTGACAACAATTACTTATCATGGATCCTTAATGCTAAGATTTATATTGATGCAATAAATCTTGAAAATAATATTCAAATAAAAAATGAAGCATCCCTCAGTGATCACTCTAAAACAATAACTTTTTCATCATAATTTACATGAATAATTGAAAATTGAGTACTTCACAATAAAAAATCCATTGATTCTATGTGATAATTTAAGGGAGAGATACGTGTATGAGAAAACTGTGATCTTCCCAAAAGCTCGTTATGATTGGATGTAACTGAAGTTGCAAGATTATTAGTGAATACAATTCTACACTTTTGAAAAATAAGTTCACAATTGAAATTGTGTAGAGAAAAAGCTACTAATGAGGATATGTTTGAAATGAAGCATATAAACATGCCTCGAATGTGCTTCTATAACAGCAATATCGAGAGTCAAAGTTTACTAGGTATTCTAAACTAATATCTTGTTTATTAGTGGCTGAACAAAACAATAAGATGTTAATAAAAAATCACTAGTTTCGTTCAACTGGTTCTACTCCATTCCTTGAAGCTAATGAAATCTCATTTTATCTTAATAAAGGAACGTGGTCGTGGACGTGGATGTGGTAGAAAAAATTATCGAAATCAATGCGAGGATACTTAAAGTTTTTCAAAGAGAAATACTACATACCACCAGAAGTAGAACCACACTGCGATAAAGCAAGATGAAAGCAAAGACTTGTAGAATAAGCCTATAAAGAAATATGAAAATAAATGTCATAGATGTGGTATGAAAGGACATTGGTCACGTACATGTCGTACGTCTAAACATTTGGTGGACCTATATCAAGTATCTATGAAGGAAAAAAAAAAAAAAGATCGATATGAGTTTTGCCGACCACAAAGATCCAAAAGATTATCATTTAACTTATTTTGATTATTCAGACAAGAAGGAATTGACTCATCTCGATATTTTTTATTTCTTCTTTATCGTATAATCACATTATATTTGAATTATTATATTTTAATACATATTGTTAAACTTTCTTTTGCATTAATAAGATTTTATACATATTTTTGTTTATAAAGAGATATGAGTTCTATTATTGCATTGACCAGTTCTAAGATGATTAAAGAAGATATAAAATTCTTAAGGATAATAAATATTTTCAATATTAAATAGTGTCAACTTCAATACAATATCCAGGTCATCAAACCTGATTGAAGACTCCCAAGAGCCAATATCATGTTACCAAAATGAACAAAACTTTTTATTGACGATGCTTTGTATTCTTTGGAATCTAGAATAAATTTACTTAGTTTTAAAGTTATTTGTTGTAATGGTTATCATGTTGGAATTTATGTTCTAATTACACATTTTCAACTCATTAAGATGGGTCCTCAACGTAGACTTGGAATTTATTTTGATTTTGATTCTTCCTCTATCATTAGATATCTCGAGCCTTTAACTAGAGGTATTTTTAAGACATGTTTAAAAATTGTCATTTTGATGAAACAATCTTCCCATTACTAGGGGAAAAAAGTTGTCAGAATGACAAAAACAAATAACATGGAACACTTTGATGCTATTTTATCTTAATCCTCATATATATAATTGTCAACTAGAAATTAAGAGAATTATTCATTTGCAAGCTATTGCAAATCAATTACCGGATGCATTTACTGACAATAAGAAAATTGGTAAAGTCTCGCATTCCGGCTGCTAATAGTCCAGCAAAGATCGATGTTCGTGTAGGAAAATCGAACAATACAACAGCTAATGAGTTTAAGACGTTCGTGAAGCGTAAAAACCCTATTGGTGCAAATGACAAAACTTCCCGAAAGAAAAACTATAAATAAATGAAATTGGTACTCTTGAAAAGGCCATACCCACAAAATAGGTAAGGAAAACTATAGATCCATATAAACTTTTTGTACAAAATTCTCCTAGAATAGAATCTCCAAAAATAAAATTTCCTTAAGAGATATCCCCTGAAGAGGAAAATGTTCCTGAAAATCACAAGATCTTGACACATTATGTAAGCACAAGAGAGTTATTCGATGGAAGTTAAATTATTGCCTACAACATATTTCATTTAAAGTTACTCTAAATATCACTAGAAGTGATGATAAAAATGAATAAAAAATAGTAAAAAAATGTTGACATAAAAATGACTGGCCAAAATAGAAATAAGTAATTTATGTAGAATTGATGCCACTAGTAAAGCGTAAAGTATTTGGATCTATAGTTCAAACACCTAAAGATGTGATACATGTTGGATATCAGTGTATATTTGGATGTTAACAACGAGAAAAATGAGACTATAAGATACAAAGAAGAACTTGTTGCATAAGGTTTCTCGCATAATCATAGTATTAATTATGAAAAAATATATTCTCTTGTAGTGAATCTAATTACATTTAAATTTTTTATTAGTTTGATAATCATAGAAAGTTAGGATATACGTTTAATGGATATTGTTACAATATATTTATATAGATAATTGGATAATGATATATATATATATATATATATATATGAAAATTTCTAAAAGCTATAAAATACCTTAAGCATGTAATTTAAAATCTTAAAATATTTATTCTATCAAGTTACAAAAAACTTTATATGGGTTAAAGCAATTTAGACACATGTGGTACAATTGTCTTAGTGAATATCTAATAAAAAAATGATATGAAAATAATCCAATTTGTCCATGTGTTTTAATTAAAAAAATTATATTCTGGATTTGTTGTTGTTGTAGTATATGTAAATGATTTAAATCTTGTTGTAACTCTAAAAGAGTTCATAAAAGCCACCACTTATTTTAAAAAAATGAATTTGAAATGAAAGATTTTGGTAAGGGTGTAAAAAGAAACCAGAAAAATGGTTGAACCGAACCGAACCGGATCAAATCAGTGGGTTCGATCTGATTGGTAAGTAGTCCAATGTGGTACTGATTTTCCTATTTTTAAGATTGGTTTAAACTGAACCGGACCAGTATATATATTTATAATTTTATATTATATATATTATATATTATATTGTTAATTAATATAACATAAAATTCCAATCTTATCATTCAAGTCTATTACTTTTGATATATCAATATATATATATATATATATATTAATGATAAATACATTTTTGGCATAATAAATTATAATATATATTTATTCTTTTTATAAATACGTTTTTCAAATTTGATCATATATATTCTTATAAAAAATCTAAAATTTATATAAATTATAGTTAAATTCAATACTATACTAGTATGTGTTAATCATTATAAAATAATGTAATTATACTATAATATAAATATATTAATAGTTTAGTTTATAGAAATATCATATTATTACTAACATAGATAATCCATAAAATTGAAAAATGGACTGAAATCAGAAGTTTCAGTTTTGGTAGTAAATCGGTCCGATATCAATTTTTAAATTTTCAAAAGTAGTGTATACCAATTCGGTTATAAAAAATACATAAAATCTGATCAAATCAAACCAATTGCACCCCTAGACTTTGGAAAAGAAAATTTGTATGGTCTATAAATTGAACACTTTTTAAATTGAGTTTTTGTCTATCAATTAATATATACAAAAAAAAAAAAAAAATTCATACTATTGCTAACAAGCCGAACCGGAAGCATAAAAACCATCGTGCCAAATCTCTAACCCAAAAACCAATGTTGTTGTACTCGCAAACGATTAAGCCTCTTTTGGTGGTTACATAATTTAAATAGAGTTTTGTTATATACATATAAGTTTATGTATCAATTTACATATTAATGTTATTGTCTTTATATTCTAAATTTAAATTAGTATTGTTTTTAATAAAATTTATTTTCTAACCAATTATATTGAATGAATTCACGTATTAATACGCATAATCACTTATAATTAAATTTTTTTATTTAAATATGACGAGATAAAATGAGATATTTTATTAAAAATTGATAAAATATTATTATAATATAAATTTATAAAAGATACATGAAGGAATGAGATATTTAATTTTGTTTAACCTAAACAACGCGACCTCTGTGAATTTTCGGATTCCTTCGAACTCAACTCCACTCTCTAATGGACGGCGAGACCCGACAGCCAACTCGTCCGGATCCCGAGGCGGATGATACGACGATCCAGGATGATACCTCCTCCACAGTCCTCGACCTCACCAGCTTCCAGCTCCACGATCTCGATTCGGTCGAGTTGCCCCCGAGTCTAACCGAATTGGACCTGACGTCGAATCGCTTGTCGACCTTGGACCCTCGAATTGGCCAGCTCTCCAACCTCAAAAAGCTATCTCTCCGTCAAAACCTCATCGATGACAACGCCGTCGAGCCGATCTCTCGCTGGGACGCCTTGTCGGGTCTCGAGGTATTCAATCTCTTTCCTAGCTGCTGTTTTCTTTTTAATGCTTTAATTGGGCGCTTGGTCGTGTTTCTGTTATTTCTTTGGCAGTCTTTTGGGTTTCCGTAAAATGTCGGAAAATAAATACGGTTTTTACTTCTATTTCCGGTTTTGAGACTTCATTGAGTTGTTAAGGTTAGGCCATTTGTGTGATTTTCTTGGTGCTCTGTTTGGGTTCTTAGAAGATGTTTACATATATAAGAATAAGTTTAAAGCATTGAACCCCAAAATTCGTTAAAAAGTAAAATTTGAAAGGCGTATATGCGGTGTATGAGCCATTGGACGGCTCAGATGGTTCATTTTTGTTATCACGCTGATGTTAATTATACTTCTTCTACTTCCTTTA
This sequence comes from Juglans mandshurica, assembly GCA_022457165.1. Taxonomy (NCBI): domain Eukaryota; kingdom Viridiplantae; phylum Streptophyta; class Magnoliopsida; order Fagales; family Juglandaceae; genus Juglans; species Juglans mandshurica. The sequence continues at coordinate 7,118,592 of CM039620.1, read as the reverse complement.
TCTCATTCTTGTAAGGTTTAGTTTGTTTCTAGAATGATATAGAACCAGTTATTTACTTATTTATTAATATGCAGGAGTTGGTGCTCAGGGATAATAAGCTGATGAAAATTCCTGATGCCAGCATATTCAGGAAGCTTTTTGTTTTTGATGTTTCTTTCAATGAAATTACGTCGTTACATGGACTTTCCAAGGTGTCCAACTCGCTCAAGGAACTCTATGTGTCCAAAAACGAGGTTACTAAAATAGAGGAGATTGACCAATTCTATGATCTGCAAATTCTTGAACTTGGATCTAACAGATTGCGGGTTAGCTCTCTACTTTTGTAAAGTTTTCTGATGCAAAACTAGAAAAGAGTTTATTTTGATAATTTACAAATTTATAAGTGTATACTATGCATAATTGGTTATCGTTTTTCAATTGCGCACCCTTTTGAGTGGGTCTATGCGACAATGAGAGGTATTAAATTGGATGGAACAAGTTTTATAGTCAGCTTTATTGGGCTATTGGATCAATCCTTAATTAATGACTTGCTACTTCAGGTAATGGAGAATTTGCAGAACTTGACAAATTTACAGGAGTTGTGGCTGGGGCGAAATCGTATCAAAGCAGTAAACCTATGTGGGCTGAAATTCATCAAGAAAATTAGCTTGCAAAGCAATCGTTTAACTTCTATGAAAGGATTCGAGGTATGTCATTTTGGCTATTGTGAGACAGTCTATATTAGTGATTCTGAAGGCATTGAGTTGCATAAAAGAGTCCACTGAGCGTGTTATTTCTTTGATTGTCTCTGTAAGGATTGTGTCGGTCTAGAAGAACTCTACTTGAGCCATAATGGTATTGCTAAAATGGAAGGCCTGTCATCTTTAGTAAACCTCCGAGTTTTGGATGTATCATCAAATAAGCTAACGTCAGTGAATGACATTCAAAACCTGCAGCAGTATGTATTTTATTCCCTTCCCAGTCCTTTGTTATACTGTCTTGTCTTTGGTTGTTGATTTTACCACTTGAATGGATCTGTTTACAGGTTAGAAGATCTATGGCTTAATGACAACCAAATAGATTCACTTGAAGACCTCACTGAGGCTGTTTCTGGTTCAAGAGAGAAGCTCACCACTATCTACTTAGAAAACAATCCTTGTGTATGGCCATTAACTTCTTGGAGATCCCAATTTTTTAAAATCTTCACTATTGCATTCTGCCTGTTTGCTTAGTCTTCTTTTCTGACTGGTGATATATGTTGACTCTCATGTTATTTCTTTCTGGTTCTGCTGACCTTCTCCTGGTCCTTGATTGGCTGAAAATCAACCATCTCACTAATGATTACATGTTTGAACTTAAAGCTCCCTTTAGAGTGCAATGGTGGTGCCTGGAGAAGCAAAAGGGCAAACAAAAACAAACAAATGAGAATTCCCTTTTCTGTATATTATTCCTTAGAAAGCACCATAGTGGACTTTTTTCTGCCCTTAAAAGAATCATGGGATATCAAAACTATGACTCGGAATGCATATGAATGTATCTTACTAATTGCAATGTTATTTGTACTGCTAAGTTCAATTACAATGTATTTTCAACTTTGTGTTTTGCTTTTCGCTCATGCATGTTGCGCGGTTTTTAGAAGGTTGTGAGATGTTCTGATCATGCCTTGTCCACAATTTTCTTGAATTATGAGGGAGTTCTTCACATCATTTCCAAATATTAAAGATATTTGATGGTCGATCTTTCCTTGTGCTCATATTCCCATTTAAGAGGTGCATGTTTTTAGTCTCAGACATGCAATCTAAAATGAAAAGAACCTTACTGCTTCTATTTGTCTGTCGTTAGTAGTGCAAATAAGTATTAAGGGGAAAGAAATGAACTAAACAACTCTAAATTTAGTTGTTACCTCATCTGCTTTCATTGCATAGATGAGACACTAATTTCAACAAAGTACACATAAAGCATGCACACAAGGTGATCACATTCTCTCGTGTTTCTAGTTAACTGATACAGACTAATGATCCTTGTTTGACAAGTGCAAAAAATCTTGTTTTATTATACTGTTGAACAGATTCTTGGTTCTGCTTTTCCGCCTTTTGCATGTGATATATGGATATACCTCTTTCCATAGTTTGAAAGTATTTAAGCATATTTTCATTTCAACTTTGGGTTAATGTATTTGATATTACTTCAAGACTTCTATATCTGATCCTCTTGTAAAATTCAGGCAAAGTCTCCAAATTATTCGGCTACTCTGAGACAAATCTTCCCGAACATCGAACAAATTGATTGCAATGTATTTGCTTAAAAATGTGGCTACTGATTCTCCCAGGAGCATTACAGGAAGCCCATCCAGATGTGACAAACCTCTGTGAGTTATTGCCTATTTATGCGTTTGCCTGTTGTCATAATTGAATGTTGCTGCCTTCAACTTAATAGACCGAGTGTTGACGAGCCAGGCCTGTAGGCAAATGTTGGTCCCAGAGGTCGCTTAAAAACGCATGGTAGTGGTTTTGGAAGAACTTTCTTGATAGAAATTAGAAGGAACTTTCTTGATAGAAACGCATTGAAGACTCGTGCTTGCTCGTGGATTGAGGCATTTAAGATACTCGTTAACAATTTTCTTGAGACCGCCACCTTCGCCCCATTTTGATTTTCTGGCTAACATTTGAAGTAAATGTTGTATCCTTATGGTAATTTAAGAAACTGTTACTTAAAATGATGGAATGCTTTGAATTCATAGAGAGACAGTAATTCGCATTAGCAATTCTCTGAATTCATACAGACGTAATTGGATTGCCCTGAATTCAAAGAAAAGCAATCCCACCAGTGGACTGTTCCAGCAACTACCTACATGGCGACCTTGTTCTTGGTCTTAGGGCCAAGAAACCATGTCCGTTTCGGTCCAGTTTTTGACATTCTTTAAAATCGAAATAGTATACAGCTTTTGAAAATTGAAAAATTGATACCGGATCAATTAACTACCGGAAGTTTTGTTTCGGTTTTGGTTCAGTTCAGTCCAATTTTTCTGGTTTTACGAATAAACAAAATTATACTTCAACAAAATTTTAGCATGTGGTTGATCCATTTCTCATTTTATAATTTTTGGCTAAAATGTTATAAAATTAACATTTATTTATTATATCAAAATTCAAATGTTATATTAAAATTTAGAAGATTAATTTTATGTTATATTAAATTTTATATAAGTTTTATGTTATAAGATTAATAGACAATATTACAATTTCATATTATATTAATTAATAATTACATATAATATATATAATATAATATAAAAAAATTATATATAAATAAAAAGTCATAAAAGATATTTTATATATAATATAAAAAATGAAAAAAAAAATATATATCTTCCGGTCCAGTTCAAATCGATGTTCTAAATTGGAATTGCAACGGTTTCTAACCAGTTTTGATTATTAGGAACTGGAAGGACTGAACACACCTTGCTTTTATTCTCTCCTTCCTAGCTTTCGCTTCTTTTGGAAAGCATCTAAATTGACTCATTACGTAACACTGACCCTTAACTCAATTCATTTAGAACTTTTATGGGAAAATGACTTAACTAAAATTAAAATACCGCAGGAAAGGGTGGAGAACCAAACAAATGCCAACAAACAGATTTTTACAATGCATAAAACAGAAAGAGAAGTTTGAAGTGAAATCGAACACAAATACCAATATACAAATATTTCAATGCATTAAATGGAAATGAAATCTAACAATTCTGATCCCTTATTTTTTTTTATTCACAGTCCAAAAAGAGTGTCCTTGGGTTTGTTTGGTTAAAGGACTGAATAGCAATAGGATGTCCACTAAAAACTACCCATGATGGAATATATAACGCTAACTCTCAACAAAGGACGCATCTAGTCTCGACTCTCATTCAAAATGGTGGTTGGGAACTATAAGACGTTCTTATGAACACGGAATGAAAAACACCATTTCTTATAAATTTAGGACGGGCATATGTAGCACAGCAACAACTGAAAAATAAAAATGCAAGTTAAGAAAGGAAATTGGTACAGCACATTTAGCAAGCAGAAATACATGTTCTTAAAACAAACCACTTCAAACCTCTAGGATTGTTTTGGCAACTATAAGGTGATTGAGAAGCAAGGGTAACATCCAGGACTCATAGGAGTCCAACCAAGAAAAAGAGACAACAAAGAGAGGCAAAAAGAGCTCATTAACGCCCTCTTTCAAACCCGATTCGAGTTCTACTGGAACCTCCTTCATACCCATCTCGCATTGAGGAACCAGCGCTTGCTTTCATTGTTCCTGCAGTGCCAACTTTGTCGAGAGCTTTCTTACCCTTCTTCACCTCTGTCAAGAACTGATCCAGTCCGAACGGATCAGCCTCTTCAGCTACCTTCTCAAACTCAAGTGGCCCGTCTCTTGTACCGGCCTTTTCAGCTGCTCCTGTAAAGCCCTTGTCAGGTTTGAAGCGATCAGTCTTCATGATATTCTCCAACTGCTCATCTGCACCTCCATACATCTCAGCATCGGCATCTTTCTTTGGCCTGTATAGGGTTGACAGTGTTGGTTGAGCAGTAAACAAACCCTTATCATACACATTGTATTGATCATCAGTGGCAAATCCAGAGTCCATTCCTTTTTCCTGGTTGAACAGCCTCTGGTCATACATAACTTCCCCTCCTCTTCCTGCTCCAGTAGAAGCCATACCAAGAGCAACCTTCTCACTGATATCACGGTCTCTATCTCTGGTAATCTTGCTCTTCTTTCCCATTGCAGCATCCTTGGCTTCCAACCTTCTTTCCCTCTCCCTCTCTCGGCGTCGCTCCTCACGGATTTTCTCACGACGCAGCCGTTCTTCCCTTTCATCCTTAGTCTCCTTCGGGAAATCCCTCTCTTTGTCCCTTGTGTGCTCATAATCAATTCTCGAATCAGAACCATCCATGGCACTCTTCTCAGAAGGGATTGGAATGGCTGCTGGGGGTGCCACACCGGTTCTCTCAGAACGTGCTTTTTGAGCAAGTGCTCTCAGCTCCTGTTCTTTTCTTTCCTTCTCCTTCATCATCATCTCCTTCTGAACCTTTGATCTCATGGCTACAGCTTCTCGAGCCTTCTGCTCTGCAACATAAAGCGCCTCTGAAAGCTTTGCAAAATTATCATTGATCTGAACATCTTGAAGGCCTCTACCATCAGCTGCAAGACGCTTATCAAGAGGAATTGTATAACCTTTCGGGTTCTTCCAATTTGAAATACAAGGTGGGATCTTCCAATCTTGTTGATCCTTCACAGTCACGGGGCGAGGAGGAGAATGCATCACTGGCACAGGTGGTGACCCAGAAGCCTTTGGGACACGCTTATGCTTGAACTTAGGAGGCTCAAGCGGATCCACAGGCATCGACATCATACTGATTATCCTCTCCTTAGCCCCAGAGTTGAAGGCTGCAGATTGCTGTGATGGCTTATACTTGATAAACTTTGTTTCAGAAGACTGTTTTGGTACATTTTTTGGCTGGGCCGCACTCAATCTCACATTCACAATCTTTTCAAGCGCAGCTTTTGTCTCTTGTGTTGTCTCCTCAATTTCTTTCTCAATCTCCTCATCAACTTCTTGCTCTTCACTGTCGTTTTTCAGAACCTTAGGGATAAGATCTTTATGCTGGGAGTAAACAATCTTCTTTGCATTCTCATTCTGCCTGACAATTGCATCATAGGCAACATTGCCATGGGCATCAACAGTAACAGGAAGAATCTTTGATCCAGGCTTTGATGATCTGTTCCTACCCATGTCGAGAGGGTACTGAGCTAAGTGAATCTCCGGAAATGCACCTCCATCCCCAAAATCCTCGACTCTTCGAGGAACAAAACCTGCACGCTTCAAGTAAGGAGGCACGGGATTTTGCTTGATAACAGAGGACTTTTCAGCCTCTGAGGAAGTGAATCTCTGCTTGAACCATGGATCATTTGAGTGATCATAATATGAAGCTGTGGTTGATTTCACAGGCGGAAGAAGCTCCTTCAAAGCCGCCATGATAATCTGCTACCCAAAACCTAATAGAGCTTCAAACCCAAGAAACTGCAGATAGACCTCAAAAACAATAAAACATTAATTTAGGAACAGATGCAATTGGATAGAAAAACTTAATAAAGAGAACAAGAAGTAACAATTTCTAATCAGAAAAATATATAATCTAAAGACCATAAAATTACTATTTATGAAACAATCAAATTAACTTTCACAGATAAAATTTCGCCCCGAACCCAGAGGGTTAGGGGAGTGAGTTCCTGCCACTTAAGTCAAATCCCAACAATCAAAGTATAGACCCCAAATAATATAGGAAAAATCTCAACATGTAAAACTAATTTATTCCAAGTAATATGTTCATCCAAAAGAGACGAATTGAACTCCTCCAATTTATAAAAATAAGAAAACCCTACAAAATCTCAATAAATTCATCATCATCTCGATTATCATTCAAAAGAAAATAACCGAGACGGAAGAGAGTACTTTACCCAATCTTGGAGCGGTGGTCGGTCGGATTCGAGATCGATGTTCGAAAAGCTCTGTGACATTGAAAAACAAGGTCAAATCCGAGTTTGAGTTGGTGAGGAAACACACGGCGGGAGAGAGAAAACCGGACGAAGTGAGAGAGAGATACAGACAAGAGAGAGAAAGAGAGAGGCGGACGGAGTGACTTACCGACGTCGACGACAGCGGAGTGAGGCGTCCGACGGGAAAAAGAAAATCGCAGAGGAGAGGGGAAGGATGTCGGGCTGGGGAAACAAAAGGGGAAAAAATCCTTTGTCAAAAAAGGTGCGCCGCATACTTTTGTTTTTCGTTTTTTTGCTTTTGGTTTAATCGGTGGGCTGGGTTTGGGCCTTGGGCCTTGGGCCGGGTATTACGTAAAATCAAATAGCTACATTGACATTATCAAATGGCAATGAAATCAAACCTACTAAAAAACATTCATTTCCATCACCACGGTCAATAAAAATAAATTTATAAATTGATAAAATTTTATATTATAAATTATATTTATTATTATAAAAATAAATTTATAATTTAATATATTATATTAAATTATAAATTTATTTTTATAAAATTATTTATGATTAAAATATTTTTATTCAATTAAATTTGTTATAAAAAACAGGTACATATTACGCGATGGAAAAAAATGACTAGCATAGGAAAAAAATGACTACAAGCAGGATCGGAGCAGAAACCAACGAATTAGGAATCGCGAGTGTCGAAGAAAACAAGTGCAGTAAATGAGGTAGCTACTTGCTATACACTTTAAAGGAAGAGGCGGTTCTGGATAAGATGGGCCACAAAGCCTAACCAGTGGTGGACTGGGCTGCAAGCCTGCCACATCGGTTGGGACGGGTCCTTGTTCTTCAAAATATAAAAAAGAAACTGAAGAAATTAAACAAAAAAAAACACTCTCTATAATTTATAGCCTAAATTAAAAACAAAATACGGTCAATTAAAAGTATTAAACAAAAACTTAATAAACTTAGATTAAGAAAAATAAATAAATTTATAAAAAAAAACTTTGATATTAAAAAAATATATGATTAGCTCGTCTGCGTTAATATTCTCTACTTTTGACCCTATTGTTAATAGTTTTTTAAGTGTATTTCTTTCTAATTTATTTATTTTAATTCTAATTGATTATTGAAAATTACAATAGCTAATATATATTTTTTTTATCTATTTCTTATATATTTTTTCTTATTTCTTAAGTTTTTCAAATATCTTTTACTAATGTGACATGTCTAAGAATATACTTCTTGATTTTGAAAACTCGACTCTGCATTTGGGATGGGTGTTTATATGCAATTGGCTATGAAGTGACACTCCAATAATTTTCATTAATGAAATAGTGAAAGTTAAATGACCACTTTAATCTATAACTATACGTATATAGATCATTACATATTACGTTGTTGAAATGATTTTTTGTTTTCAAAAATTTTTATTTATAAGTCTTAACACTTAATAAAATATTTATATAATATTTTTTTAAATTTGAATTAATTTTTTTTAAATTTAGATTTTATAAATCAAATACTAGAATTTAAGGTCTAGTTTGTTTTTAGTAAACTTTTCAACTCATCTCATCTTATTTAATCATTACAACTTTTTAAAATTCTCATATAAAATAAAATAAATAATTTAATTTTTTTAAATCTTAAAATAAAAATAATATTAAAAAAATATATTCTAATAATAATTTATTTAATTTTTTAACTTTAATTTTAACTCATTTCATCTCATATTTTTAGGCAATCGTAACGAAAGTGTTGAATAATTATTTGTTTTATTTTTAATTTTATCTAGAAACCAAAATTGGATAAAAGGTCATCATTAAGACCTGTCCAATACAGTCACGCCACGTCCGAAACCACGCGTCCACAGCCAATGACGAAGCATGTCCAAGCAGCCAATAGCGTTTCGCCACAAGCAACGAAAGAGGATATACTTGTCATTTCTGGACATATATGAGACCCATCATTGTCATTTTCAGAAATCAACCTCCCTTCTTCAAAGTCTTCACTCTCGCTCGTCCACCCACGACCTACAAAAAAACCCATTCTCACAGCTTCAGACACACAAACTCTCTCTCGCACCTACTCAGAGCTCGTTAGGCCGTCAATGGCGGCCTCGGAGACCTCCAAGGAAACAATCTTAAGATACGCTTTTGGCAATGTCCTCTCCTTCTTCATCCTCGTCCTGATCGGTGTTCTCGCTTTCTCGATTCGACTGTTCTCTGTAAGCTCTCTGATCTTCAAGTTTCCTCACTTTTATTCCAGATCCAACCGTCTCAGAGTATTTCCTTTTATAATTTTTCCGTTCGGCGGCTGCGACAAAGAAGGCAAAGGATGTATGAAGTTAATTTCCCGTCCGTCACACATAATTTATGTTGAATACTACTCATCAAACTCGAATATTGAATAATTTAACCACGAGTCTTATTTTTTTAAAAAAATCTTTATGCCGTTTAGGGATTGATTGCATATAACGTAGCAAATCCAAAAAGTTGCTGGAATAAGGTCTGACAAATGGAAAATTAGAATATTGAATTTGCATTTCCTTATATTTTCTCAGCGGCCGGACGAGAACAATTGTGTTCCTGTAGGATTCATTTTTATGCTCATAGCTACTGCTCTGTTTGATAATTTGCAGGTTATAAAGTACGAAAGTGTTATTCACGAGTTTGATCCTTATTTCAATTATCGAGTCACTCAGGTTTGTTTTTTCTTGTAGAGAAAGCTTTACTTGTTTTATCGGCATTAATTTTCTTGATTTGCACTTTGGTGTTGATTCTTGAGGGTGAATGTTTTGGAGTCGCTGTTTGATTACTTGAAAAGTCACTGTTATGTTGAACTTAATTTTCTAAATCACAGTGCCCATTTGTTCAAATTTCATGAAATTGTCATAATGCAAATGCATGTAGATGATATTCTTCTCAATCATATCCTTTACTTCTATATAAAAAAAATCCATGAAGATGATAACGGCCTTGTTTTTTGGTTTCAGTACTTGACAAAGAATGGGATATATGATTTTTGGAACTGGTTTGACGATCGAACCTGGTAATTTCTTTTTTAATCTTTTTTCCTTTTAGCCAGGTTTCTTATGTAAAATTTCTAAACTGGATTTTTTGTTTAATTATTTTCCTCTAGGTATCCTCTCGGTCGCGTTATTGGAGGAACTGTTTACCCTGGACTGACATTGACTGCAGGCACTATATGGTGGTGGGTATTTCAGAGTTCGTAGTAAAAAGTTAAATGCAGTTGATTTTCTCATTCTGTTTTGTTTCTGGATTTGGCATACCACTATGCTTGTCTCGATATGGTTTCCCCATGCTAACAGTATTTGAAGTACTAGGTATTGACCAGTCCTATGTTGCTAATATTTTTGAGATTTTATTCTGTGATGGCAGGCTTTTGAGTTCTTTAAACATTCCTCTGTCTGTGGAAACTGTTTGTGTATTTACTGCACCTATATTCTCCGCCTTTGCCTCATGGGCTACATACCTTCTGACTAAGGTGCGTATTATGACTGGAACTGTGCCCTTAGAATCTTGAGTTTATCCTCTGTTTTAATTATGATCTTAATTTTGTCTTCATAGGAAGTTAAGGGTGCTGGTGCTGGACTGATGGCGGCTGCTCTTCTGGCCATGGTAAATTATGCAGCGGGTATTCATAACTCTGCAATTTCTTTCTTTATAGTTGGGTTTTTTAGAACGAGTACAGAACCAAAACTAAGTCATTGCTTCTGCATTGTTGTACATATTTTTTACATGTGATCCTTTTATCATGTTTCTTTTGTGATGTATCTGCCTTTCTGTTGAGTCTAAATCTGCATTTCTCTACTCTTTTTCAGTTAGATATTCTGATCCTATTCTAGGGGTCCTGTGGTTGGGATAGATTTTTGGAAAAAGCTTACCATTGAAAAGTAAAGAAAAAGATTTATCAACAATGACGATTTGGCTTAAAGAGTGTATTCTGTTTAACTAATATCTAAGCTCACGTGACATCTTTTTTCTTTTTCTTGTTTTTTTTTTTTTTTTTTTGGGGGGGGGGGGGGGGGGGGAGGGGAGGGAGTTATGAACGTACTTGAACTATGCTCTTGCTCCCTATCTCTGAGATTTTAGAATTGTTTTATAAACATTAATCTTGTTGCGTGGTGTCACATTTTTTTTTCAATGCATCATTTTTATAAGTAAACAAGCTCATAATGCTTACTGTTCTCTTTTGTATTTTCATTTTCAGGTTCCATCATATATATCTCGATCTGTGGCTGGCAGCTATGACAATGAAGCCGTAGCTATATTTGCTTTGATATTCACCTTTTACCTTTATATAAAGGTTTGGTTTCGTTAAATTCCGGTAGAGTTTTTCCTATTTATTCAGTGTTGTATTTACTTCTAAAAAAGATGTAGTTTTCTAATATAATTCTACCATTCTGGTTTGTTTCCAAAAAAACAAAATGTTAGTTTATGAAACAATTACATGTAGTTTGCTGGCAAACTTTTTCTGATTGATGTATTATTGGATTTCTACTTGAATCATCATTTAATCTGTGTAATCGTTGTCTGACCACAATATGTTTTTGCAGACACTGAATACAGGATCCCTCTTCTATGCCACATTAAATGCCATATCATACTTTTACATGGTAACCTTTGCGTGCTAATGCAGTTTAAGATCTTGTCTATGTTCACTTTGTTTATATTTTTTTCTTTTGCAAAAATTCTTTCAGGTTTGCTCTTGGGGAGGGTACACCTTTATCATTAACCTTATTCCGATGCATGTTCTTCTGTGCATTGTAACTGGTCGCTACTCTTCTCGACTGTACATTGCATATGCTCCTCTTGTAAGTATCTATTGCATTCATACAACATGTCTTGTATATGAGCACAAAATGAATGGGCACTATATACGGAGATTGAACAATGCATGCTAACATTGATCAGAGATTAGTCTCTGGTTCATAACTGTCTCCAAACTAATAATACCACTCTTAAAGGTCACATTTCTTGCGATTTCCTTCACTCAAAATAGAGGTTGTCACTGAATTCTCTCGGTTCTCATCAAAATTATGTCTCTTCCAATGCAGGTTGTCTTGGGAACTTTGCTAGCTTCATTAGTGCCTGTTGTTGGATTTAATGCAGTGATGACATCAGAACATTTTGCATCATTCTTGGTGAGTTGTCTTTTGTCTTTTCTCCACTGATAATTGACTCTGATTTTTTTCTTGGGTCAAAGTTATTAAGGATTCATAGATGAGTTGAGATGGTTTTAGATGAGTTGAATAAAATATTGTTAGAATATTAATTTTTAATATTATTATTGTTTTAGGATTTGAAATAGTTGAATTGTTTATTATATTTTGTGTGAGAATTTGGGAAAGTTGTAATGATGAGATGAGTTGAGATGAGTTTCTAATCCAAACCGGGGCAAAGTTATTATAGTGTTATTTTACATCTTGATTTTCCATTTCTGAGTGCTCTTGCCTGCCATATCTATTGGCTCTTGCTAGAAAACTGTAAGCTGTGTTGACTTTGGCAGGCACGATTGAGAGTACATAACTGGACTATGCTACTCTTATGGGTTATAATCTCATGACTAATTGCTTCATGATGGTGTTTCTTTGGAGGCCAACAGAATGTTCAAACACGGTCTTACAAGCGTGGAAAAGATTTATGGGGCAAAGGAAAGGGGCATAAAGTCGGAACTGTTTGAAATATATCACTTGGGGACATAACTTAGGATAAATTGATTTGACGCTATCCACTGTTCTTTTCATTTTGTTTAGTTTGCCACAGGATTTGTTCTCTTACACTTGATCTTGTACATTTTATGCCATGTTGCTTTTATTTCTTTCACATCTTGATTTCTTCTTGTTAATTTCACTTCAGGTTTTCATTATTATCCATGTGGTGGCTCTTGTGTATTACATTAAAGGGATTCTCTCCCCAAAGATGTTCAAAGTTGCTGTTACCTTTGTTGTCTCTATTGGCCTGTAAGCTTTCACCATTCAATTTCTCCACCATATTAATGATATGACTGAACAAAATCCTGATCACTTTATCATTATTTTTTCTGCAGGGTGGTGTGTGGTGCTGTGCTAGCTGTACTTATAGCATTGGTGGCTTCAAGTCCGACAAAGGGATGGAGTGGACGAAGTTTGAGTCTGCTTGATCCGTAAGCATCTAGTTCACTTCATATGCCTTATTTATTTAGCTACTTAAGTCTTCTATAATGATAATATGGCAACAGAAGTCATAATTATGGTCAAGTGCAACCTGTTTCGTAATTGACCACCCTCTTGAGTTGGCACTGTTTGTTTTCATGAGTAGGCTTTGTCTGGCCTTGAGTTACAAAGTCTAGAGCCTTACTCCCACCGCCCCTTCACTCCAAAAAAATTGCCCTCCACATACTTTGAGATATACAAGAATGGCTTGGGCTGTTTGTCATTCTATTGGTTTTCTCATATTATCGGAATAACTTTTGTTGTGCCGTTGACCCCTCTAGTTATATGTTAGCATGCAACATTATTTATTTTAAATTTATTTTTGCTGTATCTTGACAGAACATATGCAAGCAAGTACATACCTATTATTGCTAGTGTTAGTGAGCATCAGCCTCCGACTTGGCCTTCTTATTTTATGGACATCAATGTCCTGGCATTCTTGGTTCCTGCTGGAATTATAGTAAGTTTCGAACTGCAACAAATGTTTGCTCTGTTATGTATACTTGTGACATCTTAACATGCTCTGTTTACTTTGGTAGGCATGCTTCTTGCCACTGTCTGATGCAAGCTCCTTTGTGATCCTTTATATTGTCACATCTGTTTATTTCTCTGGAGTCATGGTGAGCCAGTTTTGGGGATATCATGTGTCTTTTTGACTTTCTTCTTTCTAGTCTCATATATCTATGTCTGTCTGTTATCATTGTTTTGGCTAATATTACAGGTGCGGCTTATGCTTGTACTTGCTCCAGCAGCATGCATCATGTCTGGGATTGCTCTTTCAGCAGCTTTTGATGTTTTTACACGGTCAATCAAATTTCAGTTGCCTGGAGCAACTGAAAATTTTGAACGTGATGTAAGCTTGTTTTCTATACACAGTACTGTGCACGTGCATTCTTCTGTCCCCACTTAGTAAGTGTAATCAGGAATAAACTTCATCTTCTTTCTTTGACCATTAAGGCAGGGGAAACTAGTTCCAATAGTGTTGTAGCACAGAATGATGTGGCCAAGACTGAAAAGAATGAAGATGCAGTGAAGGAGCGACCCTCGAAAAAGAATAGGAAGAAGGAGAAGGAGAATGTGGAAAAGCCTTCCGTTAAGTCCCAAATTAAGAAGAAGCTACTGATTTTACCTTTGGAAGCATCTATCATTGCTATTTTCTTGCTTGTGTTGCTGGGCGCTTTCTATGTGGTATTGGAATCGTCTTCTTTCTCCATCTATAAGAATATTTCCGTGAAGCATATATATAATTCCATGTCCAACTTTTAGTTCAATTGATATGTACATGTGAAACAATTTGATCCATATCAGTTTTAACTTTGAAAATTTGCAATTATATTCAACCTGTTTTCATGCTGAATAATTCTGAAGATTTTCACCTTTCTGACCTGATGCTTATCCAAAAAGTACATGATATATTGTTCTTGAATTTCCCTTGGATTTAAATACTAACATCCATATGCTGCTTTCCTCCTTTGTACTCCCTTTTCTCCTTCCATAAGATATATTTCTTGATGAACGAAGGCCTCCAATTTTGAGTTATCTTTCTTTTTGAAGGTTCACTGTGTCTGGGCGGCGGCAGAAGCTTATTCAGCTCCATCAATCGTTCTGACATCTCATTCACATGATGGTCTTCATGTTTTTGATGATTTTCGAGAGGCTTATGCATGGTTGAGCCACAATACTGAGGTGGATGATAAAGTGAGTTTTGTGTCATGTATTTTCCTTTATTATACCACAATTTTGTTCTATTCTACATCTTTTTCTTTGTTGTCATGAATCTGAAGTCTAGCAAACTTTTCTTTAGTTTCTTTCTCGTATCATCATCTGAAGTTGCAGTGGTATCATGAGCTTGTTTATAATTTAAGCCTTCATGATCGTACTAAATCTGTTACTGCTCAAGTTGCGAAAAAAAAAAATTTATGTTTTGTCTTGATTACAATTATTTTCACCATGGGCTTACTCAAAGTACTTGTAGATTGCTTTTTCTGGCCATAAAGAAAGTTTCTTGTAGAATGAGTTGGATAAAACTACGATAGATATAATTGCTGGGGTGAGAATATCGGGGTAACATATTGCTTTTATCTACATTAATGTCTCTGGTTCTGATGATTTCCACAGCTTCATTCATTATTTCTGTTCTTCAGGATAGTTGAATGTTAATTGCTTATCAATGTCAGGATTATAACTACTAACATAAAAAAATGTCAGTAGAGTGTAATTGCTTAGAGCCAACTGAGAGCTTCCATGAATTTGAGTTCTATGTTTATTTTACTATGTTTGTGAGATATCTATAAAATTGAGACCTATGTTGATGTATGTGGATATTGTGCCTTCTATTAAATTTGTTCACTAATGTGACCAAATGAAGTTATTTAGTACACTGATTCCTTGCTGAAATTTTCAGGTTGCATCTTGGTGGGACTATGGTTACCAAACTACTGCTATGGCTAATCGTACTGTCATTGTTGACAACAATACATGGAACAACACACATATTGCAACTGTTGGTACTGCGATGTCTTCTCCTGAAAAGGCGGCGTGGGAAATTTTTAACTCTTTAGATGTAAAATATGTTCTTGTTGTCTTTGGAGGTATATTTCTGTCTTTGATGCTTGAGATTATTATTTTTCTATTGGCACCGAGTGTCCAGGACAAAGATGCTTGAGATTATTTTAATAATGAGAGAATTTTATTCTGAAGTTCTATTTCTTATTAGGTCTTGTTGGCTACCCCAGTGATGATATCAATAAGTTCCTGTGGATGGTCCGTATAGGAGGCGGTGTATTCCCTCATATCAAGGAACCTGATTACCTTGTGAGTTATCACAAACAATTGCTAGCCAAAACAGTCATCACTAACAAAATGGGATTTATAATTCTTTTGGCAAAGAAACTGGATGATACGTTAGTTTAGTGATAAATTTGATTTTCCTTGTATTTAACTATGTTCCTTTTATGTTTGTATATAGAGAGATGGTCAGTATCGCATCGATTCTCAGGCCACTCCAACTATGCTAAATTGCCTCATGTACAAACTCTCTTATTACAGGTAAATTATGTTGTAAAGTTGGAGGTTTAAATGTGGAGGTTGTATTTGTCTTGAATGTTTGGATGTTGAATTTTTTCTCTTTATTACCCGTCAAAAAAATTTTCCCTCCTTACTACAGGTTTGTGGAGACAGATGGTAAAGCCTTTGATAGGGTACGGCGTACAGAAATTGGGAAGAAATATTTCAAACTTACCCATTTTGAAGAGGTCAGTTGATCTTAACATCTGGTTTTTAGAAGTGTTACGGGATATCAGAAATATTTTCGGAAATGGCTACATTGTGACTTCAATAAACATTGCTAGGGATAGTTTCTAAAAGTTATTAGAACTCCTTGCTAAATGTGGGCATTGAAATGCAGCTGTTAATTGATGCAAACATTAAACAGTTCCAGTGTGCTTTTTTCCCTTAACGTATGTAATTCTTCCGTACTCAAAACTATTGCCCTTAAGAGTATAGGACACTGGCAATAAAGTGTCTTTTTTATGGTCACGTAAATATTGTCCATTTGCTAATTTTGGCCCTCTCTCCTTTGTATTTTGATGCGGTTAGATTTTGTGATATTTGCATTGATTTCCTTTCCAAAATGTTATCCTACGCGAGCAAATTATCCATCCTCATTACAATAGATACTGTAAGCAAGTCTTCATTCTCATTTTGTCAGAAGAGAATGTATGAGCTTTGCCGATCTAATGCAACTAGGCAAATTTATTAAAAGTCTTTATGTTAAGTGCATGTGCTTTGTCTGATTGGACTTTTGTGGCATTTGATCAATTTAGGTGTTTACGACTCATCATTGGATGGTTCGCATATACAAACTGAAACCTCCGAAGAACAGGATACGGGGAAGGGCCAAGAAATCAAAATCGGTACTTAATTATTTATACTTCTTCTTTATGAATCTGGAGATTTGACCCAGTGTCATCAACATAACCGCTTTTATATATTTTGGGTCTTCACAGAAAGCAAGCTCGACGACTAGCACCAAAAGAATTGGAATGAAAAAGAAGAATCCTTGGCACTAATGTCATAATGTCCATGATGACGGTCATAATTTCCCCCCCACCCCCCGGCGGAGAATTCAGTGACTGTAGTTGATCCATGAAAGTGTACCAGGGAGCCATTTTGGAGGACTGCGCTGGCATAGTTAGTCATGTTTTCTTACACAAATTCGAAATGATCGGTCCAATATTTGCAGCCTCGAAAGATTTTGTACTTTTCTAGTCTCTTAACACTTGGCCAGGGCTGAACACATTTGGGTAGTTGTTTGGGATTGGCTTCAAGTTCTACATTCACTGTGAATGTACTTCTCTGGCCCATTAGAGAACACTTCCTTTTTTCCCATGTGATTTTTTTTTTTAAATTTTATTTCTTGCGGTAAATGCCCTGTGGCATTGCCAACTTGAGATTATTCTGTTTCTGTTTTCTTAACATGCCTAGGAAAATTCACTGGATTTGCTGTATTTTTGGCCCCCCGTAGCACAATGATGAAATCTCACAGAAATGGGACCAAAAAATCCTGAAATCTCAAGACAAGGCACGCTAGTAGAAAGGAATAGAGTTTTTCCTTCTGCATTTCCGGAAATAACATGGTAAACAACAGCGCCTGATTATGGTTAAGTAGTTCAAAGATGCTTTTATCAACGGGTTTTGATCATCTCTCTCTCTCTCTCTTATATGGGTGAGTGCACCATCTGGACTTTCCCTTTTGACCGACAAAGTAATCAAAATTCTTTACTAGGTACATTCCTGCTATGGTTAATGCCATTGTTTCTCTATATGTTTCTAGTGACTAGTCTTCCATTTTAACATCTTCGCAATTCTGATACAAGATCGGAATCGGTTTCCAGCACCTAATCAGTATATGGTTTAGGTAATAGCATAAAACTTTACCTTCCTTGAGATTTATAATCTCAGCAAAAAGATTTGCACCATGACCAAAGAAAAGAGAAAAAGAACCCTCCCATGTATGTATGCATAAAGCTACCAGGATTCCCATAAGAGGCCACCATCATCATTAGATTAAAGCTTTCCATATTGGGGGTCATGACATAAGAAAATGACTTTTTGGAGCCTTTAAACCATCTAGAAACTTTATTAATAATAAAATCAGCTTCCATATTCATAAATCATGATATTGTTAGACCTGCAGTTCTTTCTAGCAAGCCCAATTTCCCATTGATGGGAGAAGAGCCTTGCTGCAAAAGAAGATACTTAATTCAACAGGCTTGAGACCGAAGGAAAGAGCAAAGCCAAAGATAAGACTATACTTATTGCAATCTGGGGAATACCAAATAAATACTGAGCCAATTCTATGAAAGCAGCAACATCTCAATACAAAGAGGAATACAACATAGCTGTACGGCGGCTGAATCTAGGGACACTCCATCAAACCAATGTTTCCAACAGGATCAAAACCTTGGAAGTGAGCAATATTGTACAGAAAGAGTAAAGAAGAAGATAATCTAATAAAATCCAAAGTAGAACTGGTTTGAAAAAAGATCATTCAGGAGAATGCAGATTCAGAGATTTACGCTCTCCCTTGGCTAACAGAGAAATTGGATCTCACTTGCACAAAATGTGGGCATATCACGAAGCTGCCACAGAAAAAGGCCAATTCCAGCTATACCATTGATGGCCACATCGTTGAAAAGTACATTGGGAAGAGAAACAAGAAACCTTGTATTTCAAGTGTGCGGACCAAATCTTCGAACCACAAACTTTGTTTAGAATTATGTAATAAAGTAATATTTAATATTATTTTAACTTTTTCTTTTGATTTGATGAATTTAAATTTAATAAAAAATATTATTATATTTAAAGTTGTATATAAATTATAAATAGATTATAAGCCTAGCACCACTCAACTTGTATTACCAGGCATAATTTGAAGATTTCCACAGTGAGAAATGATAAACTTCAACCACTGGTTCAGTAAAAAGAAAACTTTCTGACCGGTTTGGCTTATAACCCACTAAAAACAGCCAGCCAATAGTGTTTTGCCACGTACACATTTCATATTTGTGATGGTGTGACCGCACCTCACCCGATTAGAAGAACCAAAGCCATTTGGCTTTTAAATTTCCCTTTCAAACAACAAAATCGTGTCTAGCATTTCTCGCCAAAGTCGTCATATCCAGAGATCCCTCTCACGACAGTGGCAGCGAATACCAGCCCCCTTCGCAACTGTGGCTTTGGAGACGGACATCACAACCAAAGTGACAGATCCAAAAACCCGAGATCGAATGGTTCAATTTTTCTTATCCCTTGTGATTCTTCTTCTTCGATTCTGTCCACATCGTTCACTACTTTGGGCTAGAACATTCTCCAGTTGAAATCGATTAAGCAATTGCTGATTTTACATAAGCTGATCTTACATTCTCCAGTCGATTTTACATCGTTCCCCTAAAATGGGTAACTACCTTGATATGGGATTGGGAGGGAAGCAAATATATATAAATATATATATATATATATTTATATGCGTAGGAGTGGGCATTGAATTTCTGATTGTTTTCCCCTGAAAATTTGCTGATTGGGATTGTTAAGTTAGATGACCATACTGGTTGCTGATTGTTGATTGGGATTGACCTTGCTAACTTATGAAAATTTGATGATTGCTGATTGGGAGTGACCTTGCTAAGTTAGATGACCATACTGTAGTCATGTTTGGCCATTTTTGCACCTCAAAATTTTCCTCCATATATGCACCATATATGCAAAAGTTGTTAGATGAGCTTGCTAAGTTGATTTTCCTCCATATATGCAACATATATGTGAATCCTAAGTTAAGAACAATGGATTCAAATCCGTTGTGTGAAGGAAAGAAAAAAAACTGAAAGTATTCAAATTCTCAAACTAGTAGTGATCTCTGTGCCACCCATGTCATCTGCATTCATCTCTTTTGTCCTTATCTCCAACTTTTGCCTCTTAGATATATCTGCTCTTGTCCACTTCTTCCATGCACATGCACCCACCATAAAATTGATAATAGTGATTATAATTCTAGGTCTTCCAAATAAAAGCTAGCAGTCGAGCAATTCCACATAAATTGTCCAGTCCTTTATTTCTGTTTTATTTGGCATAAAAAAATCTTGGCAACTTGAGACATGTACTACCCTTTTCATGGCTAGTTTTGGACCCTTACTATCATTTTCATGTATTATCATTTGTTTTGCTGGTTTTGGACATATGACATCTCTATTTTCACAAGTCAGTAGAGGGGAAGACAAAGTGTCGTTTTCATGGAAACCTTGCAATAATTACATGGAATGTTAGTGCTTACTTTTTTTGATATTATGACAGAAAATGAAAAGTTTCGGTTCTCATTCCAGCTCAAGTTCTTGGATTGCAAGAGGGGAAGATAAAGTGCCAATGAAGAGACCATTTTGCTATTGTGGCATTCAAGCAAAAGTATGAATTTCTGAAAAGGCCAATAGTTTTGGTAGAAGATTTTACAATTGTCCAAATTATAAAAACAAAGCACAATGTGGATTTTTTGAATGGATTGATCTTCAAAGTGACCAGAACAACTGCTATAAGGTGACGTTAGAGTTAGTAGAATAAAGGAACGAGATGATACTTCATGAACGTCGAGGCATCGAACAATCAAAATTACAAGCAATGGAGAAGAAGCACAAGGGAATGTTGAAAGCGTTGTTCATATCATGGTCATTTTTTTTCCATATTTTGTGCTGTAATTTGGATGTTGCCGAAGAACGACAATGCATGTTGGCCAATGTTACAACTCTTGTAACCCGTTGTAACTTGTTAGTGTGAATGTAATGTTGTGCTATAATTTGTGGGTATGAAGTGAATGTAATGGACGTGTTTTAAACATCTTTTAAAATTTTGTGCTGTAATTTGTGGGTAGGAAGTGAATGTAAAGGTTTTCTTTCCTATCTCTTTAATTAATTTCTTGGATATTGACTTCAGATGCTCTTATCAATTATATTCAGAATCACTTCAAAATTTGTCCAAAATATAGGCACTTCAAAACATAGGAATGAATCACATAACCATGAAGATTCATCACATTTTTCATAATTACATAACAAAAGGGTATATTCAGTTACATCCAGAATCACATTATTCAGAATCGTATAAAAATAAAACTTCAATACATTCTTCTAGGGTCATGGTTGAGGTATATTTAATTACATCTACTCAAAATAAAGAAGACGACGACAACTCGGCACAAAAGCTTCAATCCACTCTTCAAAGTGCACAATCTATTGCGTTATACCCTATCACAATAAAATAAAGACGAGTTAAATTAACTTGGCGATAAATAGAGGCTAAATTAACTGTCCATGACATGACAAAAGATAAAAAAAATCACATACAACGTACAAGATAATTTGCACTATATGAGTCCAAATGTTGTGATATGTTGTTAGTTGTTGGGCCAAGATCCTTACATAAACAACAACAAAACACAAACTTTTTGTTATACTTCAAAAATAAAAACCAATAAATCACAAATAATTCCAAAGCTATTATACCTCACTGAAGGACAATTGTTTCTAACATGTCTCTCATTCTTGCAAATGCCACAACATCTTTTCTTTGTTGTTTGCGTTTCTTTTGGGTTTTTCAACTTCAAAGATTTTGGTTGACCTTTTGTTGGTACCCGTGGAGGATCCTGGACCGTTTGTGAAAATTTCGATACAACTTGACTTCTTAACATTTGGTCATCATTGGTTGACTCTCCTCTATTTGAAAAATGTGTTTCCTGAGTATCTACATGATCTTCCATTATAAGTAACTTTTTGTGAACCTTCTCCAATGCAAGGGTGAGGTGTTTGTGTTTTTCGGTTGACTGCAACCCAAGTTCAACAATGTCATAAAGCTGTATCATCGACTTGTTTTTTCTCAATGTAGGATCATCTAGTACTTGCCGAAATTGCCCTTAAGAACATGGTATGTCAAGAATGAGTCGATTCTTAGTACTAATAGTTAATCTTTCTAGAATATAATGTTGTGACAATCTATCTAACTTCGTTTTCTTGCCAAAACACACAAGATATGCCTACAAAGAATCCTCATAAACTCTCACATATGGCATGTACATGTTGCATGTCCTTCATCACCCTCCAATGTCACATGGTAAATATGTGTCTCTTTATCATAAGTTGTTACTTCATATGTCTTGTCTCATCCTCTTTGAACAATTTTCTTGCTTGGTACAGTAAACTATTGAACAACTCATTTTGGAAGATCGTGAATGACTTTCTTATATAAACCATTGTCGTCTCCTCTTCCATTTTAAGAGGTGTCTTCATTATCGATCACCACTCTTGATTAAGCATCAACTCAAAAACAACTTCTCATACACTCATCCTTATCAACTTGCATGGAGAACACAAACATAGGTTCTTTAAGTTGTTGATCAAGAAAATAGGAATATAACCATTGTGCATTCATACTTTTCTCCTCTTATTGCCCAAGTAATTTTCGGCATCCTTGCCAATACAACCGACATTAAAATCACCACCTGATTTTTTACTCAAGACCGACATAATCTTCATTGTCGGTACACTAGACTCATTCAAAGTCATTATAAGTTTTTTTTGGAGTTTAGTAACTCCTATATCTACGGAGGAAACTAATACTTCTCGGTATAAGTAGAACATGGTTTATGTCCAACCACAAACTTGTTGACTATCTACTTTTCACTATCTTTTTTTATACCTATCAAAGCTTTACATCCAATCTTTGTCTCGGTAGATTCAAGAATTGTTCGTTCTCTTTCTTCCTGATATACTCACCGAAATCATTCTCTTGTGAAAACATAGTCTACTGCACAGTTTTTTTTTATCATCTTTCGACAACCGAGTATGATTCGTTCGAATTGCAAAACCTTTTCGTCTTGCATATGCCTTGAAAAATGTTTGTGCGTCTTCCACATCGTCAAATAACATACCAATGAATGGCTACAAAGGACCACTACTCGTATTGACTCCATCTTCGACATTCATACCATCTTCAACATTCACTACATCCTCAACATTCATACCTTCTTTGACATTCATACCATTTTCAACATTCACCACATAACATCTTCAACATTCACCCCATCCTCAACATTCATCCCATCCTCAACATTCACATCATATTGTACATCTACACTTTCAGCCTTAAGTTCTTCACTATCAAAACAAAAGATTTGTTCATTCCATGCAAAATCATAACATTAAAAAATCATTAATTAAAATATGTGATGCTTCCAGAAATTAAAAAAAATGCTTCCAAAATATGTTTCCAACTCAATAACAGATCAATTGAAAATGAAATATGGCTTTCAAAAATAAAAAATGCTTCTAAAAATATGCTTCCAACCCAGTAACAGATCAATTGGAAATGGAATATGTGATG
The DNA here is from genome assembly GCA_022457165.1 of Juglans mandshurica. NCBI lineage: Eukaryota > Viridiplantae > Streptophyta > Magnoliopsida > Fagales > Juglandaceae > Juglans > Juglans mandshurica. Next base: position 7,095,437 of record CM039620.1, on the reverse strand, counting down.
CTTCCAGAAATAAAAAATGCTTCCAACCTACTAACAGGGCAATGGAAAATGGAATATGAATTCCAAAAATCGAAAATGCTTCCAACCCAGTAATAGATCAATTGAAAATGGAATATGTGATGCTTTCAGAAATCGAATAGGTGATGCTTCTAGAGATCGAATAGTCTATCAAAAATCGAATATGCTTCCAAAAATCGAAAATGCAAAAATCGAATATGTTCTTTTTTTTACCAGATTTCAAATACTATTATGTGAGAAATTAAATATCATGATGCTTCCAAAAATACCTGAGCAACACCAAGGTAGATATTGTCAACCATGAACAACCGTGTGGGCATGCAGCGAGCAGGGTCTCAGTGAGATTCCGATGGAAGAGGTGGCAGGGTCTTGGTGAGATGAGTTTCGAAAGGGGCAGGGTTGTGCGATTCGAATGGCAGGAAACATGACCTAGCCTTTTGATCTTGTGTGGCTGCAACTATTTTCCTTTTGGTGTGATTTCTGACATGGCTGATTCTGATAAGAGGGTTGTTTATCTCTAATAAACGGCCTGACCGCTTAGAAGTGGCTTTGTTCAGTAAAAACCCTCAGATTTGATAAGTTTTTTTGGTCCATAAAAGTTATCAGGGTGTCCTAGAAGTTCATAACCTCCAACCCAATTTAATATGCAGTGACTTATTAAAAATAAATAAAAGATGCAATGCCTTTAGAACGTCATGAAAACTACACGACCTCAATCGTCCTTCCTGCAGTTTACATATTTTCTCCCAAGCAATCTAGATTTTACTGAGAAAATTATAATTATACGAACTCTTGGGCAAAAGCAATATCCTAAGCAATCAATCTTCCTTTCACGAAAGCTCCCTAATTATGAGAAACAAGTTTGGACAGTAATGAAGAAAGCGTCTAGGAAATATCTTAGAAAAGATCGTACAAGAGACTTGGCAAAGGCGGTCCCGTTTGGATGTTGAGCTGAGTTGAGATGAGTTTAGGGATTTGAGAGTTGGGTATTTGGATGTTAGACTCAGTTTAAAATTAGATTGAACCATATTTCAAACGGGGCCTAAATGGGTCTAAAGGTGGTAGATTCCTTAGGGTTCTCTACTTTGGGCACAAGTGTAAGCAAAAGAAAGAGACCCTCCATGCAACAACTCCAGGGCTGGCTGCATATAAATCCTCAGAAATAAATGGCCAACAATTCAAAGAAAAACCACTAGAAAAACCATTTGCACCAGTGGCTGCATAGGTGGGATTAGACAACATAGCATCCTTAACCTCTTGCTTAGGAGGTGTGGCCAAGAGCATTTAAATGTCGGCTTCCGAGACTAGCTTAGTAATAATCAGAAGAAAAGGCAGAAGGATCAACGATAGTCTCAATTGAGTTTTTTCTGAAATATATACTCATCTATAATCCCAGAGGGAAGCAATCAAAGAGCTTACAACAAATTTCTTTCTGTTTTCAGCCTGCTATGAAAAAATTTGATATTTCTCACCTTCAGATAGCCAATAATCAGTCTTTGTTTCGTAACTAAAGTGAAATTGAATCATAAGATTGCTGCCATTTCTGTAAGGCCTCAAAAGCAAAAGATGACCCCTGAACTTAAAAAGTTCCTATTCGGATGTTTGAATTCTATCCCAAAACTGACGCAAAAGAGTGAAACATATTATCAAAAGTAGACATGTTCCAATCTTCTAGGAAGTAACGACGAGATACCCACATTCATTGAAATAAGATCCAACTCTACCAACATGATTATTTTGAAGAAGCAAAGGGGTGTCGTCATAATGAATTTTCTCAAGATGAGTGAGCAAATACAGCAGAAAATTCAAAATACATTACTTCAGAAGGTATTAGCTACAACCCTATCTAATCTTTCCAAAGTTAAAACTCCCTCTCTAGAACAAAACCAAATGAACTTTGAGCTAATAAAACGAAAGCCACAAAGAGCATTATCATAAATGAAATCCAAGAATTCAGATTTAGCAATTCGGGAGAAAGGACTACCCCTAGCTTCTCATGATCCCATTTAATAACTAAGTCACCAACAGCCATCGAAGGGAAACCATCAGGAATAGATCAGTTAACGACTTCCACAAAGTCTCTAAGAGATATGTGCATTTAGCATAAACCAAGGGGAAAAATGACATCAACACAACCAAGAAACAGAGAATGTGAGATGGTTATCAAGCATGGTAAGAATGCGCAGCTAAATACCAGGTTTTATGCACTGCCAAATCTTCCCTCCAGCACTTTCATTTGAGTAGTAGAGACAGCTGACAAACCCAACTTAAAGCAAATAGGATCAGCTTTAGCAAAAGGAACCATGAGTTCTTAAATAGCTACAGAAAAGGCAGGTTGCGTCTTTACAAGATTTGTAAGTGTAATTAGAGTTTTTTTATGGGATATACCCCGAGCAGTCCAAGCCATAGTCAAATAGGAAGAGAGATTTTGTTCTGGTAAGAAACATAAACACGATACATTTTCTGTTTTTTCATCCTAATAGCATTATCCTAAACAAGGTCAGAATCTGAATGCTGAGCACATCCACATCCTCTAGAGTTAAATCTGGACCGAATGGAAAACCAGATGAAGCTTATCAAGAAGAACATCAAATGAATTGCTTAAAGCAATCTCGTCACCACTACCGTTTTTTAGAGAGCCGCAGTTGAGACCAATAATGGAATCCTTCATGGATAGATCTAGGATTAGATGGTTTGACCTCTAAAGGAATAGAAGATGGTAGAGCAACAAAAGGTTCAACCTCATTAGGACAAAGGATCCAATCACTAGACTACAGCTATCAGAGGAATAACATTCTGCGTATTTAATTTAGAAGAACGAAAAATTGTGATAAATTGAGAAGCAGAAGACGTGAAATTCATTAACCAAAACCAACGTTTGCCATCGAATTTTCCTTGAGAGATTTCTCCAACTCCATTACAAGGAAAGAAGACATCATCTTACAATCACTAAAATGATGCCCCTAAAAATAAGAACAATGCCGAGATCTTTCATAAATCACCCTCTACCAAAAACCCACCTCATTATTAAAATCAATCCAAATTTTATCATCGTTAAGCACAGTTAAATACATCTCTATACGAATCTGAGCATAATTAGCCCTTGTGTGAGTTGGAGAGAAGGAGACCAGCAACTAAGAATTTACCAAGACATTTCAAAAAAAAATTTCAAATAGAAGAGACACAAATCAATCAGTAACAAAGGCAATCTAACTTAGACAGGAGCCATGGAAGTAACGAACTGAAAATGGGTACACATAAGATCCAGTCTACCACAGTTCCGCACAGCTGCTCCAACAATAAATTCTCATTATTGGTAATAATTTTAAATATTAAATTGTACCGATGATACTACATCTGACAACAAACTACCTGATACACATACCCAAACTCTGAAGTAAGAAACAATACTTTCCTATCATCAAACCTTTTTCTATTTTGCACTCTGTCATCATATGCGGTATAAGACATTAGAAATAAAAATCAAACAAAAGAGAGAAGAACCCCACCATATCCAGCGAAAACTTTTGTGTCAGTTTGGACAGAAGAGTTGGCTTCCGAGTAGCTTATGGGAAGGACTGAAACCCATATCCGCACCCTTCCAGGTGTATTATAGATACCCAAGCTTATTAATCATAAGCCAAGGAGCAAGTCCACCATTCCCTCGAGTTCTCACAACTGACTGGCAAAGGCTCTAATTAAATCTAAAGCAGTCAATAAATCACTATACAAGAGGCTAGAGCTATACTTTTCCTCCTACTAGCTCAACCCTGCCAGAAGCCACAATGGAAAATACGTTGTTTGGAAAATTAACTTCCAGTTGGTATAATAAACACTGGCAAAGCTTCAAGTAACCGCACAGCATTTCGTGCCCATGAATGCATCATTCAGTCATTATTTTCAGAACCCAAAGCAGTTATAGTTTCTTGGGCAGATTGTAAGTCTTCTTAAGAAACTTTGCAGCCATCTCATCATTCCGATAACACAAAACTCGCAAAATCGTGTTTGGTTCAGTTGGATCCCATTGAGCTGAAGTCGGAGGCAATGGAAGCTTAGAGTTAGCAGAGCCAAAACTCTCAAGAATTAGGTGTTTAAATTGCTCGATTAGGCTCTCTGTGTCAGTACCAAGTAGAGGAAGAATATTTTTAACTGTGGTTGAAAACTTATCTATTAAATCAGCTGGCAATCCATCCCCATTGGACCAAAATAGATCCGTGAGCAACTTAAAATCCTCCTTTATTATTTCAGAATCTTTTTGAGTGAAAGCACGAGAAGGGCCCCCAGCAAGCAGAACCAACAGGAACCCATCAAAAGAAGCTTTCATTATATCAGTAATGACCCTAGTTCTGACTCTGTCATGCACTGTTGATGAAATAATCTCTAAATATTGCTCGACTTCCTCAAGGAATGGTTCAATCCTACAAGAATAAACTTCCCCAACATATAAGCCATCCCAGAGAACATGACTTAAGTTATGGAAGATGATTTTATATGCTATTGCCTCACAGAGTTGTTGGATCCCTTCCACGCAAGCAGTTGCTGAAAGGTCAAACCTTTTCCCTGTCCCATTTGCAATATCGTAAATCAGAGTGCATTCAGTATTTTCAAGATCTGCAAGTATTCTCTTCTCCAGTACTCCCAATTCCGTTCGTATTTGCTGCAAGGTATTTAGGCGAACACAAAGCTGGGGTATCCCAAAGGAGTTGTCCCCATTTGAAGTTCCAACCTGCCTCTTCTGTGTAATTTGTGATTTTTCCTTCTTTCTGAATACGCCGTGGAACTTTGATCCTGTTGAGCATCTAGTCAAAGCAGGCAAACTTGGAACATAAGTACTTCGTGTCCCTGCAGATCAAAGAAGAGAATTGGTTAGCATTAAAGATTGAAATACAATTTAAAAATCAATGCAACAGTCGCACGCTGTGGAATAATACCACAGCCAGACTTGGCCTTCAATATGTAATGTTGAAGACATCTGTCAAAACCAGTCATCAATTCTGGAAGCAAGACCGGATGCATGGGAATCGGCAACAGAAAGTATGCTTCTAAAGTTTCGTCTATGATTCGTAGAACTTCAACAGCAGAAGGAGCACATCGCTCTTTGTTGGCTTGTGGATTCCAGACCTACAAAAAGGAGGACAGCAAGGTTTGGTCATGGACTAGTAAAAGGGTAAGTTTCACATTTATTTTCAAGGAATAAACATCTTGTAAAAAATGACTAGTAAAGTTTTAAGTTTTGTGACAGAAGCATAGAAACTAATTGCCATTACATAGTACATATAAAGAAAAATGGACTAGTATTACTGCTGGTTGGAACAAATTTCTATGGCACTGAACATAAGGTTGACTCAAAATATTTGAAGTTTAACAAAGACTAATCTATTAATCCCTAAACTCATAGGGGTTCAGAAAAGATACCTTAACAGACAAGGATTGTTAGCAAGTGACTAGTATTTAAAAGGTGAAAATAATATTCAAGCAAGGGGGAAATTTATACCTAGCTTTAGAGTTTAAGGGTACATTTGATAAATGAAATGAGATGAGATGAGAAATTCTTAAAACTTCTCACAATTTCCTTTCCAAACATCACTCAAACACAAACACTTTTCAATTTCAAATCTTTAATGTTCTTATCTAATCATTACAACTTTTACAAACTTCAAAACAAAACACAAAAATCAATACAACTTTTTCAAACTTAAAAACAAAAATTTTATTAAGAAATTATATTCAAACAATTTTTTAACTTTATAATATTTTTATTTAACTTTTTCTCTCATTTCTCAAAACCCAATAAAACATTTTAAGTCAAACCATTTCACTACTATTTATAGAATTTTGCAATACTCCAAGTGTCCAAACGAGCCCTAATTTCAAAAGTTGATACCCAGAATAATTTACCCGTGGTACTTAAAAATGAAGCAACACACTTTCAAACTCCTAAAACTGAAAATTCATGTGCTACTTTCAAGACGGCAGGTATTTGCATGTTGTGATTGAAAAAATGGAGTTTAGACTGGCAAGCTGGAAGAGGTTATATCTGTTTAAAGAGGGTAGGCTTACCTTGATCAAAACCATCTAACCCACCCACATACTTCTTGTCTTTATTTCCCCTTCCCACAAAGGTTGCCAACCGTATTAAGGAGCTACAACAGGGTTTTTTGTGGCGTGGCATGGGGGATGAGTGGTTGTGGCGATAGCAACAAGAAAGGGAGGTTCTATGCAAGGCTGTTATAGATTCAACGATCAGTAACCTGTAACCATGGAGTGGCTGGTGCTCGAATGAGGTATATGGACCACACAGAGCGTGATTGTGGAAGCACATAAGAAGCGGATGGGAGGAGTTCTCTAGACACACTTGTATTGAGGTGGGTGAGAGTTCTTGAGTCAAATTTAGGCATGATAAAAGGTGTGGAAATCGAAGCCTCAAAGACATATTCCTACCAGCTTTTGAGATTGCACGGGCAAAGAATGCTCCAATGGCTGACCTCTTTGGATTATCTAGTGACTCCCTTCAATGGAATGTTGATTTATCCAGAGCAGCACAAGATCGGGAAGAGGATGCCATTACTGAGTTTTTTTACTTTATTGTACTCTACAAGAGTGATAATTGGAACTGTAGATGATCATTTGGAGCCTCTCTACGAAAGGAAGATATACTCTTGATCATCCTACCAGACCTTTACTAGCTAAGGCATGAATACCTTTCTGTGGAGGAATATATGGGAGACTAAGGGTATGTCCAAGACTTTATGGATTCACGGCTCATGCCTAGAAGACTGGTGGATTTTATAGCAAGTTGGAGAAGCCTCCAAGGCAGCCCACAAGTGGCAACATATGGAAGATAGCTCCTATATGTCTATGTTGGTGCATTTGGAGAGAGAGAAACAATAGAAGCTTCGAAGATCGCGAGCGGAAAATGGATGAGCTGAATTCTTTTTTTTTTTTTTTTTTTGATAAGTAGGATGAGCTGAAAGCTTTCTTTTTCAAAACCTTGTTCCTTTGGGCAGTGGCGATAGTACGGACTTTGTCTATGATTTTCTTATTTCAAATGTAAATCCTAGTTAGGTGTTACTCATGTATAAGTCTAGTGTACTTGGGCTATGCCTATTAATTATTCATAAAATTTCTTGTTTCTCTATAACAAAAACTATTAATAAATTATCAAAAAAAAAAAAAACTATTAATAATTAATTGAAGAAAAGTCTAAATTGTGACAAAAGAGACAAAACACCAACCCGCATCTTCCCAAACCCCAATCAAATCAATGCTAAGAAAAAACATGTATGGGGTCATCCTTCAAGATATTCTACTACGCATTATAAACAACTTGATATTCAGAGTTTTTGCACCCCCACCCTCCTTTTTCTTTCTTTTGTTTTCAAGATTCAAACCTGAGACGTCCCCAAGAAAACCCCATCCCTTAACACCTAAGCCAACGTGTGGAAACACTTTTTTACTGTCGCCCCATGTATATTCCTGTGTATGAAAAAATTGACAAGAAGGGTAAATTGACTCCAGAGTTTGTCTACCTTATTTTCTCATCATGCAACTTCTTCACGTGCATGGTCACTGACAGAATCAATGCATAAAAATGATGCAATTGCAATAGAAATGTAACTAGAAGTTGTGACAAAGAAATGAGGTACAAGTGGCTCCATCCAAAGAGACCAAAAAAATGTTTTTTTTTTTTCCTTTGGAGCGGTGGGGTGGAAGGTACTGGCATCTGACTAAAGTATTTGTTTGTGTGCACACGTATGATGAATAGTGAATGGTCACATTCAAGTCCTTTTGCAATAAACAGAAAAGAATAAACATTCACTCTTTTTTTCTAAGTAGAAGAGAACAAACATTAATCCATATCACACAAAACAGAACAGAATAAACAGCAATAACCACTACTCCATATCCAATTTGCATGACATTAATCCATATCACATTTGCATCTGTGGGTGCTGGGCCATATCCAGACATCAATCAAGCTGAATAAAATTCAGAAAACACCATCCTATTTCCATCACATACCTCCTGTTGCAGATTCCTATCAGTCCACTCCTTCAGTCTGTCCACTCTTGTCTCTATCCATGACTTTACCAGATTGGCAATTACAGCTTCAGCCTCATAAGGAGGCATCTCTCGTATAATGGACTTCCCACCATCCTCGCTGTCCACAGCATCTTCAACTGCAATCTGCACAAGATCTTTCTCCAATTTGTCAGCAGCTCTCAGGACTTCTATCGCATCAGGAGTCAACTCACTAATACCCGTAATAAATTGCTTCAGCTCATTTCCATAGCAAGAATGAAGGGTAGCTACAGCAACACCTGCTGCAAAAGGGTGCCACCTCTTCATTATTGGACTAAAAATCTCTTTCTCATTTAGAGCCAGTTTGCTAGTGTCTTGTGCAAGGATGGAAAGGGCAGGAAGAGACCCCTTCTGGTTCTTAGATATATGCTTCCTTGAGTTCACCTTCTCCATTTTCTGCCTTAAGACAGAGCAATCAGAACCTCGAGTCATATCTCCATGGCAAAACTAAGAAGCGAGACCGTTAAAATAGATATAAATGTTTCAAACATAAACTGGGGAAAAAATCAAGGGGATTCTGTATAGCCAAACGGTAACTGAAGGAAAAAGGAAAGTCACTTGAAAAAATGTATATAGTTCAAATTGCATTTTTCAGACTTAATGGATTCGAATACAGGGAATATATTCTTAACAGTCACACATGTTTTGTATTCCTATAGGATAAGCACAGCCATAAAGTTATTCGACCACACAACTTTTACAAAAGTACATAAGCTTCTTATCAAGAACTGCACTTCTAATTATCCATCCATACTTTTGTCACAGACAAATTTGAGGTCAGATTGATTCATAATATATAAATAAGAAAACTATCTTGAAATGCCAATTGGCTAACAACAATTGAGAAATAAAAGGAATACAAGGAATGTTAGATTCAAGCTCAAGGAAAAGAAAAGATTAAAGAAAAGGACAGAAAATGCTATCAGAGGAGTACAGGAGAATGGGGATATTCACAAAATTTTTATCGTACATGAATAATCCGGTTAAATAACGTCTCACAAACAGGGTGGAAATGGTCATAAATGTCTTAAATTATTGCAAAGAAGAATACAAAATTGCAACGATGAATCAAGTTCCACATTATAAATATGAGAACCCCAGATAATTCATTTTCCGGAGTGAAATATCTTTCAAGGGTTCACCAACTGATCAGTTTTAATTGATGGTCCCTGTCAATAGCCTACCATATACATCTCAAGATCAAATGGTTTGTACATCTGTTTCATCTTGCATGCATATTTATATTTAGGGAGATGATTTTTAAGAAACTTGCCTGAGCAAAAGCAGTGCGAAGTGATGATCTTATATAAGTCTCAACCCTTTCACATGTGACACTAACTTCTTTCCTGTTCCTACGATACTCATAAGAGAGATCTTCCACCAATATTTTTGCTGATAATAACCCTAGAGAGACAACACTTTGCATTGATTCAACATTACCGCTGTGGAAATTGTCGTGGTAAGAAAGAAGCCGTTTCTCCGCCCAGCCTAATATCACACTCAATATAGAGCTCAAAATCTTTGACGAAACAGGATCCCTTATTCCATTGGCATCTTTTTCAACTTCAATCAATAGATTATTGGATGCAAACAGCAGGTCATTTTCCACTTGGCCAGTTGCAACATAGCGGTGGAATAAAACCCACGAGAAACAAAGATTATGCAGCATTTGGTTCAATCCGAGGATTACCCAGGTCTTCTTAATGAGTTCTAAAACCTCATCAACCTCTTCAATAATAGATGTATCTTCATTTATATCAAAAGATGCCTCTAACAGCATTTTGTAGAGCCTGAGGTTCAATGGAAACCCATCCGCCCAATGACATGTCTCAGTCGCAGACCCGTCAAATGATCTGCAAGCAAGAGACATAACACTACTACGCAAGACTTGCATTGACTCGTGTTTTCCAGTTTCTAGGGGCTTCCCCGGGGCCCCGCGAATAATCTGCTGGAGCTGTTGTGAGGCAGAGTTAGTCTTCTCTAGCGGCAGGTGAGGATGCAGGAGAAGTCCTGCTTCCAGAACCTTCAAATTTTTCCTTTGCCAAGCCGCATATTCTTGCTGACTTGGAAAATCGGAAGACTTGAACTGCTGTAATAGCTCGAGTGGTAAAACCACCGACTCCATTCGTCTTCCAAGCTGATTCATGAAATAGCACTCCAATTTTTTAGTGTACCTGATTAAAATCATACGAGAAACGGAAAAACTATGGATTCTAAAGAAAATGTTTGGTGCAATGGTCCTTGCATTAAATATACTCCCCAAGAATATCGATTGAGCAAACGAAAAACTGAATATAACAGTGCAAAATTACAAGACAGTAATGAATACAAAAGGTGTCAAAATTTTTATTCATGCTCCCAAAGAAGTTCAAAGACCCTAAATATAATCCGGACTTGAGTTTACTCTTATTCATACCATATATAGAAAAGAATGAGAAACAGTTTAATTCTTTTTTTTTCCCTGCCTTTAATTCCCCTCAACTTTCTCTGCTTCCCAAGAGAAGCCAAATCATAAAACTAATAAATAAATCAAACAACCCAAATTCATATTGTGAACAAAAAGGCCAAAGCTAGTTTTTTATTATTATTATTATTATTATTATTATTATTTATCACCTGCCCAGCAGCGATCCTCAGAAGAGCTCTCCTAATTCTCGAATCGGTTTGCTCTGAAACCCTCATCTGGACCCTTATAAGCTCCCCAACCGTGACCGCCTTCTTCCCTCGCCCTTGACTCACCGAGTCACCGCCACCGACTCTCCTCTTTGAAGCCGACGACGTTTTCAGCCCCAGAGCCTTCTTCACCCGGCTGGCCGCAGACGAAGTCAGCGACCTCTGCAGCGAAGCCGAATGCGAGATCGCAGGAGCCCGTTCGGTTTTCTCCGACTGCGGGATGTAGGTCAACGGCCGCGTACCGGTGCTCCGACACGCGGCGACGAGGATCTCATAAGCAGTTTCTCGGAGCTCGGAGTCCGAAAGATTCGAGCCCGGGTCGTCGAACGGGGAGGGCAGGCCTTCGACCGGGTATACGGGCTGCGGCTGCGGCTGCGGCTGCGGCTGCGGCATGGTGCTCTGGTACTGGCTATGTCTTTTGGAGGATCCTAAAGCCCTGTCCCTGAAAATACTGGACATTGTTGGCACGCTCCGTGGGTCTCACTCTCGTGCGTTTGTGTCAGCGCGCTTTTTGGGTATTCGAGAGATCAGAACAAAAAAAGAGTACGAAAGAGAGGGGGTTGTATAAGTTATTCTGTTATCCTTGCTTGACTTTCAAGGAAGTGATGATGGCGTGACAAAGGAAGCAGAGGGTGTAGACTGGAATTTTACATAAAGGGCACAAAAATGTGACAACCATATTGGTGTTTGCGCTTTCGCTTTTGCTTTGAAATTTGAGAAGAGAAGGAATTTCTGAGCGTGAGAGAGAGAGAGATAAGGGAGTGGGGGGCCCGGGGGGGACTTGGAGTTGGGAATGAAAGAAAAAGTCGGGATGGTGGGTACTGAAGATGGAGTGAGAAAGAAAAGCAAGAGAGAGAGAGAATTTGAAGTTTGAAGATAAAATAAAGGAGTTAGGATATATAATATTATATATTGAATTGAATTTGAGATGCGAGAGATGCTATCCCTTCCATTTGGCCTGAACTGAACAGCTATGTTCTGGTGAGAGAGAGACTCTCAAACCAAACAACAAAGAAATAATAAATAACAAAAAAAATAAAAAGGGCCATATGGCATTGTCTCTTTGTCAATAATACTCCCTTCACTTTGTCCCGTTGATTCACTTTTCATGTCTATTTAAAGTATTAGATAAATAGAAATGATATTTGTATTAAGTTGCGTAAATTTTGTGTACTTTTTTTTAAAAAAATATATATAAATTTAAAATTTATCTAAAAAATATTTTTTTTAATTATAGATTCTATTAATTTTTAAAAAATATATATATAAAATTTATTTATTTTAAAACTGTATCTAATATTACTCTCTCGAGTTTTGTTTGTCTCATGTGTTATTCTCCCAATTTAGAGACTTTGTACATTTGCTTCCAAAATTGCTTTCTCTATGTAGCCTTCCCGAAATATCTATCTATACCTAATTACCTACCTCCTATTTTGTGCCTATCTATACCTAAATCTTACTCTTCCTTTACTTTAAAAAAAAAAAAAAAAACCATTTTTATTAAATTCTATTTTGGGTTTTTGTTTTTTAGTCTTTTAGGATGAAAAACATTTGATCTTTCAACTATATATATTTTTCTAATAGAGACGCGACCATCTTCTTCAAACTGAAGCACCACGAAGATCAAATAGACAAATAGTACATCCAAATGATGGACGCCTGACCCTCAATTGTCTGTGTAGTGACCAGAATTTTAAATTTCATACCTGCGGCCGGTGTTTACCATACTAGGATAGTTATTGATATAAAAGAGGTATGTGTTTATATACCGGATCAAATACTAGACGTACCAGTGTATCTCGATCAATACTAGTCAGTTTTTGATATATTAGTTGAAATTATTTTTTTTTGTAATTAATGTAAAAATTTTGACTTTTTTATAATTTTCACTGCAATCTTACATCTGAAAATTATTTTTTTAACTTTTTTTAATTTCTGTTTCTCGAGGATTGAAATCAAATCTCTACTCCTATTTTAGTGATGAAGATGAGTAATTATCTTTTGAAATAGTTGAATTGAGAACTTAGAAGTATTATTGAGTTTTATAAATATGTATTTTAACTTTTTAAGACTTACATTTATATTATTTTGAAATATAATTTATACATATATATATAATTAATTTATTATATATAAACTATTTCGAAATAATACCCGTATCGAAATATTTCGTTCCAATACTTTAACCGAAACAACAACCAAAATTGTATTCAAAACTTTGATAGTGACACATATCACATTTTTAAACTTGTTTGAACTATACACATTGCTTTAATAGATCCGGCAGAATCAGATCTTTAAAATACTCCACGTCCATTTATGCATAATCCACGCATGCATATTGCATGCTGATATAGAATATTATCTGCCTTGAAAAATGATTGGGCCTGACGGCCATTTTGACTCTATTTTCTAATTTTAAAATTTAAAGTTTACAGATTAAATTATGTTATATGTATAATGTATAATATACATAGACGTATTAAACGATAAAAATAATTGGCCTCCTAAAAAAATTACAGATTCCGCGATTGGTTGTATGATCTTCCACGTGGGATCATGAACATCTCTGTTGCATTTCTCCGAAATTAATATCCCTTACCAACATAGTTCATAATTTATATATATAATACTGCCACTGGAATCACTGTCACTATTCAATTTTAAATGCAAAAATTAAAATACGGATACCTAACGTAGATTCATGACTTGATTGATGGTCTTGTTGCTTGCCCTTGCCTGAAAGACAACCTTGAACGGAGAACAAATCCAATGCATTTTCCTTCTGAATTACTTTTTTTGTTTAAGTTGAAAACAAAACAAGAAGAAAAGATGATCTGTACAGTAACTTTTCTCAGATATTTTTACTTGGTTATATTACTACTTAAATATATACTAGCAGTGGTAAACCCCAAATCTACCTAATTGAAGAAAAAAAATAAATGTGACTTCAAATATTATAATAGTCAAATGTATAAGAATGAAATTACTATTTATTCATATTCATCATTTATTATGGAATTTAAATTATCTGAAAATTTTAAATTAATTAGATAGTTTTATTCTCTTAAAAATATTCAGTAAAACTTCATCATTTATTTAATGATGAAAAATTAGTATTTTATATATTAAAGTTGATTTTAAGTGTATGATATAATATTTATATTTTAATTATCTATTTTATGTTAATTTAAATCAATATTTAAACTTCTACCGTTAGATTAAATCTGAAGATTCAATATGAAAGGTTAAGATTCAATATCAAGTTAATAGTAAATGCATTTTGAATCAGTGTTTGAGATCCATCGTTAGATCATTATGTGGATCAAAGTTTTAAAAATCGTTTCGTACCGGCCGGTACGGCCGATATTTGCCGTACCGGCCACTAGGCCGGTACAGATACTACCTGTATTTCGTACCGGCTTAAATACCGGCCGTACCGGCCGTTTCGGCCTAAATTTCGGCCTGTACAGGCCGATATTTCAGCCTTCATTTTTTTTTTTTTTTTTCATTTTTTCAAACTACAAGTTCATTTTTTGACCCCCAATTTAGACTAGACTATTTATAATTTATATATATGTATGTATTTATATATAATTTATTCATATATAAACTATTATTTTAGAATATAATTGTTATATATATTTATATATATAATTTATTCATATATCGACTATCCCGAAACGGTACACGAAACGGTACCGGTACCGAAATATTTCGTTCCAGTGCCTTGACCGGTACGCCATCCGGTACGGTATTCAAAACATTGACGTGGATCTCCGGACGAAGGGACTTGATTAAATACCCAGACCCCCTCACTTTTCCCTCAGCTCTCTCTCTCCTCCCTCTCCCCAACGTACGCAGCATGCAACTTCCCTCTCGCCCGAACTGCTCCATGTCTCAGCCCGGCGCCGTCGTGCGTTGCCAGCCCTCACTGTCTGCACCACCTCACGCCTGCGAGCCTCCCTAGCCCAGCCCCTCTCTCTCACGCTCTCACTTTCTCCCTTTCGGAAGTGCACAACCCGAATGGGGTTAGTGCTTACTGTGCCGCCGTGTGCCGTCCTCCGGCGCCACCACTACTACGGCAGCTTCCTCTTCCACCGGCCACCATACCCTAGCAAGCTCAGCCTCCCTCTCCCCCTCCGTCGTGCACACGCACCATACCCATGAAAATGGGTTCACACGGCTTCAAAACCACCGATGCTCCTAGCACCGCCGTACGCAGCCACCTTGGCCACCAGACACCAGACACCACCACAAGCACCTCGTAGTCTCCCCCTTCCTCCTCCCTCGAACCCATGGCCAGAAGCCCCTTCTCCACGCACGGGCTTCCTCTCCTCACACGCACGGGTTGCACACCCTCCACCACCGTGCACCACCACCCACGACAGTTGACCACCACCTCCAGCCTCCTTAGGCCACCACCGAGCTATCCCAACCGCCCATAGTTCCGATTTACCACCCATGCACGCACACTCTCCCACGACTTCTCCTCCACCGTGCGGCCAGATCTGCCACCGTGAGCCACCGTGGCGCCACCCTTGTGCCACCATGAGCTCCACCAGCAATCCCTTAGTCCAACCCTAGGTCCAAACCACCACTTTGAGTGGTGGATAGTCACTGCACGCGATGGACAGCCACTGCGCGTGGCTGACCGTCACTGTACACGGCTATATCCGTCGTGTTACGCTCCTTGCCACCATCACAAGACCACCACGAGACCTTCCAAGACCACACCTAGCTATCCAAACGCCTAAACAGTCACCGTACGCGGTTTAGCCACCACGTACGACCCTTTCGACGTCTTCGGCTGTGACGATCAACGAGCAACGCACAGGTTATCACGTCGATGGTATAACCCTCTATCTCTCGTTAATTATGTTAGATATGATTAGTTGACTAGGTTATGGACTGTGCTGTTGGTATTTGTGGAGTTGTGGTATTGTGATGTGGTGATGTGTAACGAAGTGTTGGGCATTCTGGGTAATGTGGTGATGTGATGTGATATGATGCGTATGTGAGGTGTTGGGCATATATGTGCTGGATGAAGATGTATTGTGCCGTGTAGTGTGCTGTGAAGTGTTGGGTGTAATTGAGAAATGTGATGTGTAGTGCTGTGGACTGTGTTGTAATGGTAGCGTGGTGTAAACGGAATGGGAAGAGTACACACTGTGTGTACTCTGTGTGTGGCGTAGTGTAAGACAAGAAGAGTATATGTAAAATATACCCTCCTGGCATATGATGGAACGGGATGAGTACACGTAGAGTGTACTCTGTGGTGTAGTGCGTGTAAAAGGAGTACATGTGGAATGTACTCCATATGACGGATTGATGTACCATATGGTTGTATGCCATAATGGTGATGTGGTGTATGTGGAATGAGACGAGTACATGTTGAGTGTACTCCGTGTGGCGTAGTGTGTATGAAGGGAGTACATGTGGAATGTACTCCATATGGTGGATTGATGCACCATATGGTTGTATGCCATAATGGTGATGTGGTGTAAGTGGAATGGGACGGGTACACGTGGAGTGTACTCCATGTGATGGAGTGATGTACCATATGGCGGGTATGCCATAGTGATGATGTGGCGTAACATGTGAGAAGAGAGTATGCATGGGATGTACTCCATAAGGTGCAGCGATATGCCGTGTGGTGTGTCGCAGTGAAAAGGATGGTTGTGTGATTGATAGGCATGGAACGTGATGAGTAAAGTCGAGAACTGTGGAACAGTGTCCCGAAGTAATTAAAGTGAAGCCTGTAGTCTAAGGTGACAAGTGTCACCGTGTTGGACTTACAGCTGAAAATAAGGATGAAGTAGTGTAATAAGTGTAAGAGTACGCAACGGAAAGATGACTGGGCAACGTCACCTCGTGACGTGGTTACTGACAGTTGTACTTGCCATGTGGTGAAGCGATAGGGTATGAATGGCGTAAGGGGAACGTGACAAGATGTCACGATGTGTTGGGAGTACGTGAGGAATTGTACTCATGATGAGTTAGGAATTTATGTATCAGAGTGTTGGGTAACACGACAAGGTCACGGTGTAGCTTGGGATTAGTCTCGAGTTATATGACGTGACATAAGACGTAGTTATGAATGGAATCTTGTCGTGTTAAGTGTTGGGATGAACTGTCAAAAGGGATGGATAGCATGAAGAGCCATGCTAGCCGGGTTAAGAAAAGGTTAGTATCGGAGTATGTCCCTTATCCCTCGAAGCTGGTGATCAACCTGTTATATATGTTGATCTTAGGTGATAAGGAGTAGAATACATGTGTAATATGGTGAGACACATGTGCTAGAAGATTCACCATATATAATGGGTAATCGGTTTTGAGTATGGTTGCACAGTGCCTAAGCCTTAGAGTTGGCTTAGAGCCATGTGGGTTGTATGAATGGGAGTGAGGACTAGTATGGGCTAAGGTGCATGGAGATAGTGATGAGTGGACTGTCTAAGAAAGGGGTGCGTGACTTAGTTGGTCTGAGTCATGTGTTGGAACGTGGTTAATAAGAAGAATGAGACAGAGGTCTTAGTGTCTTAATCCTAAGGTGAATCATGGGTTCACTTTAGTGAATAAGCACTGGAGGCAAGACCTTGAGTTGGAAGATGGGGTGACCGTAATGGGTCCCCGAAGGTTTTAATTTAGTGAGGAATACGTAAAAACACGGGATAGAAGGAGAGTGTTCCAAGTGAAGTGTAGTTTATGTTTTCTAAGTTTAAGTTGCTTATGTACTAGACAGAGAATGACGTTAAGGTATGTATATATATATATATATATATGTAGGTTGCCATCTGACAAGCACATGAATGAACTGCATGATATGCAAGTAGCATGGAGTCCAAGTAAGCGTTACGTTCATACTCTTCTAGAGTTTTCCAAGATACAAGAAACGTTTTTCCTTTAAGATGCTTTAAGAAAAGAAACGAAAGACGTTTTAAGAAAGAAGATGATAAGTGTTCAAACGTATAAGTATGTACGGCCCCTCCGTGACAACCCCTTTTTATACACCCAAATTATTAATTGTACGCATGTGAATGGATGACTATATGTTGTATCTATTGTATGTATTTTCTAAGAAAATCAACGAATTGATGTAAATGCACGAAAGACATGAAAACGGACGCTTTTATAGATCCTACGAACTGAAGCTCTCATGGACGCCACGAGGTAATGCTCGTGGACATCACGAGAGACGACGTTTAAAGGTGATGCTTGTGGATGCCATGAAGGCCGACGTTTTAAATGTTTTACGATGCCATGAATGGATGTTTTACGAATATCATGAAAAGACGAAATTTATGCACATGCTCATGAAAGGATGTTTTCTCATGAAAAAGAACGTTTTCTCATGAAATAACATGTTAAACAAAAGATAAGAAAAGAATGAAAGCTTCAGCTCTTTAGAGCTGGCATGAATGAAAGAATGAAATGAAAAGACTGAATGAACTGAACGTTTAATGTATGAAAATACGTAACGGCCACATGGATGAATGAAAAGGGGTACCCAATGAATGAATGGGCAGATTGCAATGCTGGGCAGTAGTGCTGGTAGTGCACCCAGTGCTGCACCCTAACGGAATGGGATTCCAACCCGCGGCCACGGGCGAATCCATTAGCCATAGGGCCACTAACCCTAACACACGGGACGTAACAGTGTGTACCGGCCTATGAAAGTGAAAAGAAAAGAATGTATGTACGCATGAATGTATGAATGCATGAAAGCACGAGAGCACGAACTCTTGAAGAAATGAAGGCACTGACAGGAGAAACGTTTTACGAAAATAAAGCCCATGTTTAAAAGCTAAACCCCGTCCATTGACGTTTTCAAAGGAACGCACGCACGACACGTATGCATGCACACAATAGTATGTACGAATGATGAATGCATGAATGAAAACTTATTTTGTTATATTTTAACTGTATGAAGTAATGCTTACGAGTCTTCGACTCATTTTAGTGTTTATGTATGCCCCTCCTCCCACAGGAATTGAATGGCGAGGAGGGACACGGCCCATGGGGAAGAGCACGGAAGTTTAGGCACGAGTTTTAAAAGTACGAGAGAACCTTTTATTATTAAAATTAATGTTTTCTGCAGTAAACCTCTTTTATTACCAAAGCACATTTTATTTTATAAACGTAGAGTCTTGCACCCTGGGTATGCAAGTGAAAAGTTTTAAAGGGAACAGTAATTCCCGTCGTTCTTTCTAAAAATAATTTATAAAAAGTCTCACCACAAGGACGGGTGTTACATCCGCCCTGTAATACTATAAATATGCAATTATCCGGTTTTGAACAGTGAATTTCATCCCAAATTGTATTTTTTTCATTCCTCAGCATAGTAAAATCATATGCAACTCTGTGTAGATAGACACATTGTTGACCCACGTTAGTTTTGTGTCGTGTTATTGATTGTTCTTGTTTGCCTTTTACCTTTCTGTTATCATTTTCACAACATGTGTGTGTGCGTGTGGTGCTAGCTCCGGTCATCAAGTACCTCTTTCTGATATTGATAAAGTATGTTTGATTGATCTTCTTATTCCTCCAAAATGGTTTTTCAAAATTAAAATTGTTGTTTGTCATGTATTTGAATTCAATGTTGTTGCTTTGATTGATTCATGATCCCTAATTCCGATGTTATCTACTGCTACTATGATTACATCGAAACATGGTTCAAATTTATGTTATTCTAAAATGCTGAGATGTCTAATTCCTGGTTTGACAAAAAATTCAATTCCCAAATCTTAATTCCCCTTTTGGTTTTTGAGATGGTGGACACAATTTGACCATATTTTAGAAATCTTTCTTGATAAACTTAATGGTGCTATTAAATATCTTGCTACTGTCTACAAAAGTATGTCTTATTATAAATGGTATCAAAATGTTTTCATTTTCAGAGTTATGTTCTGAGAAGATAGTTTGAAACCTTATTGAAAATAGAAGTTCATTGACACACTACTTCATCTTTTTGCTCATAAGGTGAAAGACAAACTTACTGATGCTACTGGTTTGATTAATTATGATAATTTCACTTACAGTAATATCATCAATATGTACTATTAAGAAACTTGATATCAGTATGTGTAATGATAAAAAAAATGTTACGTCAACAATTGAAAAATATTAAAAATATAATCTTGATCTAACCCTTGCTTTAGATGATCAAAATATTCTTAAAGCTCTGGCTTTAAATTTATTGACATCTGATAATGATATGAATGAAGGGACTAAACCTCCTTGCTATTGTTTATCTTATTTATTACATAGTATTGAAAACTAATTTAAATCCTAAGGCTGCTTTAAAAAATTTAGGTGATAAAATTTTGCTAATCCAAAGTTCTACTCCTTATGTTAAGATCCAAATTCTAAAAATGATTCATTGGGGAGATATCACTAATTCTAATGAATGGTTATTGAAATATGAATCTCAGCTAGCTAAGTTTGTTTCTAATGAGATTATACTTACATATATATATATATATATATATATATATATATATTCGAGAACAGGAATGACTTGCTATTCGAGAAAAAATGAGAATTTTTGGATTCTGGTGAACACTCGAGAACCAGCACACATATCTCTAACCCATTCAAGAGCCGAGAAAAAGAGAGAATCCATTTTCAAAGGGGGAGAGAGAGAGAGAGAGATCAGGGAGAGAGAGAGGGAAGGCAATGTATATATTTCCTTGGTCTACACTTGATGCAACGTTAATTCTCGAAAGTCTTATTAAGTTCTCTAACAGTTTAAGGATGCACCTGAAGTTCCCATAGAAAGCTTCTCCTTCTTTTTAATTCAAAATGTCTTTAACATGGGATGCTTCTACCATTCCTATTCATTAAGAGTTTAGGTTTCTAAGGTTTTTGTGAAAATCAAAAGCTTGGGTTTCTAAACATAATGGATGGGAAAGTTCGACACCGCAAAACAGGGACAAAGCCAAGATGATAAGTTTGGAGGGGCCAAGTTTAGAATAAATAGTTGAATTGAGTTTTTTTAGGAATACCTTTAACGAAATGATAAAAGTGTAAAAAATAATAAAGAAATGAATAAATTTTAAATTTGTATTTTTTCATGAATATTATAATTTTACATCTAAGCTTTTCATATATTGCAATAAAATGTGATGTTGAACTATAGAAATGATCTATATAAAAATTATATAAACTAGGTAATATATGTAAACCACAAATTAAGTTTTGTATTTCACTGAATAATGTATAGCAGTAACTTATATTTAAAAGATTTTTAATTAAGTAGCATAATTACATACTGCGTAGGTAGCCATCCAGTAAACATGGAGGTCTTTGTTAAATATATTCATCGAGATAATTACAAATTTTAAAAGAAAAATAATCTAATGTAAATATTATATATTAATTTAACTTCTTAAAATAAATATAAAAAGAAAAAAATTAGTTACCATAAATCTTTTTTCCCAGAGCCTTGGGGGTGGGGGGCCTTGCCCCCCTTGGCCTTGTCATTACTATATAATCATTTGTGGAGACTAACCCCTAGTACTTTTGGATGAGCACCGAAGACCGTGGATGCAAATTATTTGATAAAATTCCTTAATCATCGTGAGTATCAAGAGTCACCTCTTTCTTTGGTACTAGAGTATGTTACAACATTCAAATATAATTACAAGTTGTATTGTACCGTTAGAAATTATATTACGTAATATTCTATGTATTGAGAACAGTGTTTTAAATTTCGTACCATACCGGCTGGTACGGTCGAAATTTTTCGTTTCGGCCGTCCGGCCGGTACAGGTACTATATCTATTCCGTACCGGCTAAAATACCGGCCGGTATCGGCCATACCGGACTAAATTTCGGCCTGTACCGGCCTATATTTCAGCCGGTACTGGCCGATATTTCGACCTATGTTTTTTTTTTTTTTTTTTTTAATTTTTTCAAACTATAAACTTATTTTTTAACCCCTAATTTAGATTAGACTATTTATAATTTTTATATATATGTATTTATATATAATTTATTTATCTATAGACTATTATTTTGGAATATAATTTTTATATATATTTATATATAGAATTTATTTATATATCGACTATCCCAAAACGTTATCCTGAAACGCTATCCCGAAACGGTACCGGTACCGAAATATTTCGTTCCAATACCTTGACCGGTACAACGTCCGGTACGGTATTCAAAACATTGATTGAGAATCGTAATGTTGACTAATATCGAGCAGGTAGCCATTGGTGATACCACATTGCTTCTTATGTATAAAGTATCCATCCGTATCTTGAGTGGAGTCCGTGATTATGGGAGTGTCACAAATTAGGCTGAAGTACATGGCCAAGTTTAGCACGAAGAGAGGATAGTGTAGGTCATCCGAGTGGTTTGGTGAGGAGATCAGCAAGTTGGAGAGAAGTGAAGACATGTCATGTATGAAGAAGGCCTAGTGAGACTCGTTCACATACATAATGGTAGTCAATCTTGATGTATTTGCTCCGAGCATGGAAGACGTGATTGGCTATCATGTAAAAAGCACTCAAATTGTCACAAAGGAGGAGCAGTGTAGAAGAAAGAGAAACACCAAGATCATGTAAGAGGAACGAAATCCAAGTGAGCTCGACAGTAGTATGGCTCATAGCATGGTACTCAACTTCAGAGCTAGAGCGTGAAACTATATGTTGCTTCTTAGTAGACCAGAAGATGCAATTGCTTCTAAGGAAAACATAATACCTAGTGGTGGAATGCCTGGTGATAGGAAAACTTGCTCAATCTGCATCTAAAAAGGCATATAAATCAAGTGTAGAGTTTGAACTAAAATGTAAGCCAAGATCAACAATACCCTCTAAATATCTTAGTATTTGTTTGACCATTTTATAATAAGCCTCTATCGAGGAATACATAAACTGAGAAATATAGTTAACACTATAGGATATATCTGGGCGAGTAAGAGTGTAGTATTGAAGAGCACCGACTACGATACAAGAGTGGGCTGGGTCAGAAAAAGGTGTTGCAAAGGTAAGACCTCTTAGGCATCATGGGAGTACTCATGGGCTTATAGTCTGTCATTTAATCACGTTTGAGAATATCAAGGACATATTTGGTTTGGGATGAGGTAAGCCCATAAGGGGTTGGGGTGATTTGAATGCCAAGAAAATAGTGGAGGGGGCCAAGGTCTTTCATGGCAAACTGACTGCAAAGAGTCGAAATGAACTAGTGAAGGTAATTAGGAGAGGAACCAATTAATAATATTATCAACATACAATAATAAATTAAGAGAACCGCAAGATGAATGATAAATAAATAGAGAAGAACCAGCATTCCTACAAATAAATGTAAGAAACTATTGAACTTGTCAAGCCAAGTACGTAGCGCTTGTTTGAAACCATAAAGAGCTTTATTTAATTGGTAAACATGAGAAGAGTAAGTTTGGTGGATAAAACCTAGAGGCTATTCCATGAAGATAGATTCTTGGAGGTCACCATGTAGGAAGACATTCTTGACGTCAAACTGACAAATATTCCAGTGGTTGATTAGAGTTAGAGTAATGATTAGGGCTAGGCTCCGACTCTGGCGGATTCCGAATGCCCAACTCTGACCTCCGACTCCACCTCTAACTCCGACTCAAATTGGAGTGGATTCTGACTTTGATTGGAGTTCCTGGATTCAGAGTTGGAACATCGAAGCCATAAAGGGAGAGAGAGAGAGAGAGAGAGAGAGAGAGAGAGAGAGAGAGAGAGCTTAGCGGGAGTTGAAATTCCACCAATATTCATCCAAAATCCCAAACAAAGCAACCAAACCCACTAAACATTCATTGATTAGTGCTCACACTTCAATCAACAAACAAAGCGACCAAACCCACAATCTTAATGACAACGAAAATAGATCATTTAACAAGAGAAAAAAAATTATTGTAACATTGATTATCATAGCTATTACTTTATCCTTGAAACTAAGTGTGAGCTTATATGGGTGAGACAAACCAATTAGTGCCACAATAACATTGACTTTGAAGCTTATTTTGGTACAACAGAGCATGAGATTGTCGTGCTTTGTGCTCGAGGGAACGGTCGAAAAGCATAACGATGGTGATTGTAGAGATGGTTTGATAAAAATGAGACTTGGGTGGATTACAGGTAGGTTTTGTTGTATGAAGGCAATAACTCTACCACCGCCATGGTAGCATAGACAGACACTTTAAGAGAGAGTGAAGTGAAAAAGGATTTTTACTGAGAGGGAGAGTCTGGTTAGGGTTTGAGAGTCTGGAGAGGTAGGCAGGCAGGCCACAATCGAAGTAAGAAAGGATGTGTAGGGTTTTTGCTGAAAGGAAAGAGAAGAATATATATAGGGGTAGAAGACAACTTTTTTATAAAAAATATAAATTTAAATGAATTTGGTCGCCGGAAGGGGGGCGAACGCGAGGCTGACGATATGCAAAATACTGTCTCAACCATTAGACCACTCAACTGCCTAATACTTATATTACAACATTAAGTTTACATATCGGAGTCGGAGCCTATATCGGCTCCAACTCCGTCCATTTTTTTCGGAGTAACTCCTACTCTGAACTCTGAATTTTCTTACATCCTCAGAGTCGGAGTTAGAGCGGGTGTCAACCGGAGTTGAAGCCACCAAAAGTTTCTTCCACCCCTAGTAATGATTTCTGAATCTTGCTCAGTTTGATAACTAGACAGAAGGTTTCGTGATAGTTGATACCATCTACCTGATGTAAGCCTTTAGCAACTAAACGAGCCTTCGGACAATCAAGAGTGCTATCGACTTTGAGTTTGGTTTTAAAAATCCATTTACAATTGATGACAAACATGTGAGGCTCACGAGGGACAAGAGTCATGTATTATTGTCATGTAAGGCTTGTATTTCATCATGCATTGCTTGGGACCAACTTGGATGAGTGAGAGTAGATCAAATTGTTTTTGTATCTTTGGGATGGTAGTAAGATCATGAAGATTAGCATATTTGGGGTTGGGTTCACATATTCCAATTTTGGAGCATGTAATCATGGTGTATTCAGATGGCACTAAAAAAGGTGTGAGAATAGCAGTAGTGGGTGTGGATGTAGTGGTCGGTGTATCGGAGTTGGATAAGATAGTGCAAAGGGAGTCATTGGTAAGGGTGGTAGGGGGAAGAGAATGTGAAGAGGTCGATCAATGAGCAGCAGGAGGGGTAGATCATTGATGAGAGTGGTGACAAGGACCTCAGATGTGGTGGAAGTAGATATAGGGGAAGTATATGGGGGGAGTAGTCCACATATCAAAAGTCGAGAGAATCAGCTCGGTGGAGGGAGGCAAGTGAAGGTTCCTAGGTTGTTTAAAGGGAAATGTAAGTTCATAAAAAATGACATTTTGTTAAATGAAGGTTCATCAAGGAGGGTTGTAGCATTTGTACCGACGATGTTTATTGCTATAGCCCATAAAGACAAACGATAAGGTTTTTGGATCAAATTTATTATGTTTGGTATCTTAAGTATAGGAATAATATTTGGATCTAAAAACACGCAAGGAACTATAGTCGGGGTAAGTCTCGTAGAGTATGGAGAAAGGAGATTATAAATCAAGGGTAGTGGAGGGGAGTCGGTTAATAAGAAAGCCTTCAACCCAAAAGTGCTATGGAACACTACTGTAGAAAAACATGGTCATATAGGGTTAGCCTATTGGATAATACGTATTAGAAGCACCAGGGGCTTGGTCAGACCTGGCTGAGTGACTTGCAAGGTGAACCCCATGGCATCTTGAAGAGAAAGAATGCAGCTTGGAGGTCGGGGCACTGTTTTTTTTACCATAAAAGGCAAATGAGGAGTTAGATGAAGAATTGTGTAGGGAAGATTGGATTTCAAACCCTTGGAGAAGAGGTATGAGCTCGGCATAGGACAACATCGGTGGTTTTAGCATCGATGTGGTGAAGGGCTTTTGGGTTCGAGACTGCTCAGCAACAAGAATACCTTCATCTTGTCTTTCATAAAGCATCCAATAGAGGCCAAGTTGTGGCACACTTTTGAGCGCATGCAGGTGATCAACAAGTTGTGTGCTTGGTTCTTTCTGTTGGTAGGTGAGTTGTTGTGTTGGGTGAAATTCTCATTCTTGCAAATTGAGGGAATAGGCTTCTTTGAGTGCAACCTAGGCCTAGTGTGCAGAGTCCAGCCTGACAACGAGTCCGAGTGCTTCTTCAGAGAGGGTTTCAATTGATCCGATTTGTGCCACTGGAGGAAGACTAGGGTGAGATCTGAATTAACATAGTCAAAAGCACCATTGATTGTGTTGTCAAATTCTGGGGGTGCCGAAGTCGCACTAAGGAGGTGTTCAACAAGGTCTTGGCTATTGATTGAGGCCAGAATTTGTTCACACCAAAGATGGTAGTTGGTGCTATTGAGGCAAAGGGTAATAAAGTTACCAACATTCAAAACAATGGTGGCCATCGGAGGAAGACTCTCTTTCTCTCACACGGGCTTTGATACCATGAAGAAAATGGATGCAAAGTATTTGATAAAATCCCTTAATCACCGTGAGAGTATCAAGAGTCACCTCATTGTTATTTATAGAATATGTTACAACATTCAAATACAATTACAACCTGTATTGTACCGTTAGAGATCATACAAGGAAATATTCTATGTATGGAGAACCCTAATGTTGACAAATATCGTGTAGGTAGCCATTGGTGATACCACATTGCTTCCTAGGTATAGAGTTTTCGTATCTTGAGTTGAGTCCATTATTATGAAAGTGTCGGTAGAGTTTGATCTGTGTGGTCTGGGTTAATCAGCACCATGATCGATCCTAGAGTCCAACCCCCCAAGATCGTGAAGTAATGCTCGAAGATGGTCAGTGCTTGCCCTAAAGTGCAAGTGTTGAATGCAGCCTCATTGCAAGGGGTGGCTTAATCCACTAGTGGGGTGGCAGATGCTCCCCAAGATGTGGTGGTTGACCACCTCAAGAAAGTGGCTAGTATGGTCCTATCATTATAACCGACCTTTTATTAAGGATTTATTTTGTTTTGTTTTATTTTTAATTATTTAATATTAATTTGTGCAGTGAGAATGGTGTTGCTAGGGTTTTGTTTTTATTTTCTTTTCAAATTTCTAAATAAATATTCAACATCCAACGAGCCGGCCAACAGTTAAAAAGTGAATGATCACAAGATAATATCTACAATAGATATGAATTGAAACTCAAGGCATTACAATATTAGTTTTAAATATCCCAATTAAAGATCGTATTGAATTAAGTTACTGGTGTTATGGTACATGAAAGGAAATTTGTTAGTCATATAACAGAGGACTGCCATGACTCGCATTGGTAGCTAGTTTGACATTGATATTACGTAACTCATATAATGTATTATGAGCTATGAAAGTATTGTGGAAGTGAATTTGCGTAGTATGGTTAATTTCCTGTAATAAACTATGAATGAAAAATTTTATTTTATGGGCATATGGGTTAAGTGAGAGAATGTAAGATTTTTATTTAAACTCTATATCTCACACACCCATATCCTGATGGGTTTAGAATATCTCAATACTTATCACTTAATTGATTAGTTACAATGGGATAAGATTAACTCCAATGAGATAAGATTAACTATACATCTAATTACAGTGGGATACAAAGTCTCTAGATTTTTTGATGGCTAGAAATCTATAAATAGTATTAAGAGGCTAAGGGTTCTTACTTACAACATCATTGTGCCTCTAGCCATTGGGAGACATTCAAAGGTAAAGTTGTTAGGGTGATCCTTCTCTCATAGTCAAGTCAGATTCTTTATCAACCTGTAATGAAGAGATGTACGTTTTTTAACTGTTATTATTTTATTATCTTAGATTATAGAAAATCAAAGATCTAATTATTAATATTCATGTTAAATATAGCAAGTGGCATCAGAGCCAGGTTATAGATTTTTTTGTGATCTCGATAAAATATTGTATATGCTCGTGCCTCTATTTGTTATTTATTTTCTGTCTAAGACAAAAACACAAGTTGTTTGGGAATTCTACGTGAATGTCCCACTTGTTCATAAAATTGTAGTTTTGGTTTTGCATATGTAAAATTTTCATATTGATATTATACATGTTTCGGATTTAACTGTGAACCATGCTTGCTATTGTTAATGGTTACTGCCGTTAGTGGTTTTTCTTTGTTTTTCTTTGAACTGCAAAACTGGAGGGATGTTTGGCTTTGGGAGGAGGCTCAAAACCTCCTCTGCGAAGCCTCTGTGACAGCGTTGCAGAGTAGGGGTGATACCCGCCCCCTACGGGGCGGGGCCACCCCTCCCCCGCCCCCCGCCCCCGCATGGGCGGGGGCGGGGTCCCCCGTCCGCTGCCCGGGGTGCGGGGGTGGACCCCCACCCGCCCGCACCCCCGCACATGGTACTGGGCTCCGGCCCAGTACATTTTTCTGGGCCCTAAATGGCCCAGAATTCGTTTTGGGCCACTTTGGGCCCATTATTTAGATTAAAAAAAATATAAATTTAAAAACAGAAAAGAAATAATTTTTTTTGATAAGTAGATATTAAGTTTTAACTAATAAATAATTAAGTAATATTCATCACTAAGGCAGTAAGACACTATGCTAAAATAAATAGTTTACAATTATACAAATTAAGAGAACTAATAAACTATTACACTATTACAAACTCTTCTAAAAAAAAATATTACAAATTGTATAATTAACTATTGTAACAACATTACAATAATTGTAAATTAAGAAAAATTGATTTTGGGGTGGAGCCGTAGTTGTGAGTTCACTGAGTTGTGTCAATGTGTCGAATGTCGATTGCTCTGAGACTGTCGATTGCTGTGAGACTGAAAATCAATAAGTTAAAAATAAAAGTTAATAAGTCAAAAAACCTGAAATATTAATAAGTTAAAAATAAAACAAATTAAAATTAAAAAGTTATAAAAATGAAACAAAGTTTTAAATGCAAAAAACAATTAGCCTATTAGGGGAGAAATTATGCAAACCATGGCAATGGTGAGTCCAATACAAAAGTCATACTGCATCGGAGGTAGCCGTAGACGCCGTCTCATGTATCACTATAAGTATTAAATTTGAAATGAAATTAATGAATACCAATTAAATAAAAATAAATAAATAAAAATAAGAAATTAGAATAAATACCAGATCCAGACTGATCATCACCCTCCTCCTCGACGTCGGCCTCCTCATACTCAAGAACATCCGGAACATGAATTGGAGTTCCCTTGATCCAATTTTGCGTGCAAATCAAAGCCTTTACAGTGGCAGGAGCTAATGAACTCCGAAATGAATCTAATACACGCCCTTCGGTGCTAAAGGCCGACTCTGAGGCTACTGTGCTAACAAGGATGGCCAAAAGTGTGCGGGCTATCTCTCCAAGGATGGGATACTTCACAGCATTCACCTTCCACCAACTTAATATATCGAAATCTCGTGAAAATGGTAGAATCTCTGTTGCTAAGTATCTGTCTATCTCTGACTGAGCCTCTACAGAAGTCTGGAGGAAGGGGGTCTGCTCATACCTCTCACCCCACTCCAATCTACGCCTTTTCCCAACCTCGACTTCAGGAAACTGTGAGCCTGAGGCTGAGGGGGTAGATGTAGGTGCCGCAATATTACCACCCCGCAGGGTGGAAAACTCATCAAATAATCTAGTAAGAGTTTCCCGAACCCTTGCTGCAATAAGCTCCGCCCATACTTGCCCGTACGCAAGGCCCAATCCAAATATCATGCCATCCAACTTATACCTCGGGTCAAAGACGACAGCTACATATAACAAAATATTAGCCCTAGTTAAATCTCCCCAATACTTGTCGTACTTTGACCTCATAATCAATGCCATCTCCCGCAGCCTAATGTGACCACCCGCGACCATGTCATCTAATTCTTCTTTTACCCTACATATTTGCTGGCATACAACATTGGATGTAGGGTACAAAGTTCCGGATAGCCTCGTGGTGACATCGTAAAAAAGTCTCAAAAACTCTACAAAAATAGTTACAATTTCCCAATCATCATCTACGGGTTTCCCCAATCCCCCATGATCATCAAAATATTTTACATATTGCATGTCTTCTTCACCCAATAATGCAAATGCCAGCCTATATTCTTGGGCCGCCTCCAACATCAGAAATGTTGAGTTCCATCATGTAAGCATATCAGTACAAAGGCCCTTCTTAGATGTTAGACCCGCAGATCTCGCAGCAACCTTGAATTTCTCCAACCTTGAAGGAGAAGATCTCACCCATCTCACAGCAGTTCTAACCCGAGCAATCGAGTCATGAAGATCTCTCAAACCATCACTGAAAATCTAATTCAGAATATGTGCCGCACATCTCACATGCAGATACTCACCACCCATAAGTGTCTTATTTGCCTCTCTAAGATAAGTTTTCAAATGTCCTAATGCAACATCATTAGACGAGGCATTATCGACTGTGACTGTAACAACTCGGCTCAAACCCCACTCTTTTATTGAAGCCTCCAAGGCCTTCCCAACTGTCTCACCCTTATGATCGGTGATTTTACAAAATTTTATAATTTTCTTTTGTAATGTCCAATGGCAATCAATAAAATGCACAGTCAAAGACATATAATTAAAATTTTGGATCGATGTCCAAGTGTCAGTGGTGAGACAAACAAATTGATCTGCCAATTGACCCCTCAACTTCTCATTTTCAATGTAAAAATGCTTTTTTACATCATTTGCCACCGTGTGGCGAGAGGGAATATTAAACCTTGATTCCAAGTAGTGAGAATACGCTTGGAACCTTTTCCCGTCTACAATTTGAAAAGGTAGCTCGTCCATTATGACCATACGAGCTAGATGTCTTCTACACTCATCGGGATCATACTTAGTATAGCCCCTCAAACTTGCACCCCCACTAGTTCCATCCGCCATTTTTTGAAGTCCAACTTCTAGTCTAGATTGGCTTTTTATCTTGTAATGATCTTAATATTGAACTTTTTTTGTATTGCTCTTCTAAGTGCACCTTTAATTGTGAGGTGCCATGTTTCCTATAGTGGCATCCATAAATTTTCCCACAATGGTTACATTTGGCTTGGGGGTTACTTGAGTCACCACCCTCTAGTTTGGTGAAATGACTCCAAACTATTGAAGCAGGTTTTTTGCTGGGTTTGGGGGCAGGGCAAGATGCCGTAGAGCTAGGGATAGGAGTATGAGTAGGAGGGGTAGGTGTAGGGGTAGGGGTAGAGGTAGGGGTTGGGGTGCCCTCGGCCTGAAAAGGAGAGCTCGTACTCGAATCCGCTGGCATATCCATGAACTAAAGCAAACAAGAAATCTGAAATAATAGAAAACATAACAACTATATAATGAACATAAAAGAAAAGTAGAATAAAAAAAAGTATCACTAATCACACTATCACTTGACATTCATATATATATGTAAATATATATATTGTGTACTTTGGTTATAAATGTAATAAAATATATTAACAACAAATACACTATACGTTGTTAATAAAGTATATTAACAAATACACTAATTAGCTCATGCATGCTAATGTTCTTTCCATGCAAGTCCAAGTTGAATAATACATACTAATTAGCTCATAACTTTTTACTAATTCATTTTTCATAAATTTGTAGTTTTGAGATAATTGATAATGTAATATGATCATATTAAAATAGTAGATGTTTTGATATTAAATCCGTACTTTACCAAATAGCTTTTACATTATATATATAGAAAAGCAGAATAAAGAAATTAATAAAATTCATTAAAAAACTTATTTCGTATATATGGTAATTAAGTAAGTACTATATATATGAATGTGATTTTCTAGAATTGGATTGATTTAAAGAGTATATATGGAAAACCAAATTGACAATGATATCATCACATGAGGTTTCGGATTTGAACCCCTAAATTAATTTAGGGGTTTCAATCTTTGAAACCCCTAAATTAATTTAGGGTTTCGGATTTGAGCCCCTAAATTAATTTAGGGGTTTCAATCTTTGAAACCCCTAAATTACTTTAGGGTTTCGGATTTGAGCCCTAAATTAATTTAGGGGTTCCAATTCGAATCCAATCCGAAATAATTACAGAAATGAGAAAACAAACACAATTCACATGCATTTCACGGAAGAAATTCAAATTTCAAACCAAAAACATGCACAATCTAAGCTCCACAGCACACAATTCACAAAAATCCCATCCTCCATTTCCGATAAACCCCATCCTTCCTCCAATCTCCATTAAAAATATAAATTACAAAAAAATAAAATAGGATAGGGTATTAGGGTTTGTTACCTTCGGTGATGGAGATGCAGAGAGAGGGATCAGATCGGTGACGGCGACGTGAAGGATATGATGGGCGGTGGGTGCGGCGCCAGAAACTCAGAGAGAGGGAGAGACGAGCGGAGCTGGAGCGGCGCCTGGTGGAGCACTGGAGGTAGTCCGAGAGAGAGAAGTGAGAGTCCGAGAGTGAGGGGGGGGAGGGAGGGAATCGGGGGGTGGGAATGAAATAAACCCAGGCATGAAACGACTGGGTTTTAAAAAAAAAAAATATCTACGCATGAAACGACGCCGTTTCATGCGTAGGTTTATATATATATATATATATATATATATATATATATATATATGCGGGGTGGGGCGGGGTATTTGCGAGGCGGGTGTCACCCCATCCCGCACCCGCCCCCGGTTAGAGTGCCAGATGCGGGTGACCCCGCCCCCGCATCTGGCGGACGGGGTGGTCCGCCCCACCGCACGGGTGTGGGGCGGAAGCGGGTCGGGGCAACGGGGGCGGGGCCCCGCTGCCCACCCCTATTGCAGAGGGCTTTAAAGCCCAGTGGCTGCGGGGGTGATTATAGTAAGGAAAAAAAGATAGGAGGATAATCGTGAATGGAAGTGGGTATCATTGGCGGGAGGAGGCTGGGGACGCCATGTTGTCTTCTCCTGACCGGCGACGTCCACTATTGCGCCAAACCGAAGGTAGTTTGAAAAGTCTGGTATGGCGCTGCTTGGAAGAAGAAGAAGAAGGAGGTGTTTGTCTAGGGTTTTCAATGTAAAGGGCTTGGGCTGTGGGCCAGGCCATGGGCTTTGGCCAGTCCAAGTATAAGCTGTAGTAAGGGTATATGCCAGCACAATGGGCCAGAAAACTAGCCTAGCAGACAAAAAAAAAAAATTGAGCGAGTGGGCCAGTACAGTAGGCCCAACTAGATTAAGGGCCACTATCTGACCCGACCCCTTGTCTCCTTTTGAACTCGGTTTCGGCCCAGGTTTATTGGACCGGTCTAGTCAAGACCTAGACTGGGTCAGATTATAATATAATATAATATAATTATTTTAATATTATTTATTTAAAAAAAATATGAAATTTGATTTTATGTACATGTTCTTATTGTTAAATACATGTATGAATTATTTAATATTTATTTTTGGCTCTTATTTAAATTATTATTATTATTATGCCATATAGAATTTTTTATCCAATATGGGGCAAATGATTTACACAAAAATTAAATAATAGATTGGTTGTCCAAAGGTACAAAAGTTTCTTAAATTTTGGTGAAAAATCATTAAAATTCATAGTAAGGTGGATATAGTGAAGTGAGTAATTTTGTGTATCGAGATCTACTCCCAAAGGAGGATTTTGATGACACTACTAGTTCATCCATTAACAGTTCATTCATCAAAGTAAAGTTAGATTGAATAATTTGTATGTCAAGATCTATTCCCAAATGAGGATTTTGATGACATTACTAATTCATTTATTATAGTAAAGTTGGAGTGAACAATTTATATGCCAGAGTTTACTCCCAAAAGAGAATTTTGGTGATACAACTACTTCATCCACATAATTTAAGGTTGGAAGGAACAATTTGTATGCCAGAGTTTACTCCCAAAGGAGAATTTTGGTGATACAGTTAGTTCATCCACATAATTTAAGGTTGAAGGGAACATTTTGTATATCGGAGTTTATTCCCAAATGAGAATTTTGATAATACAACTAGTTCATCTACATAATCTAAAATTGGAAGGAACATTTTGTGTGTTGGGGTTCACTCCCAAAGAGGGATCTCGATGACACTATTAGTTCATCCATAATGGCTTAAATTCTGTTATTGTTTGTGAGTGTAAGCATTAATGTCATTAAAATGCTTTTATTGCAGTTAGTATATGAATATCTTTACAAAGTTTCCTGTATAGAATGAACTCTAGTTTAGAGAATCATGAGCATGCCAAATTTATACTAAGAGTTTTAGATCCTGGTTTATCTATTCTAAGTCTAACATGAATTATTCTTGAGAATAGTGATAAGGTTCAGAAAAATACAATGTTTAAGAAGATTAAATTAATTACTACATATCAAACTATTGAAATTTCTTAACTTTGTACATAGTAGTCTTCAGAGGCATTATTATTTCATTAAAGTAATGAGATATGAACAAGTTGGTAGCATGGTTGTTAGCTAGATAAAAACTTATTTTGCTAATTTGTATGAAAAATCATCTGTGTCTTTTGGGAAAATAAGGAAATGATGGTGATGAAAATATAAGAATTGTGTCAATTGAAGTTTGAAAGAAATAAAGACGCATAAAGATTTAAGTGCCCTAAGCATAAGATATGATTCGAAGGGAATGGTAAATCTTTTTTTGTATAAGTTTCGAATAAGATCTTATACATGTTTATACATTCTTATTAGATTAAACTCGAGTGTAAATGTTCATATTTATTTTGTTTGTGTAAGTTTCAAATCAAACTCTATAAATGTTTATACTTATTTTAGTGGTTGAATTCGAGCATAAATCTTCAAATTTTTAAATTGTCTCAAAATGCCATTTATGTTTATTCCATTTCTCCTTCGAATAAAATTTTTATTTGTCATGCCTTCATAATAGTGCTTTTGTTAAAAGTTTTTCATTTTTACTCATGAGGCATGTATTGGAATCAAATAAAAAATGATTTATGGAAATTGTTTACAATTTGTGGCATAGAATTTGAAACATAATTTGTGACATAAAAGTTTGGAGAATATCTCCAAGAAAAGTTATAGAGATTAGTAAATAAAATAATTTCCGTATTTAGATTTTCTAATCTCAATATGTGTGTTGATTTATATAAAAGAAAAACCAATCAAACATATCAAGAAGATGGTATAAGGAATAGAGAGTTTCTTGAGATGATGCATATAGACGCATGTAAATTTTTTTCTCTATTATATTTGATAGATAAAAATATTTCTTTACTTTTATAGATGATTTTCATGGTATGAATGTATATCTGCTATATGAGAAGTCTTAAGCCATTAATAATTCTTAAGGTACTTCTCACAAGGAGGAATTGCAATTAGATAGAAATATGCGTCTATATGCATTATCTCAAGAAACTCTTTATTCATTACTTTTATAGATGATTTTCATGGTATGAATGTATATATTTGCTACATGAGAAGTCTTAAGCCATTAATAATTCTTGAAGTTCTTCTCACAGGGAGGAATTGCAATTAGAT
The DNA here is from genome assembly GCA_022457165.1 of Juglans mandshurica. Taxonomy (NCBI): domain Eukaryota; kingdom Viridiplantae; phylum Streptophyta; class Magnoliopsida; order Fagales; family Juglandaceae; genus Juglans; species Juglans mandshurica. The sequence goes on along the minus strand of CM039620.1, from coordinate 7,060,221 downwards.
AGAAATGTGAAAATCATTGAATTGGATTGAAGTAATGAGTGCCAAGAAAAGTATTATGAGTCAAGCTAAAACCGTGACCTATTTTGTTAACTTCTTGAAAAGATGTACAGTAAAATTTTTAAAGTCAATGGCATATATCTTAAATTGTGTTCCTAGTAAGTAATCTCTAGGGGTGTAAATTTAAACCGGGAAACTGGAAAATCGGTCCGGACCAAACCGAACCGGACCGGTTGGTCCGGTTTTGAACCGGTCCGGTCTGGAACCAGTTTCTATTTTATGAAAACCAGCCGGATCCGGTCCGGTTCCGGTTCCGTAGTTTCCAGGACCGGACCAGACTGATTAGGAAAAAATATATATATAAAAATTAATTTTATATATTATACAAAATATTTATATATATAATATATAATTATATGTTAAATTTTTATATACAATATGTATAATTATATATCATATATGAAAAAATTTCATATTATAATTTATAAATAATAACATAAAATCTTAATCTTAAATATGAACATTTGTAATTTATTTGATCATATGTTATTAATATAATTATATATAAGATAATGTTGTTATAATTTATAAGATAAAAGTTTAATCTTAAAGATTAAAACTTAATTGATCATATGCTTTAAGCATAATATATATTAAATTATTAATAACATTTTATAATAAAAAATAACACTTTATTATATATTTTTTACATTTAAAAAAAAACCAGAAAACTGGACCGGACCGGAAACCGGTAAAACTGGAGTTACCTGTTTAGGAGGGTAATCAGGGTGTAATCGGTTTTGAAAAATATAAAACCGGTACATATCGGTTCGGTCCTAGATTTTGTCCAAAACTGAACCGGACCGGACCAGTTACACCCCTAGTAATCTCAAACACTTATTTTGAGTTGTGGAGTGATAGGATACTTAATTTGAGGCATATACATATATGAATAATCAATCTAAAGTACGACTTTACAGTCCAAATGAAAGAAAGTTGGATAGTATAATAGTTAATGGGTACATTATTGATTACTCAGGGAGATCCAAATGATTTAGGTTATATTTTCTCTATTCATAGTTTGAATTTTGAGGAAATTGAAATGTCAAATTCCTTATGGTTGGCAAAATCAATGGGAGTATAGAAACTAAAGATATGATTGTCGTGAAATGCATTCTTGTATTTCAAAAATGCTTGTAATTCATTTTTATGATTATCTCAATAATAACATGGAACAACAAACAAATGATCATCTACCTCATTAGAGAAACACCATTGAAGAATTGGCCGTGGAGACATTAGAAATTTAGAACAGATAACCTCATGTGATCTTCTTGATTTGATTTTTTGTTATGTGGTGTATTTTCAAAATTTGAATTTAACATAGAAATAAATGAAGGCTCGCATATGTTTTCACAAGTTATAGAAATAAGTGATTTTATAAAAGATCGATACATAAAAGAGTGATTGAAATCTATAAATCAATGTAAAGTCTATAATTTCGTCTAAATTGTCTGAACTGTATACAAAGTCGAATGTAAATGGGTGATGGAGACAAAACCCTGACTTTAAAGGCAATGTTGAATGATATAAAGTCAGATTTGTAATTAAAATTTTCACTCAGAAATGAGCATTGATTAGAAAGAGATTTCTAATAAACCCGAAAGAACTCATTAGAGATCACTATAACATTAGTAGCTCATTATGGTATAGAGTTACATCAAATATACGTGAAAAAAATTATAGAGTGAAAGTCTGAAATTTACAAGAAACGAATAAAATGATTACTTAGAAAAGATAACAGATTTTTTAAAAACTGGTATTTAAAATTTGATAATACCAATACTGTTTTTGGATTTAAGAAAAATATTTATTATTAATGTATATACCCTAAGATCAATGAGAATATATTTGTATTTATGGTCATGCATGTATATGACTTTTTGGCCAGTATGAACCATGGTTTGTAGTATGACCCAATGATGTTTGACCCAAAAGCTGTGAAAAGAGTGTAAAATTATTTGCAAGAAATTAAAGACTATATTGTTGCCTTAAGAAGAACTAATACTCTTAAGGAAACTAAATATTCAGACTCTATTTTGTAAGATTACTCTAATGATGAAAAATATAGTTATGATTTTGTATTTTGCTATCTAGTAGAGTTATTTTATGGAATAATATGACGCAAATCTCTTACTGCTTCATGTGCAATATTAGGGGCTGAGTTTGTGGTATGCTCTGAGGCCACAATATATGGTATTTGACTAAGGAAATTTATTTTACGACTTGGAATTGTCAACTTATAGCCAAGCTGCTAAGAAAGTATTGCAATAATTTTTTAGAATATTTTTCTCCGAATGATAATTATTTAATGAAATTTTAAATACCTAAATGTAAAAGAGAAAATATAGAAACAAATATGTCCATAACAATACTGTGTGATAATTATACTTTAAAGGACATGTTGAAAAGATGAGTCATATGCTTATACCCATGATGTGAACATGTTAAAAAGATTATTGATATGCTGAGTATTTTGTTACTGGATTTTGAAAGATATCTATATGGTTGTTTCTGTTTTCTTGTCTTTCCACTTTATATGTACATTTAATGGTGTAAGTGATTGATCACAAGATAATGTTTATAATAGACATGAATTAGAATCCAATGCATTACAATATTAGTCTTAATTATCCCAATTAAAGATCGTGTTGAATTAAGTTATTGTGTTGTGGTACATAGAAGGGAATTTGTTAGTCATATAATAGAGGACCGTCATGACTCACATTGGTAGCTGGTTTGACATTGATATTACGGAACTCATGTAATGTATTCTGAGCTATGATAGTTTTCTGGAAATGAATTTGCATAGTATGGTTAATTTCCTGTAATAAACCCATAAATGTAAAATATTATTTTATAGGCGTATCGGCCAATTGCGAGAATGTAAGAGTTGTATTTAAAATCTATGTCCCACACACCCACATCCTGATGGGTTTAGAATAGCTCAATACTTATCACTTAATTGATGAGTTATAATGAGATAAGATTAACCCAATGAGATAAGATGAACTCTATATCTAATCACAGTGAGACACAAAGTCTCTAAATTTCTTGATGGTCAGAAGTATATAAATATTACTGAGAGGTTAAGAGTTCTCACCTACAATACCATTGTACCTCTAGCCATCGGGAGACACTCGGAGGTAAAATTATTAGGGTGATCTTTGTCTCATAGTCAGGTCAAATTCTTTCTCGAACTGTAATGGAGGGAGGTACGTTTTCTAACTGTTATTATTTTATTATCGTGGATTATAGAATATTAAAGATCTAATTATTAATGTTTATATTAAAATATTTAACAAAAAGATGGTGATATATGAAAATGCAAATCACTAATCAAAGATCACCGACTGATCAAAGATCGACTTCAATCAATTAGGTAAAAGTTTCACATCGATTAATGCATGCAGTACTGCATGCATGCAAATGTGTCCTGTACGTAGGATTCGATAATATATATAAATATATAATTCATTAATGTTGATGACGAAGTCACGAAAGTGACCAACTGGCCTTTATAAATTCCATGGAAAATGGCCTTTGCATAACAGCAATATCAGATCAGAACACCCACTGAATGCATGCCTGCGTGCAAAAGAGAGTAGATGTAGTGTCACATGACTTGGCCAGTCTTTTTGGGTCAGAAGAACAGGAGAAAATATATGACTCAAAACCATCCAAAAAATATATATATATAGGGATCGAGGAGAAATAATATTAATAATGCTAGCTTTTCCTTCTGTCGTCTTTATTAGTACTTCTGCTACATATATAATTAATAGCTAGACCTGGTAATTGTTTCTGATCACTCCTTGCGTACGTACATAAGAATTAAACGTTGCTCATCAATAATGAATTTCACTCGATAGTTAGGTAATTGGTTTTGCCACCACAACTACTGCGCGCATGCCTGCCTAGCTAGCTCCTTTATTTTGGCTTGATGTCTCCATCCAGATTTATAATATCCAACCTCCAATATTTACAGGAAACCTAATTACCTAATCTTTCGAACCCTCTTATTTATTTCTTTCCTCCTAATTTCCTCTATACTCTTATAACATGCCAATTTCCAACCACCACAAGCCCATTCATTAGTTTTCTTAGTTACTTGTACTGCTGAGATTTACCTAGAAATTGAAAGGGTTGGAATTTGGGTGTACGTGTGGCTTTCAAGCTCACGAGTCTTGTACGAAAACTATATTTTAAGCAAGGCATGTGTTTAATAATGATTTTGTTGGGCAAGTTTCATGTACAAGGGATCTAGCTGTTTTGTCACTTTTGACAGTCTTTAGACATCTGCAAGTACTGTGATAGGGTCTTTTGTTGTATGGAGACACATGGACGACATTAATACAGAAAGCCTCGATGTTGTAATTAGTGGAGTCCTAGATCCGAAGTAAAAGGGGACAGCTGCCATGTTTTGGGAACAAGTATAAAGTTTTAGGGTGTGTAATTTTCCTGCATTCTATTGAAAAAAAAAGTGAGGTACATCATTAAATCTATTTTTAACAGTAGATTTTATATATTTTTTTAAAAATACTATTCAGAAATTACATATTCTAAGACTATAAATATCATTTCTTTTTAAGTATACAATCACACAGATTTAAGAGTCTATATATATATAGCCATTCTGGTATCTAATTGTTGCATATTATTCTTCTATTTTCTATCTTGTTTTGATCATCTTCTACCGGGTGCGAGAGTTTCTGCACTAGGTGGTTCTGTGTCTGGTTATAGGGGCATTCTGAAACAATGTGTTGTAACTTTCTTTTATTTTTTCGTAGAAATCTCCTTTTATATGCAAGTGAGATTTGGGTTTAAGTAATTCTTATTATAGCTCTCTTTCATGTGCTCAAATTTCTTTGTTTATTAAATTTATTTTGGATCATTTTCGCCAGAAATATGTCTTTGGGCATTTCTATACCAGCTGGACATGACATGCCTCAGAATGCAGTCTTCTATCTAAACCAATATCACGTTGTTATCTAAAAGCTATTGGCACATTTGACAACATCAAACAAAGTCTTTTATAAAATAGAGTTGTGTTATTTATAAGTTGAATGGGTAATATTGTTTTTATAGTAAAATGAGTCCCACAATAAGTGGTATGTTAACACAATAACTTGCGTGTAGCAAAACTCGACGGGGAAGGTCCATACCCTCCCGCACTTCTCTAGGCTCGTTTAGATGGTTAGATGAGATGAGATGAGATGAGTTGAATAAAATATTAGTAGAATATTATTTTTTAATATTATTATTATTTTAAGATTTGAAAAAGTTAATTTGTTTATTATATTTTATATGAAAATTTAAAAAAATTATAATAATGAGATAATATAAGATGTGATAGTTTCTGTGTATCAAGTTATCAATTTCCTACTCCCACGTTTTCTCCTCATCGGCAACAGAAAACCCAGCCCAAATGAAGATCAGGAGAGAATATCTTTGACTGGACTACTCTAATTTGGGTCATGGACAGAAAATTAATTAAGTTTGTAAAAGCATTTTGTATCAGTTCCTATAAAAAGGCTTCAAGATCTCTTTTCTAATCCATGGGCCTGTACGAAGCATCTTTTATTGGCTCCCTCTCCCTGGCTTTGAGAGAGAGAGTGTGTGTTCTTGTATTGTTATTGCATAAAGAGAATCCCTAAGCATACAAATATAATTAGATAAAAAGAAGTTTATAAAATAACCTTAATTTGATGCGAAATGTCATATTTGCTTTACAATAAAAGAGTTTTTACATTGAACGTATCTTATCAAATTACGTCAATTTACATGCAACTCTCTTTTACCTACTATATGTTTCTTCTGCATAAAACAACAACTTCATGATATCATGTGATTTGAAATTTAGGAGAGAGCTATGAGTTTTCCATTACATACAAAAAAGAAAAGAAAAAGAAAAGAAATGATGTATAACAAATTATGATGGGCCAGCCAAGCCAAGCCCTAAATCTAGTAGATTGGGCCTGGACAATATCATCCAACTGATATGCCAGCTTGGACTTGTTGTACACTGACCCTTTATGATAAATCCCTTTAGTCGAGCCAGCCAGGCCAATTAGCATTTGAGAGCCTAACTGAACTCTTTATCCATTGAACTCTTGTTTTTCTTGTGCTAAGACAGAAGCTCCAAGTCAACGTCGGCAACCGCGTAGAGAAAGAGAGCTCTCAACGAAAGTTCTTAATGGCAGTAGACCAAGAAAATTTGATCATTCCTCATCTCCCAAATCATAACCCTCCTTTCTTCCAATGACTTTATCATATGATCATGTGGAATGGAATTTTTATGGATTCTGTCGGGTCGGAGTTATTTCTTCAAAAGATTCGGTCAACAATAGGCCTTAGCTCAATCGCAAAAACTTCAAGCCAGCTTGCATTAAACTACTTTTGGATCTATCAAAGAAGCCGACATGTTTTTCAAACTCCACAACTTTTTCTTAGCTGTCAAAATGTACTTTTCAAGGTCCTTTTTTTTTAAATTTTTTTGGCTCCTAGATCTGGCCGGCTGAACTTTTAATTTTAAATTGAATTTAACATTTATACATCTAATTTAAATCATTAAATTCATCTCAACTCAAAATTTCTTTACACGTGTAACCCACAACTTTTTTTAATTCAACACATTTCAAAATTCAAACGGCCAATTTCAAAATCTTTGCACTCCAGAATTATGATATGTGTACATCTCCTTTATAATTATTTTACAATCAATACAATCGTGTCATTTTATAAAAAAAGATAAATTTTAATTTTATAAAATTACTGTTTTCATTCATATATATATATATGGCTGTAAAATAATTATAAATTTATTATTCTTTTCCTAATAATACAATCATTAGCCACAATCACAGCTTCTGGGTTGGATCCGGTAATCATGTGAATGCCACTACCTACTCATAAATATATATATATATATGAAAAATTCTATTTACAATCTCCATTTGGAGACCGTATGTACAGGTCTTTTATTAAATGAGAAAAAATATCATTTTAAGAGAGATATTTTTGTAATTTAAAAAAAAAGAAAATTGTCTAATCTTACATTGCAGTCCTCAAAATAGAGATTGTACGTAGCATTACTATATATATATATATATATAGTGTTGGGCCATGATCCATAATAATCGTAAAAGGTAGTAATCATGCATGCATATATATATTATATATATATATATAATTGATATTAACAGTTTCAACCTTTTTCTATAATCTAGTGTGAATTATGTCCACCCATGTACGATGGGGTGTACTGCATGCACGATGAAAAAGCAGAATTTGACATTCAATACACACTTGGGTGGTTCTTTTTGCAACGACAGACCGGAAAAAAGGAACGAACAATCTCATGTGGGTACCGTCGACGTTGAGTACTGTTTTAACTGAGACAAGCTATGTGTCGACGACACTTTGCCATGGCTTCAGTAGTTTTCTTTTGATTCAGACTAATTTGATGATATTAACGGGATCATGAAAGCATGCACACGGATGTCTTGTTGCTGTCAAGTATCCGACAATCAGTACTCGTGCACAATGTGTATGGTATTGTACTGATTGAATTTCCAACAACACACTTACGTACGTAGTTTACATGATAAGTTAGATCTGTTTTACAACAAAAATAGATTTATAACCTGCATACCATTTATATCATCAATAAAAAGAGAACAAACTTAAGACAAATGGAACCAATGAGGAGCTCTCCCCCCTAAATTATAAAGAACTTGTCTCAAAACTATAAGAAAAACGAATATTTATAACTAGCTATTTACGATAAGATCAACAACTAAGCAGTTATCTTGTACTGAGGCTTATATATATAAGAGAGTCGGCACTTATTTACAAATTAGACTATGATGTACAGATAATATCAGGGTAAAAACTGCAAAAAAGATGGAGGAGTGAAAAAAATATATATACAAAATTCTAATCACGTCATTTTGTAATTAGTTGGCTTGGTTCAACGTATTTAATCATGTCACGTTAACACTTACTTTTGATTTTATTACACCAAACCATGTTGCTTTATTATTTTGTCATGATTAGCTCTACAGAATACAGATTCCTTTTGTCTGGTTCGAATTTTCGATCAGCCTAGCCAAAGAAAACCGTAAGTAATTGATCGATTTTGCATGATTAGTAGCTAAAACTACACATGAAACTTGTTTATTTCTTGAAAAATAATTGAACAATTTGCCATATTCTCGACATGCATGCATCTGATGCATCTCATCGATGGATTAATACAGACCAAATAGACCACCCATCAAATATGGGTTGGCGCACTCAATTATGAGATTGACTACCAAGGCCACCTTTTTTTTTTTCCTATTATTTTTTTCTTAAAAGGCCGACATTATCTCTGTGCACGTGCAATTTCCATGACAAAAGTTGAGGAAGTTATGTCTACGATTATGTTGACGCCGCAATTCCCTTGGCCCCCCCTCCTTTTCCAACACTGATCTGTTCCTCAACATATGACAAACACCACAACACCGCCCCTTGCGCTTTTTACAGCCAAGTCTACTGTCTGATCTTCCTGATCGATCATTGATCATTTGACCGGCCATTTCACCAAAAAGAACAGATCGATCATGCTGATCACACGGTCATTATTAATCCATTTTGTGATCTTGATCTTAATTAGATCATGAAGTCGGCACAATATCATTGGAGCACAAACCTGGGGACCCCACCTCAGGTTATTATCTCTTCCATATGGTGGTCCATATGGTAGCTAGCTGATGCCTTTTTGTTGTACCATTAATAATACCAATGAAATCTCTTGTATGAATCACAAGCAAAATATTTCATGGGGTCCATGTTTTTTTGTGATGTTCAGTGACTGTGAGCCCACCTCTTAAATTCTTCATATTATTTGTAAATGTCCCCTGGAATAAAGTTTGAAATGAACTAGCTAGCTAGTCATACAAGTTTGAAGAACGAGAAAATCGTATCATATCATTTGTGGTTAAAGTTGTAAGATATCATGTTTAATTTGCACATATATATGACTTTTTGTGAATTCAATGATCCAAATCGTTAAATTATAAGTTTTGGATTCTGAGTCGTTTTAGGAGTCTGTGTATTTTTTCTTTTAGGAGTTTGAGTAAGCTTGTCTTATCTTTTCTTGATTTTATCTCTTAACTTGATTTTCGACCTTATCTTGAGGCTAAATTATAGCTAGGCTGCTGATTTGACCCCTACAATTTGATTGATCTCTCAATCTACTATATATTTTAAGATAATTCTAATCACAAAGTACAATATCCCTTTAGTGAAAATTAAATTCTTAATTCCGTCTGAGTGTGACCATGGTATTTATTTTATAATAGTAGTACTCATTTTATATCCCAAAATTTTGATTCAGGCCAAAATATAAGTACTCACTTCCATTAACATATTGAGATTATGCTTTTAATACTCTATAAATTATAAATTTTGGAGTAATTTCCTTCTCATGATCATGATTATCATCATCATCATCATCATCGCCACATATAAGATATGATTTCCTATTTTCTACGTACTCATGACCTAGAGTCTCTTCACAAACCTTACAACCTTGTTTTACCCTGTTTTGTTAATTTGCTGCTTGCTGTAACTTCCATAAAATTAGTTATCTGATCATCCGAATCTCACCTTTGTCGACCACGTACGCGTCATGTCTCATTAAGAGTTTAAAAACGAAAAGAACATGATATCTGGAAGACAAAACTAAAAGTAGTTAAGCATGACAGAAATAATTAGTCTCTTGTACTTTCTTTCACGTACGTACGTTGACATGCATGATTAATGATAATGACGGATTATTAGCTGATTAAACAAAAGTTAAAACGCAGTGAAAGTCTATATACATGATGATGTACCGAACTAATTAATTTGCTTTTACTGGCGGACAGCTAGCTAGATAGCAACACTTTTTCTAGTACTCATGATGAGTTAATTAGTTAATTATTAATGCTGGGTGGCTCCGATAAATTGTGTACTTGAATAATTAGGATTTATACCCATTTTTCGTTTTAAAGTTCAAAGTACTTGATTAAGCTTTCTCAATCAAGTGTGCGTGAGTGCTTAAATTAACTTCATGCATGCATGTTATAAGTACTCCAATAGGTTATTCATATCATTTAAAATAAAATATTAAAATTTATTTATTTTTATTTTATATTAATTTTTACAATGTATTATATATCAGTTTATTTTTTTATATCATTTAAATATTATATTTTCTAATATATTTTATTCATTTCAAATAAAATAAATAGTAGAAAGTAGATAAAGAAATGGATAAAGAGTAAAAAGAAAAAATAAAAATAAAATTAAATATTTATATAAGTGTGAATAGTATTTCATAAATGTAAAGATGGTACTGCAACAACTGGATATTAATTATAAATTATATAATCCATTAGATGGGTTGTATTGAGTTATTTCCTTCAAATTTTACATAATCATCGGGAATGCTCTATGTATCATGCTTTACTCCTTCAATTGGACATTTGTCTCGATCGACACTTGTCCGGAGAATCTAATTAGTAGATAGATATCCTTACGTGAGCTGAATATATTTAAGTGTACGTAGTTTGTTTGTATATATATCAACAACTTTTAATTGTTTAAGATTTAATAATATAATAACTATAATATTCTAAACTTTTTTGTTTTCAAAGCAATATAAATTATAAAAATTTATAATTAAAGATCAAAAGAAAAAATAAATAATTATTTGGTTCTAAGTATACAAATCTTTGGCAGATCTTTCCTTAAAAAATTAGGTAAAAAAAGATAAAAAGTATACACCTAAAACTTTTATTTCTAAAAACAAAAGCATACTGTCAAAATCTGTCAATGGCCGCCCTGCCTTCGTTCCACGATGACGATGAGTAGGTCTTTTGAATAAATCAGAGTTTTGTCGACAGAAGAATGACAGCCGAAAATCTTGACAAACTGAGCCAAAAGGATATTAATATTATTTTATGGGATTTAAGAAAAGTGAAAGTGAAAGAGGGACCCAGTGACCTTTTTTTCCCATCCTGCCTTTGGGGTCCAGAGACCGATCGATCGAAGAGAAAGGTCCCCCTCTGCATTCAGGGCCAAGGATATAGCTTGCGAAGAAGCGTTGACGGATTCTACAGAAACGAACGTACGTGCACCATGTAATGCCGACAGTCACTGTTAATTGGTCCGGGCCCTCCACCACCGCCGCCGCCTGCTCCGCTGGCCTCGGTGAAAGTGACATGAGCCGCACCCCAGCACGGTTCCCCCGCCGTTGGCATGTCCAGTACCTCTCGATCGCTTAATTCTTTATTAGCAAATGAGATGGAGTGCCTGCCTGCCTGCATGCATGTGCATGTCCATGTGCGCGTTGGTGTTTTATGTTATATTTTCATATATACTTGAATTATTGGACTTAATTAAAAGATTATTTTCCCTTTCCCTAGGCTGCAATTAGTTAAACGATTTTTTTTTCCTAACCAAAGTTTATATTTAGGTTCTTAGGATCATGTCTGAATTTCATAACAATTAATTTCATAACAATTAATATCATTAATATCTTATAGTGGGAATTGAGAATTTGAGAGATTGACCCAACAACAAGTAACAAATTGGAATAGTTAATAAGTTATCTAATTAAAGATCAATGCAAATAATATATATTGAGGAGCCCAAAATGAGATGATGGCCCAAAGCCCAAGAGCACCTGATCCATCCAAGAGCGAAGGGTACGTAAGAGTAGTAGTGCTGGTGGTTGGAGCAGCAATGGTTACTGTCGCGTAGCCTGTGAAAGAGGGATTCATGCAGGAAGGTAATTAAAGTTGAGTAGTGTTATATATATTTATAATTTTTATTTATAAGATTTATTTTGTTAGTTTTATTTATATTTTTCATTCATTCATATATATATATATATTGCTCTTACGCGCCTCTTAAACTTTTGATGGGGGCATGACTTATCTGTGGGGGTGAAGGATCATGATTATAAGTAATGTTACATATAGTCGTGGAATGCGTAAATATTATGAATTTATTTTGAAAAAGAGTGAGGTTCATTATTAAAAAATTAATTAATTTTCATGTGGGTCTCATATTTATTTACTTTTTTCAAAACGACTGTATGACATTTGCACACTTACAACTGCAAATATTATGTCTTGTATAATTATTGGCACCGCCAAGTGTTGAGTAATACTGCCGGTTGGAGCAGCAATGCATGGTTACTAACTTACTAGTGTCGCATAGCCTGTGAAAGAGGGATCCATGCAGGAAGGTAGTTAAAGTTATGTATATAAATATATATATATATATATATATATAATAAATTTATTAATAATTTTGATCATGACTTGATCTCCTCGATCGTTTCATATATGCAGGAGGAAAGTGACGGGTGTGATAGATCATATTATATATAGGACGTTGTACATGCAGCATTAGCACTAAAAACTGATGATGATGACGAGGTTTTAAATTCTAGCCGAATTATGCCTTATTAACTAATTATATCTTACCACTTGCATGCGAGCCTCAAGATACTTCATCATGATCATTGTGCTAAGACTATTTTCATTATTCTATATATATGCATGATAAATCGATATCGGCCGGCGGCCAGTACGTTGTTACATCTTATCATTAATTGACCACACTCTTATATTTTAAAATATAGTTACAAAATGTATAATGAAAAGTATTGTGCAAGTATCATTATTCGTATTAATTTACTCGAAAAGAAAAAATATATAAATGCTTAGTTATCTGTGATCTGATGTGAATTGCATATATAATTAAGAGCAATTACAGTCCCTATTTGGAGACTACATGTGCAAGTCTAGTCAATTTTATTTTTAAAATTTTTTAAAATTACAATAATATCCTTCTCAAAATAGTATTTTTTTTTTCCATTTAATGAAGAGTTTGTACTGCATGCAATCTCCATTTGGAAATTGTAAATAGAATTTCTCTATAATTAATTAGCTTGATAACATTAAATAATTGCATATAAAGTAACTAGCATAGCGAGTCAAAGGATCTTATACAAATTAATTAAGTGCCTGATCGGGAGAAGAGACTTACTTGAAAGAGTAATAAGGAGGTTTGGATAGTGAGTTGAAATGAGATAAAAGTTGAATAAAATATTGTTATAATGTTATTTTTTAATATTATTTTTATTTTAGAATTTGACAAAATTGAATTTTTTATTATATTTTGTATGAAAATTTGTAATAATTAAATGAGACAAGACGAAATGAATTGGAATTAGTTTTGAATCCAAACCTAAATGGCATCTCATGGGAAGTCATGCATGATCAGCAAAATAGCTTTAAGTATTGGAGAGATCGATCGAAGAACTCTAAATTAATTAGTTTGTACTTGTATATATATATATATATATATATATATATATATATAATTGTTGTAAGCCCTAATTGAGAGGAAAATCCAACGAACTACCGGTCCCCAATTAATCTATTCATGTAAATCATGTCTAATTAATTAGGGCTAGGTCGATCGAGTTCATGAATTAGTATTTGAAATTAGGAGCTGATCAATCATCAATTTGTATAAATTAAGCTCGACTTGTACGTAGCTTGTATTACTTTATCGTTGTTATTTCAATAATATTGTTGTAGATTTATTAACGTGATAATGAGTACTAGTCATTTTTTAACGTGATCATTATAAATAGATTACATGATCCTTAATTGATATGTGTGGGAGAGTATGCATGTATTTAATTATATATACTCTTAGAACTATATATGTTTATTTTAAGAATTAATAGCAAAATTAATTATATCTAGATTTTCACATTTTTAATTTATAGTTCTACTATCTGTTGCTTGTCTGAAACACGTTTGTTAGTACTGCTTTGTGCAAACTGTAATCCTAAGTATTATGGCTAAAAAGTTGTGATGAGAAGGCCTGGCAGGGTCGATGACAGCATTGAGATAATGCATTGTACGTGGGCATCAAATATATTCCTCTGATTGATAAAAAAGAAGAGAATCTAAACGTACGTACACTATCTTTTTACTTCCTACTCACTATCATTAATGATCAAATCTTTTAAATATTGATTTTCGTACTTATCATCTCAATTATCATCATTTTATATGATATGATATTAAATAATTGAAAATTATTTATTATATTTCATTTGTGAATCTATCATCTAATGTCACATTATAAGATGATGAATAAATTTTTTATAATCGATTATGTGATCTTTTGTTTAGAATTGACGTGACTAGTTAAGAAACACCTCTCTCTCTCTCTCTCTCACTCTCTCTCATTTTTTAGAAAGACCGACCCTAGATGTATATATATGGTAATTAAAAATGCATGCATAAGGGGCCAGGAAGACAGCTGCATGTTATTAGTATCCTATTTAAATCACCCACCACAAAAAAGTGTAATCTTTTTTTCTTTTTTGGTTCTTTTCCCACGTGTTGATCAGACTTTAATAAAATCTTCTATATATTTCAATTGTTGCCTTTTTTTCTCCAATACTTTTACAATACTAACGATAAATACACAACCCTTTTTTATAACCCGCCCTCATTTAAAACATGATTGTATAAAGAATTGTACAGTGAAAATGATTGACGTTTGTGTAACGTCTATGCATCATATAATAATTGTCTGTAAATTAGTATGATTGATCAGCAAAAAATTAGCTAGTGCTCGATGGAGGCTAAAGGGAGACAGTGATAACAAATATGCCCACCAATGCTAGATATTATCTCTAAAGTTGTATTCATAATAATTATGATCGAAAAAGTTAAATGCTTAATGCAAAGGGCCGGAGACAGAGATAGCAAATATGAAAACCCGGCTATCCCCCCCCACTTAAAAAGGCTATATACAAACAAATAATAGTGCACAGTCGACATGACTTATAATTAGCAAAGTTTTAGAGGTTAGCAAGAAGTCAAGATAATGGTTCGATTGTAGAATGGAAAATAAATAAAAAAGGGTTTTGACATGAGTGTAACGTCATCGATCCCTTCTCCTCCCTCACATCAATGGAGTTTTCTTGTAAAAAGACAGCTGAAAAAGAAGTCCCAACAACTTCAATCACCCAGACAACTCATTTAAAGAAATGTAATTTCAGCATCCGCAACTTTTATATACATAAATGCATTAATAAATATAATCGAAAAAAGTTTTAATATTATGGGCCTCCACAATATGAGATGATTGGGTTAATATTATGTCCAATATGAAAGCTGGAGGCAGCTTTAGCTAAAATGTTCATGGATTAGAACAATATTCCATAATTAGAAACTAATGATAATTCAATTTGTTGAGGGAACAAGATTAGACACTTCATTGTTTTTGTACTACTATCTTGTGGTGGGCCAAAGACTAGATTATATCATATATATATATATATATATATATATATATATATATATATATGTGTGTGTGTGTGCGCGCGCGCGCGCGCGCGCGTGTGTTGTATGAAGGGACACCAGGATAAGAGTCTGAAAGCATGGATCGATCACTAAGCTCCTAGCTAGTTTAATGTTGACATTTCCCATGACCTTTTCACCGGCCTTTAACTTTGATGAAATTCTATCTGGTGAAGAAAGATCAAAGGATGGGAGTTTGAGATCAGCTAAATAATTATTTCAAAGAGAAATATGTGTCCGGATCAATAGGAAAAAGTTTTGCTGATTTTTGTTTTTCCTCTAACTAAGTAGATCAAGTTTAGAAAGATAGCGTTTTCCTTATAGTTAGTGATATGGGACCAAGGTGTTCTTATGGTTTAAGGACTTTTGGAGGCCATTATGATCAACTTCTTTAAGGGTTCTCATAAATTAGAGAATTATATATAATATAATTATAAAGTCTAGTCCTTATATTAAGTTCTAAATATTAATTGCAAAATGATTTATATGTATTTCATCCCCTCAGTGTTAATTACATCATGTAATACTTAATTAATCAAAGAAAAATAAAAACACCTTAAAAAATGTATTTCACATGTGATAAAGGTTGAAATGATAAACAAAAATTCAATGCGCAGTCACTTTTGTGCACTACACTAATGTGATTGGCTGCATCACTTTTTTTAATATAAAATAATTGTTTTGGCCAATCATATCAAGAAAGTGCGCAAGGAACACACAAAAGTGACTGTATATAGCAAAATTCAATAATAAAATATGAACAATTGAACCAAAATGTTCTGGAAACTATCAATTGGTATGTATGTCCTCGATGATCTCTAATTTTTAGTTGCAAAATATGGGATCGAGGATAGGTTTTGAGATATAGAGAGAGTGGTTCTCTCTTAAAGTATTACTTGAATATCTTGATTGATTGATCATATTCTCCCATCAAGTAAGTCATCTCTTTGTATTAACTACAAAAATAAAGAAAAGTACATGCTACAAAAGAAAACAACTTATTCGACAAAATTGAGAAGCACGTTATAAATGTTAAAATATCCTTTTCATCTCATTTGTATCTTTGTCAATCCAGCTATATCATGTTAGCAATTTTGTTTACGAGTACCACTATGCGCATTGGGCTGTGCATGAATGGAGTAACGGAAGCAATCAATATTGACATGTCATGTCCCCTTGCTTAATTGTTAGACGATATGATCAACAAAATCAAGAGTACCATTTGATCCAAAATCATGTCCTTGGCTTGCTTAATTGTGTGTTCCATATATAGAAGGAGGGGGACATAATTAATTAAATAGATTTTTAAGAGCGATTTTTTGAACTCCGTAATTCTCGGGTGATTCCTTTCTAGCAATCTTAGTTAGGGTTGGCCATGGCGGCGCCCTCCGACCCCCTTCTTTGGTGGGGGTTGTTGGGGATGGAGGCCCTCTTTCTTTTGCCCAAATGGTGTCTAAGCCTACTGCTTCTTCATCATTCAAACTTCCAATGCGTTATCTGGTTGATATTGATGGTGAGCTGGGGTTTGTCTTCTCCGAACAGGAAATGTCGAAGGCTGCTGATGAGTTTAGGTAGGCTCTTGTGCTTAAGTTTGTGAGATCTAGGCCCACTATTGATGAGGTGAGACTTGCGATTATTAAAGCCTGGGGGCTGTTGGATATTTCGACGGTCAGTGTTATGGATGAACAGCATGTGCTTGTGCAAATGAAGAGTGAAAGAGATTTTGTCCATGGCTGGGCTCAGGAAGGCAGACTTATTGCTGGGTGTCTTTCAAATTTTCCGTTGGACAAAGGAGTTTGGTCTGAAGAAGGAATCCTCCCTTGCTCCTTAATGGATTTTTCTTCTTATATTACCTATCCACATGTATCGATTGGACTGCCTTTAGATTCTGGCTACACGTTTTGGTAGATTTTTGGGAACTAACAATGCTAAGTTACATAGAACAAGGGCGTCGGGGGCTCGGATGTGTGTGGAGATAGATCTTACAGATGAACCTGTTCAAGGTTTTCCTGTTATGGTTTCTGCAAATAGGAAATTGTGGCAAGAGGTTAGATACGAAAAACCAATTTTTTATTGTAAGAAATGTTTTAGACAAGGTCATACGTCGGTGGTTTGTCGGAGTGGTGAAAAGGTGCAGATTAAAAATTGTGATAAGAGGGAGGAGGATGGGGGGGTGTGAAGAAAAATTGGCAAGAGAAGGAGAAAACTGCTATGGTTACTCTGGTTTCTCTGGATGATGAGGGTAAGGCTGAGCAGCAGGTTCAAATTGGTACGAGTATTTCCTCACAGGATACTGTCGCCAGACAGGAGGGTCAGACGTTGATTGTGCAGGAAATAGTTTCTGGGGACTCAGAGGCTGAAGGTGGTGATGGGAAGGAAGGGGAGCATTGTACTATAGAGTTACCTTCAATCCAAACAGAGGGAGTGTTGGTTGAAGCAAAAGGGTGGATTCATGCAAATAAGGGGAAGGGCTCGGTTTCTGTAACTGAGGAGGGGGAGCTTCTCGTAGGTGAAGGCTCTGTGTTATTGGGGAATTCTGTTGGTGAATCTGTGCACTTGGGGGATGGTGCATGATGTAATCCAGCTTATGATCTTGTGCCTTCATTTTTGGAAGAGGATTCAGGTAATGTGATGCATGTTTCAAATGCTGATGAGGAGGAAAAATGTACAGACTTAGCTAAAAAAAAAAAGGATATGATTCGGAGGGAATTTAGGTTTCTTCGCCAAAACAAATGGTGACAAAAGTTTTGAGTTTACGTCAGTCCCAGCGAGTGTCTACTCGCGCTTCCAAATTAAAGTTATGTTGAACGGAATTCTTGTATGGAATATAAGAGGTTTGCGAAGATCTAGAAGGAGGTTGCGAGGTTTGATTAACAAACATATGATTTCTGTGATTGCCTTGTTTGAACCATTTGCTAGAGATATCAAGTTGCCCTAGTTAACAAGTTTTCTTGGTGTTTCTAGTTTTTGTAATAATGAGCAGGTGGGGGGAAAAATATGGATTCTCTGGAAAGAGCCATTTTGGTTTGAGCATGTGGTGGCCTCTAGTCAGATGATGTCTGGGTGGGTGTCGTTGGATAGTAAAAAAAAAATTTGCTTCATTCGTTTACGCAAAATGTACTCGTCTAGAAAGGCAGGAGCTGTGGGAATATTTAATGTCAGTGCAAGTGGCGGATAATCCCTGGCTCATTGTTGGGGATTTTAATATTATTAGGGAGGATAGAGAAATAATTGGTGGTTGTCCAAGGGCCGCCCAGGCGATGGAAGACTTTAATGAATGTATTGATGCTTGTGGGATGGTAGAGATGAGGAGTATAGGCAATACTATGTCTTGGTGTAATGGCCAAGAAGGGGCATCACGGAAGTGGGCACAATTGGATAGGGCATTAGTGAATGTGCCTTTTTCAGCTAAGTTTGATTCGGCTAGCTTGGAGTACCTTTAGAGGAAAGCTTTGGATCATAGTCCTATGGTGATTCAATTTTCTATAATGGCAAGGAGATATGGTTCGTCACCTTTTCGTTTTCAGAATATGTGGTGTAAGCATGATTCTTTTTTAAGCTTTGTTAAGGGAGTTTGGGGGCAACCGTCGCATGGTTCTGGTTTGGTGAAATTGGCGGCTAAAATCGAGCGAACAAAGTTGGAACTTCGGAATTGGAATGAGATGGTATTTGGTCGTGTTGACCTGAATATCAAGAGACTGGAAGATAGGCTTCTGGAGCTAGAAATTTAGTTGCAAGCTGACATTTCTCATGAAGTGGAAGCTGAGTTTCAATTGGCTAGATTTGAATTGATGTATGGGAGGCAAGAGAAGAGGCTCGATTATCTCAGTTAGCAAAAAAGAAGTGGGCACAAGAGGGTGATCATAATTCTCACTTCTTCCATGTGGTTGTTAACGTCGGGAGACTTTAATTATGTCTCATATGCAGCTTGAGGAGGGTACTGTGTTGAAGAATCCAGAAGAGGTACATCAAGGGGCGGCGACATATTTTCAGAATTTCCTTACTTCGGTTTCTAAGGTGGAACAGATGGATCTTTCATATTTATTGAGTAAGGTGGTTTTTGATGAGGCTAATATTGAGCTTTGTAAAGACCTTTTGGAGGATGAAGTTAAAGAGGCTGTGTTTTCTATACCCATTCAAAGCAGCCCTGAACCGGATGGATTCGGTTCTTATTTTTTACATCTCATGCTGGGACTTTGTGAAAGTGGATGTTGTGGAGGCCGCTAAAGAATTTTTTGGTGGGGCGGGATTACCAAGGTTTTATTCCTCTTCATACATTGTGCTCATTCCAAAAGTTTCTGATCCGAAGAGTTTCGACAAATTCAAGCCAATTAGTTTATGTTTGGTGGCATATAAAATTTTCTCCAAGATTATTGTGAAAAGATTAACGGGTTTGCTCTCTCGTTTGATATCTACTGAGCAAGGTGCATTCGTTCATGGGAGAACTATTTTTTAGAACATCTCTTTAGCCCAGGAAATGGTTCATTCCATTAACAAGAGGGTTCAAGGTGGAAATATCATGGTAAAACTAGATATGGCTAAGGCGTATGACAGAGTGCATTGGGATTTGCTTCTAGTTGTGCTTGATGTTTTTGGGTTCTCTACTCATTTCCGAAAATTAGTAGAGGAGTGTGTGAAGTCACTGTGGTACTCTGTTATGATGGATGAGACTTATGATTTTTCAAAGCCCAAAGAGGTCTCCGACAAGGTGATCCTCTTTCACCTTATCTATTTATTTTGATGGAAGAAGTGTTGTCTCATGCGCTTCGGAAAAAATTTGAGGGAGGAAGGTTTTGTAGGTTCTATCATCCAAAAGGAGCGCTGCTGATTTCTCATTTGCTCTATGCTAATGATGTTTTGATTTTTCTTAATGGTGGTAAAAAGTCGTTGCGAAGGCTTATTGATACTTTAACTTCTTATGAGAGATGGTCTGGACAGATTATGAACAAGGAAAAATTAGCATTTTTTCCCTCTCATCGCATCAACTCAGTAAGGAGAAGAGGATTGGCAAGGATTTCGGGCTTTGTTGAAGGTCACTTTCCGGTGCATTACTTGGGAGCTCCTCTTGTGAATGGCAGACTCAAGGCTTCACACTTTGAATTTTTAATCACTAAAATTAGATATAAAGTGGCGGGTTGGAAGACGAGGTTATTATCCCAAGGTGGTCGACATGTTCTTCTTAAGCATGTTCTGTCGAGTATGACTTCTCATACTCTTGTTGTTATGGATGTGCCTAAAGTTGTCATTGGTAGAATAAATTCTATTCTGTCAACTTTCTTTTGGGGGGAGCAAAATGGGAGATTAAAGACAAAGTGGAGATCTTGGTCACATATTTGTAAGCTATTGACTGAAGGTGGTTTGGGAATAAGGGGTTTTGTGAAGGTCCAACATGCTATGCACATGAAATTAGCTTGGAGATTAATGTCTACAGACTCCTTATGGTCCCATTTTTTCATGGCGAAGTATGTTAAACAGGGTCACATCTCTTTGGTTTCTAGGCCTTCTAATGGAACGAGAGTACGGAGATCAATACTCTCGGTAATTCCTGTAGTTTGTGACCAAATGAAATATAATGTGCGGGAAGGAAAAATCTCGTTTTGGTTTGATAGATGGAGATTGGCAAGCCCATTGTTTCAGTTTGCTCAAAGTGTGGTTAATCCAAGGTTGTTAATCCAAGATGTTTGGCTTGGTAATGAGTGGAATGTGGAGATGTTGGTTCAGCTGGTGGGTGAGGATATTGCTGCAGATATACTTAGTAATATTAAAGCTGGGCGGCAAGGTGGAGATGTTTTGATTTGGAAGGCTGCTAAGGATGGGTGTTTTTCTACGGCCAGTGCATGGGAGTTGATTCGAATTAAAGGACAGCCGACTCCATGGCTGGATTGGATTTGGCATAAATCTCTTCCAAAGAAGATTTCGGTTTGCATGTGGAGAGCTCGCTTTAACTGTTTGCCAGTGGATGTTAACGTCAGAGCTCAGGGCATTCCATTGGTGTCAAAATGTGACTGTTGTCCAACTTCTGAGGAGGAAACTTTGGACCATATTTTTGCTGCAGGAGAGTTGGCTAATGATGTCTGGAAGATGGCAGCTATTGCCCTAGGGGTATCATGGTTGCAGGCGGATTCATGGTGGCAGCGTGTTTCTCTCCGATGGGCTTGTGCAGAAAAGTCAACAAAAAAGGGTATTTTGACTGATATTCTTCCTAGTATCCTTATTTGGAGGCTGTGGCTAGGGTTATAAATGAACCAGTTTGTTCGATAGCCTGCTTGATACTCGCTCGGTTAAACTCGAATCGTGAAAAAAAAAGTCCGTTAGTGAAAGCAGATACCCGCTCGATTTGTAAATGATACATACCCGACAAAACTCGAGTCGACTCGGCTCAGGCTCGTTTATGCTCGAGTCGACTCATTAGCTCGACTCGATTAAAACTCATTCATCTATTGATAAATATATACATACATCTATGTATATATATATATATATGTATTAGCTAATAATATAAGCATACCACGTTTATAATTAAATATATAATATGTAATCTAATTACTTTTGTCTATATAGTGAATATACTTTATAGGTATATTTTATAATTTGTATAATAATTAGTAGATAAAATTTAATAATTTCATATACTAGTATGTGAGAACCATATATGAAATAGATATATGCTATCATATTAAGTGTATGTATTAATTATATATGTAGGCATATAATATATTGTTATTTTGAATAAATTTCAACTAGTTAGATATTTTAGTTATTTATAAATTTTTTAAGATTTTATAATTTATAGAGGTTTTACTTGTTAGTTGTATAAATTCGATATTAGATCTTTTATTTATTTATTAATTTATTAATTATTAAATCTTATTCAAAAAATAAATAAATAAACAATTCGAGCTCGAGCTCGGCTCGGCTCGAACTCGTATGTGGGAAGAGCTTGAGTTGATAGTTTAGCTTATCGAGTCGAGCTCGAGTATTTTGAATCGAGCCAAGCTCGGCAAGCCAAAGACCGGCTCGGCTCAGCTCGATTACAACCCTATTTGTGGCAAATGAGATATAAGGCAAGAATGGAATGAGTCTATGAATCAGCAGATTGTGTTTGGCGCTTGACTCGGTTTTGGCTTGGCAGGTTAGTGAATGAGATGCCTGATAAAAAAGAATTGTATTCATTTGATGCAAAAATCCTGCAAGAACTAGGTATACAGCTCTCGGGAGGCCAGGCTGGAAGGTTGACGCCGGTGGCTTGGTCTAAACCTAATGTTTGTTGCTGGAAACTAAACGTAGATGAAAGTTGTAGAGGAAATACTGGAAGCTATGGGGGTGGTGGTGTAATTCGAAATCATCATGGGGATGTCAAGAGTGCTTTTTCGGCTTATTTTGGAATAGGCACAAATAATGAGACTGAACTGAGGGCTTTACTTCATGGTGTTAGTTTATGTAAGGAGTTGGGTTGCTGGTCGGTAATTATTGAATGTGACTCAAAAGTGGTGGTGGATTGGATTGGAAAACAAGGTTTTTATTTTAAGATATGATATTTACAGTCATAGAATGTGCAAGCGCCACACATTCGTTTTGAAAAAAATTAGTGAGTAAATATAAAATCTACATAAAAAAATTAATTTTTAATAGTAGATCTCACTCCTTATTAGAAGGAATGCACGATGCTTATACTTGAACCCATGATTGTATCCAGCATTTTTCTTTTATTTTTTCCTGGCCATACTTCTAGATTATCTGCCCCCAACAAATTGGTATTGAAGCTAATTATAGTTAACCTTAAATAATTGAAGTCATGAATTCATTGATCTTGAAGCATTAATTATTTGATATTACTTCAATGAAGGATTTATTGTAAAGATCGATCTGTTGTTGCTGGCCATTAAGTTTGGTGGAGGATTAATTAGGTGGATACAAGGTAGCTAGGGAAATTCACACATACTGATGATCAAAGAAGGATATATTGTTTAATGAATTGAGGGAATGCATGTCCTTCTTACGTACAGTACCTGCACCGGCCTGTTTTCCTTAGACAAACTTATAATAAGGAACCTAGCTGGCTAATTTATATCAACTGAAAATGACCAGAAACACTGCGGAAGTTAATTGAGTGACAAGAACCTTGAATCCCCAGCACCAAGACGAAGGAACCATATTTAAACTGAATAAAGAAATTATAAGAAAAAAAGAATATTTAAATAATATAGATAAATAACATATATATAGGCTGATATATATATATATATATATATATGATGTATTAATGTAAAATTTATTAGGTAAAATAGAAAAGGTGGGTTAATTTGATTAGTTATTTAAAAAGATAAACATTTAAGATAATCTATTAAGAATATTATTGCTCGAACAAATTTTCTCAAAATCCAAACAGTTACCCTATTTTCATAAGTTCTAAGAGGGTAGAAGCTTCGGTCCGTATCTCTCCCTCCCCTTGTTCTATCTTCAGCTCTTTTAGTGCAGAACAATGAAGTCCAATTTATTGCACCGGACCACCTTCGACCTGCACCCACGTACTCGCCTCCCATGGAGCCAAAAGTACTTGTCGATCTTCAAGTCCAAATAATAAGTAATATTAATTTTCGCGAACAGGTAAGCATGTGACCACAACATCGCCATACGCCACACACCACACGCCACACAACATTAATGATCATTGGCCTCCGCTCTTCCAAGCTGTTTACCTATCATTCCACAGCTTAATGGGTATGTGTACATGCATGATGGCAAACTTGCCAGTACAAAACTTTCATGCCGGCCTAGCTAGTATTCATGTAGAAAGTTGCCATGTACAAAAATTAGGCACACAATTAATGTTACGACACTGACAATTAGTGTCGCCTAATTATCATTAGATGTAACTGATCAACACTATTATCGACGATATGATCACTACGTAAAATTTTATTTATTGGGTATGAGATCGATCGATGGACCGACCTTATGATCAGTATATTTTTATAATTTCATATATCATATTTTGTAACTATAGGGATCTTAGATTCATAAAATTGTTTGTTATCCTCATCGATCCGTATATATCTTTTGTTGTAAGAAATTAATTAATGATACAAGTACGTGATGAGGAGGAAGATCAAGTACTAATACTACCGGGAGGCTAAAGTTTTAGTAGTTAATTAGCTCTTGATCCTCTAGAATGGTCACAATATTGAGGCAGCAATAAATTATTGGAAGCCCCATTGCAATCAAAACTGGGATCGAGCTGCATGCTATAATTGAAAGACCCTTATCGTCTTTTAAGCCACAAAAGAGGGTCGAGAATAGCTAGCGCTAGGGTTCAGTCATTTATATTAACAAAGACATTTGCTAATGGAATGTGATCAGAGTAGTAGTAGTGATGATAGGTCGAGAGAGCCGCTCGCGCATATATAAGCCGTACACTGATAAAGAAGTACGTAATTAATTGCATGCATGATGCATCTCCCAATAAATCTTGGTGCTGAAGCCTCGTAGGCCCTCCATGTACCATCAATCATCCCAACTACTTACCCCTCCTAATTAAGCGCCTATGTGCACATTATACAAACCACATACATAAAAAAAAAGGACATTTAATAATTTCATATAAAAATATCTTCTAGCTTTCTTTCCAAAATAAATGAACCTTTTTTATTTTTACAAGTACTTAATTGTGTGCTTTTAACAAAGATTTATATTTTTTGAGAGTTTTAATTCAGATTTTAAAATTTAGAGTAAATAAATAAATACTTAAAATGGCTCCCTACAAAATCTATTGAGTATTTATTGATGTCTATTTTTTTTTAATAAATATTATGAAACTCAATTTATATGTCTATCTTCCTTACTCATTATATATATATATATATATATATATATATATATATATATATATATATTCACCCCTTGCCACGATAAATTCATGATGCACGTGCAATGGTCAAACATGGGTGACATAGCAGCACTATCGTTACAATATAGAACATAATCGCATTATTAAAAGTAGTTACCATTAAAAAAAACCCCATTGAAATATAGAGAAAGGGCAGATCAACAACAATAATTTTAGGTTGTATTTGACTGTCGAAACTATTTCAGACTACTTCATTGCTATTCACAAATAGTAGATTAGTATTTACAAATTATTCACTATTATTAATAATTTATTTCACTACTATTTACAGATGATCTGATATATTTTTAACATTCAAATTTCGTATCCTTGTATATGAGTTCCTCTTGCTTGAAGTCAAACCATTTTCAATTTTCATATTAAAAAAAGGAAATTAATTAAGTACTATCTGGCCATAAACAAATCATCCGAAGGATTAGGAGTTTTTTTTAACCATTTTTTTATTGAATATAATTATGATTCCCATCCTAGTACTAAAGCAGGCGACCGGATTGGTACATTGGAGCGCATGCAACGTTCGCGATTTGCATCATGTGCCACTGAATTCCATTAATTGATCGTCTGTGAAAAAACTCGGTTGACCGGGAATCACGCACGTTAAACGTTAAACACTTAAAAAATATTATTTAAAAATAAAAACAAAAGAATAAGTTTTATTAAAAGAATATGTTGTACTTTGACGTGACCATATTATATTTATAAAACAAAGAATGATTTGCTGACTGACGTTGCTAAAACAAAACCTATACATGTAGTGTTGAGAAATAAATGGTTGAGATTGATCTATGCATGAACGAGTAATAAATATATTTGAAAATCTAAAAAGTGAGACCTTCAACAACGTCCTCAAGCCAAACATTAAAGTATTATCAATACAAGAAAAAACCGTTTATGCGGTCAAAAAAAATTGCGAAGAGTGAGAATTGGATGGTAGAGGCCAATTGTCACTGTAGCCGTATTTTTCTTATGGCGAGCGAGAAAATCACAAGACTATTTGCGACAGTCGCTGCAAATAGAATAGCCTGACATAGCACCTTATCGGTCTTTGATGGCGACATTTTGGTTATATTTGTGGTGATTTGTAATCGCCGCAAAATGTCATGATAAAATCCTTCGCGGATCCCCCTTCTTTCTTTTTTCCCCTCTTTTCTTTTCCCCCAGCTCGATACTCACTCTCTATTCTCTGAGCTTGTTGCCACCCTTACCAAGCCGTGCCTACTGCCGTGCCATCACCAGCTCGCCGAGGAGGTGAGTCTCTCAATCCCCCGTCTGTTTCTTTCTCTGTCTTCTTCTCAGTGTGTGCGCGTTTCTCTCTCTCTCTCTCCCATCGTCGTATGTGGGGGATCTCGACTGGAGCGTGGACGAGGGGCTGCTGCTCAATGAATGGATCTGTGCTTTTCAAATTGTTCCCCTCCCGTTTTAGATATATGTATTGCAAGCATTTCATGATCTGAGCATAGTGCTATTGTCTTCATCTCTATTTTTTTTTTTATTTCGTAGTTTTGGAGTTCCTATGTACTGTTTGGGTAAATGGGGGCTCTTTGGGAACTCGATTATGACAGTTCAGGTCTGAACAGAAGCTTCTTTGTTCCCTCTATGTAAGCATCTCTAGGTACTTTGCCCTGAATTTGCAGATTTTATATTATAAAAAGGGTCTTTCTTAGGTTCAGATTTTTATGTTGAATTCTTGCTTATCACATGCATTGACTTTGTTGGTAAGGTTTTGCTTCTTCATCTAGCAGGCTTTTTTTCTTTTTCCTCTTTTTGTCATGCAACTGCACTTGATTTTTCTCTCTGGGTATGGTCTTGGATGTGAATGAAAGAGTGGGTTGATCTTATTTTTCTACAAAATTCGAGTCTTGATCTGGTTTGTGAATTTTGAAGGGTTATGTTGTGGGAGGTTTTAGTATATTTAGGTTCATGCCTTTTCTTTTCCCAAATTTTTTCTACTTATTTTTTTTCCTATATGTTTCTGAATTCCTCATGGTTGTTTGTAGTTGTACCATGATTGACCCTTTTATGGATGTTTTTTTTTTTTTTTTTTTTTATGCAAGTCAAATATGGGTCCGAAATATTGTTCTACATCTCTCGAGTTTCTGTTTTTTTCTTTAAACATTTTGCTCTTTGAATGGTCTTTAACAGATTACTTGGATCTGAACAGAATCTGGCTCTAACAGAGAGTTTTAGAGTAATATTCTCTTCTTAGAAATTGAGGCATGTGTTGGAATTACCCTCTTGCGCTACCCTAATCATGGGGCACCACAAATGACAAATGATGATGCTTTCACTGCCTCCCAAAAGCAGAACATGAGCTTGAGCATGTAGCCAAACTACCCTCACTGAGGAGATGAGTTTCTCAATCTAATTTTGCTAGTTCGGTATCTTGAGACTTTCTTTTCAGTTTTGTATTCTCTTGTACTTCTTGTATAATTTTGATGATCTTGAGTCTCTCAATCTCTTGTTTTCACTTTTGTTTGGTATAATTGTTTTCCTCTCAAACTTGTTCATCTAAGAATCATAAACAAGAGGTTCAACTAAGAAAGCATGCATACTTGAGGCATCAACTAATGCAGAGCCAAATTCTACATGTTGTTTGCGTCTTTAACTTTTATATGATGTTTATCTTTTAGATGACATTTATTTGTATTCTTTTGGTTAATTTTTATTGTACTTGAATTTTTATTAATTTTCCTTGAAATATAAAATTAGTGCATAGCTTGGATTTTGATGAATACGATTTTATGCATTTATATTTTTTGGGGGGATAATTGTTCTTTGCGGCGAATCCTGATTCGCCTAAGTTTTTTTAAGTGTTCATAATTATTTGCGGCAAAGACTACTCGCCGAAAATAATTGTTTTCGGAGAACTACGCTAGCGGCAAAAATTAAAGTCCTCGCGTGAAAAGTATTATTTCCGACGAATGGTTTTCTCGGAAAAAGATATCATATACGACAAAATCCAAAGCTCACCGTAATTGATCAATTTAGACAATTTATTCTTGGCCAATTTGCTGCGAACGAATTTCGGTCGGGTCAAGTGTTTTGGGGTGAAAAGTATGCTTTTTGCGGCAAATACTACTCGCTGCAAAAGGCCAAATTTTTTGTTGTATATTTATCATAAATGATTTAACCTATATTTTCTTATCAATTTAAAATTTTAAGATAATTAAGTAGTGATTTCACATATAACATTAGAGCAATAGTCTTAAATTCAAGCACTACACTACAAGAAAAATTGGTTTTTGTGGCCATTTAATTGCGGCGAAAATGTTATTTGTGACCAAAACAGACTCATTTTGGCTGTAAATAGTCATTTCGCTGGAATTAAATGGCCACAAATAAGCAGTTTTCTTGTAGTGCTAACTCCGTTTAAACTTTTGAGATAAGTGAACAAATTATATAGAATTATATGAGAGATAGACATAACATGTGGATTCACCAATGTTATAATTATATAAAAAATGTTATTATTATTATTTATTTATTTGTAGTTTCTTTACTGCATGCAGGCTAGCTTAATTAATATATAATTACTAGCCAATGTGAATGCATGCTGCCAGGCTCGATCGGTTCCAAGCTAATCATGCATGATCCTAGTATTAGCAGTACTAGCTGCCAGATGCTTAAATTGTGATTTCCAATCAATTCCTTCAAAACCAAGGGTCAACTTTCAAATATTAAAGTGCACGTGCATGTGTCACTTGTTAATTACGAGAAAAACTAACTTAACTAGCTAGGTACGTACAACTCAGAATTAATTTGTTCTTATTAATTATTTCTATTACTATATAAAATCCCTCATTTGATCTCCAAAGCATGCAGCTAGCTAGCTAGCAGTTTGTTGATCAATTGCAGCCCTCAATCCCATGTATTCATAACTAAAAAAATCTTATTGATAACATGATATATAACCGGCCCCCACTCATCATGCCATGATAAAAACATACATATATACATACATACATACATATATATATACATATATATATATATATAATGTAGAGAATATTAGATCTATCTCCCAGCTTTGATCTCTAGCTACCATATGAACATCATATATAATAAATTACCAATTCTGATGAATCTTAATTATCATAATCCAAGCTTTGAATTTTATGACAAATATGCTGATTCGATGCATGTTTTAGACCGTTAAATTAGTTTGGGAGATTTTGGTTAAATATGTATTAGTTATGATATAAATTCATGACTTATAATTTGAATTACTTCTATTGGATATATATATGAGATAGATAAAAGTAGGGTATCTTTATCATTGTCCTTCGAGTACTAGTACATTAATATATACCTATATATAATCATGTATTACATTATATATATATATACCTATATATATATATATATATATTCTTGGAAAGCGATTTATACAGTTTTAAAGTATGCAAGTCCTATATATGCATTCATTTTAAGAAAATTTAACAAATTTTAGAACTGTATAAGAAAATCTTATTTTTTTAATAGTAAGCTCTATGTTTTCTTTTTTAAAGAGAATGCACGAGACTTATACACCGGAAAATTATATCTAGCTCGCATTTATATTATTAGACTAGGAAGACACAAAACGAGGTATAATATATATGCAAAACATATCTTTGGAGCACATAAAAAGAAGAAGAGTGTTTTTTTTTTATTTGAAAGTCGGCCGCCATTTAAGCTGGATTACTTTAAACTAATCTTAAATCTAGCTAGATTTAATCAAGGATTCCCAATTTCCAATCACATAAAATATTGGCATGCATTTAATATATATATACTTAAGAATAGAGTGGTAATTAACAAATTAACAAAATGGGGTCCATGATCATGATCAATTGTATTGTCCTCACGTCTTACAGCCAAATGATGGGGTCATGAAAGTTTGACTTATAAATCTTCATATAGAAAATATATATAATATCTCTATGTGGGGGGAACAATGAAAAGTTTCTCCTTGTAATCATGAAGTACTCCACCAAACCCTTGAATCCTCAATAATTTTAGTGGGTTTAGAAGAAAGGATACAAGCAAAAAAAAAAGTTTAGCATGCAGCCTCAGTCCCCGGCCGGCCCCTACCCCCTTTCCCCTCAGTTTTTCTGAGCTAGACAGGAGCAAGCAGCTAGGAAAATTCGTGATCTAGATGTGTGTGGAAATACTAGGAAAAATTGATGGGGTTTACTCTTTTATGGCTGCATTTTTGAAACCCTACTCTCAATGATGCAATTATATATCTTCTTCTTTCTTTTTTTTCTTCTTTTCTTTTCCTTTTTGTTTTACTGTATTCTCTGGGGACCAAGGGGGGCCTGTTTCTTCGAAGCCCACGTACTACTGCTGATATAGATTGATCTGAAACGTTCGATCAAGAAAAAAAAAAACAGATGTTAATTTACTGATCTCAACTACTGTTATCATTATTAGTGGACTATCACATCGGATATGTATGGGTGGCATGCATGGCTTTGATGGAGTGGAATCACAATTAAAAGCCTTTCGTGGCAAATCTGGTTGGATGGCCACGTACGTATAATTATTGGAGATTGGCCCAAAAATATTTCTCTTTTATTTTTATTTTTTTCTTCTTTTTCCAATTAATTAGTTTCTGTTTGGAACTTCTACAGACTTTATTAAACAGTACGACTGATAGATAGCTTTGAGTAAAAGCTTGTGATTCATGTATAATTATATAGCTTGTGATTTATATATAATTATATAGTTTGTGAATTTTTACTACTCATCATCACACACATCATATATATTATATTATTATTCTACTTATCATCCATACACCACATATTTGATAAAAAAAAAAAATAAAAATTAAAAAGTAATGTGTAGTGTGTGGTATATATGAAAATGATGAGTCGAAATTTTCGACGCCTCATATATATATATATATATATATATATATATATATATATATGTATGTATGTAAATATATATTGACTGGGTTTGAATGATGGACATCTTTGAAAGAAAAAGAATATGCCCTATTAAATTTGTATGTACTGGATTTTGGGAAACCCTAGTGTTGATGGGACCAACAGTCCTATTCTTAGTTTACCTATCTTGTTCTCTAGAAGTATTTTTCTTATGGGTGGTAACTCCAAGCGGTAAGAATAGGATTTTTCATAATATAAATAGTACTGATGAGGTATAGTACGTATGAGGAGGGTAATATAAGGTGGTTGAAAAGCAGCAGTCAGTGGAGGCAGTGCCCTTTAGCTAACAAATAAGGGAAGCAATATCAACCTAAAAAGACATCTTAATTACTTCTTCCATCTAATAAAAACTTGGCCGATAGAAAATTATCTGGTTTCTGACACTCCAAACACAATACGAATGTACAAATCTCTCATATTGTGTTTTGAATTTCTTATACGATTGATGATGAGACAGAGTAAAAATCTCAGAGAGGGAACTGTAATCCACATCTTTTAGGTCCTTAAGAGGAAAAAATGTCACCTAAGCTGTGTTTTGGTAGAGTGTGATATGGACCTTTTGAAGGGGGAATACTACTACAAAAAAGCCATATAGAAAGAAAGGAGAGAAAATGCATTGGTAATAACTTGACCAGCAAGCAACGTACTTAGATTCTAGCCCTTCAAAAGCAAAATTGATAAAGGGTCTTTACACATATATATGTAGAACTGATAAACAAAGGCAAAAGGAGAAGGAGAAAAAAAAGAAAAAAGAAAAACTTCAACAGAAAAGAAGAGAGAAGAACATTGCACACAGAAAATGGTTTGGTTTGGTTCGGTTCATTTAATATTGCCACAGTATAGGTTCGAAGCTACTTGGGATCACACCCTCTGCCTCTGTCATTGAGATATGATCCCTAAAATACCCGATATCATCAATGCTGCTGTGACACCACGGAGGAGGATAGAGCCATCCGTCCACCGAGTCTACATACACGAAATCGTTACTCAACTCGACCGACTCGAAACTCGTCCCCAGAGTCGGCAGCTCCACTATCTCGCTCAGCTCCTCTGGCGTTGACACGTCGCACGAAGACGAAGACACTGTAGTAGCTGAGGAATATGACGAGGAGGACGACGGCGAGGGCGTTTTGGGAACCTCAAACTCCATGGAAGCTGCTTTGGCAGCAGCGGCTTGGACATCCCGGGGCGAGTTCGAAACGGGCCGTGGAAGAGACCCGGAGAGTTCGGGGAAGTTGAGGATGGCCGAGTTGCCCTTGATGCTCAGCGCGGCCACGTCGTGGGCCCGGGCAGCCATTTCCGGGGTCGAGAAGGTACCGAGCCAGATCCGGTTCTTCTTCCGGGGCTCGCGGATTTCGGATACCCATTTGCCCCAGCTCCTCATTCGTACCCCTCTGTAAACCGCGTGCTTGCTGCTGTCACGGGCTCGCTTCGGCTGTTTTGGGTCCAGGTCAGTCGAACTGGACTCCTTGGAAGTCGGGTTCGGAGCCGATCCTGGTAAAGACCGGGACAACCCAGATGAGAATGGTGAAGATGGAGAAGGGGAGGACGAGTTGGCGCTTGACTCGGTCTCCGAGTAAGGCGGATCAGCCATTGCTGCTAAATGACTTGGATGGAAAGCAATCTCGGGATTATAATCTCAGAAGGGAAAGATTTCTTACTATAAGTGGAAAGCCACCTCTGAACTTCTCAGTAGATCACTACTGTGTAGCACAAAAGACACAAACAGAGAGAGAGAGAGAGAGAGAGAGAGAGAGATGCAGAGAGAGAATGGGTACTCGTGTGTATGAAGTAGGAAGAAGTTGGAGGATGAGAAAGGAAAACGAGGGGAAGAAGAATGAGAATGAGGAAGAAGTGGAGGAGGGAAGTGGGGTTTTATTAGGAGAAAGGGAAGGGAGGATGAAGAATGAAAATGCAAGGTAAACGTGAGACTTTTATTTCCCAATGGCCCTTTTTATCCCATCATCAAGCTCATCTTTCATTCATGCATAGGCATGATTTCTCATCTGTCTCAATTTAAAAGTTGAGCTGAAAAAAAAAAAAAAAAAAAAAAAAACTTTTTCCAAACCCATCTATAAGTACGACAAGTGTCCATTAAAAGGTTTTGCCACGTTTTTTTATTAAAAAATTATGTACTTCTCGCATATTACGTGTCAATTGTCAAAGGCATGTGGTTTGATTAACAAGCAAGTGATTTGGAGTTGAAACCCTCTTTCATCCAAATGTAAATAAAAAAAAAAAAAAAACATGCCAATTAGAAAGGGAGAGATTTTTGAGGGGCAAGTAAGTAGAGGGAGAAAAAACTTGAAAGGTGAAAGAAAATGGTGAGTGTGGGGTATGTTACTCAGGGTACAAAGAGTTGCCCTAGCAGTATAATATAGGCTGAAGTAAAGCGTAACACAACCAAACACAGGCTGGCAGAGGCGGCCCTGGCATGGGGACAAATAAGGATTTCCATTGAAGAAAGAATGGTCTAAAAGCCTCTCTACTAATTGGGGTCCTCTTCTCTTGCTTGCTGATGATCTCGTACTACTTACTACTGCCCATCCTCTCCATCTTAATAAAATCTTTCCATTTGTTTTCACCTCTCTTCTGTGCTTATGTATAATGACAATAATACTACTACTCTTCTACTTAATTCCTCGGTCCTCCCCTAACCCATTCATAATTACCCTTTTGTCCTCCCTCCCCCTACTAGTACTGACTCTGTTTTGCCAGTTTGAGAGGTTCTTCTTTTTAAGATCCAGGTTTCCTGTTCTTGGTTTCTGATATGGTTCTTGGTCTTCTAGTGTTTAGGAGTAGAATTCTCCTCTTTCTTTGACTATGGAAGTTTTTGTGGATTTAAAAATTCCTTTAATGACTGAAACAATCAGCTACCCCTGTTTCATGGTTCATAACATGGGCTTTTAATTGTTTTGGTCCCCGCAAAAACTGGATTTCAACATCTTTCCAATCAGATGATAATGTTGATAGTTTTATACGAACAACGTTACTCTCAATTTAACTCATATCATCTCATTATTATAATTTTTTTAAATTCTCATATAAAATATAATAAATAATTTAATTTTTTTAATTATTAAAACAATAATAATATTAAAACGGGACCTTATAGTTTGTATTGAATTTTATTATTATCATCATCTGTTACACAAGTTTATGAGGTTGTGATATATTTAAGTAGGTTCATGGATCAATCGCTAAATTAAAAGTCAGTTAAAATGTGACATATCGATCTGTAGAATTAGAAAGAGAAATACTCGATCCATCAAGAGAATCACAAAAAACTATTTCATGTAACTTTATGATAAGTTAGATTCGGACTTTAGAACGATATTAAATAAAAGGATTAGTAACATCATCGGCATGGAAAGTACATGTTTTGTTGTCTTCTTTTTTTTTTTTTTTTTTTTTTTATGAAACGGATCTCATTCCATTCATTTAAAAAGGACACACAACTTTGACTTCAAACAACAAGCCAATTATAAATATTAGTAAAATCTCAGTACACTATTGTAACTGACATGGTCTAGTCTAGATGGCTTATCTCTAAAAACCGAAATCTAAGAGATAGCACAACTATGTTCTCGACAAAGTTCACAGTAATCAAACATAAAACTCCATACCTAAATAGATTAAGTATGGAGAAACCAAACCCCAACATCACCGACTAAGCGGAAAGGGATGTTTTGTTGTCTTCGAAAACGATAAATTTGAATATGACATAATTGTAAGAAATTTATGGCTTGATCACTATTGGATTGGGCTCCATTATATTGCTAGCTGGTTCGGGCCTGCAACAGTTTCTTAGGCTTTTTGCTGCAGTTGTCTCGGATTCTTGGCGTTTGATAAGATCAGTAATTAAATCAAAACTTTACTGCTTATCATTTCTACATATCATATTTTTTATTATTTTATTATTCTTAAACTTATTAAATTCTTATACTTATCATCCATATGTAAAAAATAAAAATAAAAAAAATATAGTGTGTGGTGTGTGAAAATGATTAATAGAATTTTTCATGAAATCAAACTTGTTGGATTTTGGCTAGATTTGGATATAAAAAACATAATAGCTGGTTTGGATAGTGAGATGATATGTAATAAGTTGAGATGGTTTCGTCTCACCTCTGTATCCAAACAAGCCCAATCTCATCTCATCTAATTATTATAATTTTTTTAAATTTCAACATAAAATATAATAAACAATTTATTTTTTTTTAATTTCAAAATAATAATAATATTAAAAAATAATATTTTAACAATATTTTATTTAATTTTTAATTTTATTTTAATTCATCTCATTTTAACTAATTACTCAAATTTGTCTCATTGGCCGAGTGCATCCGTACTATATGGTACACGCACCGGGCCATGCCATAGCAGGTTACTTCAGTACCCCGTTTGAATATTATTTGTGATATCATTTTGATTTCATGATTAACGTCTCTTGATTTGATGTTGTATACTTTGTCGTCGTGTCGGATTTTGATAGCGTATATTGTATTTGTGTTAAATCCGTGACAAAAATTTATGAAAAATACTAAATTTATTTAAAAAAAATTTATAAAAAATTTATTTCTTCACGTATCATATATATTGAAAATCATAAAATTTAAAATTTGAATTTAAATAAAAAAAAATAACAAAATAAATCTGTAAATAAAAATATAAATAAAACTATAAATATATATACTACTAATCAAAATTTATTAGCATATGTGGCAACATCATAAAACCATATTATTTGGCCTGGAACTGATGATATAATATATATATATATATATATATATATATATATCTAAAATATATACCGAATCAGTTTTTTTTACTGTTTTTTTTTCACCACCAATCATATGTCAATCTTACTTATGATTACCTTTTCTTTGTCCTTTCTTATCCGTACAGACAAGCTTGTCTTCTTATTTATTTTTATAATAATTTTTATTTTATTTCATCTAATTATTATAATTTTTTTAAAATAAAAATAATATTAAAATAATATATTTTAATAATATTTTATTTAATTTTTAATTTTTATTTTAACTTATCTCATATGATCTGCGAAAAAATTCACGTGAGCCACCTCCTTTGTACAACCACTCAGCTTTCCAAGCATGCGACAAAGGCGAAGCAGTTTGTATTCAAAACTCACCTCAACTCATCTCATCTCATCATTACAATTTTCTCAAATTTCTACACAAAATATAATAAACAATTCAACTTTTTCAAATCTCAAAACAACTTTTTCAAATCTCAAAACCAAATATAATAAATAATTCAACTTTTATTCTACTATTCACAAACCATCTCAACTCATCTCTAAATCCAAACCTCTCATTCTCTCATTCTTTTTCTTCCTTCCTTGAATGTTTTTTTTGTCAAAGGAAAAAAAAGTTGAATTGTCCCTATTGATCATTGCTTTTTTTTTTTTTGAAATTATTGACTTATAAATTTTTTTTATAAAATTAAATTTATAATTAACGTGACTATATATATTATATTATTTTTTATTATAAAAAATTTACATTTACATCAAATTAAATCAATTTGTGAATTTAATGGAGAATAGAATGACCTAAGTTTATTAGACACCAAAAGCCCTACATTATTGGCTTGAAATTAGAAATCTTGCAAAACCGAAGCAAATTGATCATGATCTAAAAGGTCCAATCTAATTACTATATATGCATCCGATCGATCATCGCGATGATCGGTGAAAGAACCTTCCATCAGTCGAATCAATTAATGCATAGCTCCATATATATATATATATATATATATATATATATATATATATATAAAATATTCCAACATTAATTAACATATGGATAATGATACTCTTATAGTTCTTTTATTACTGTTGTACTATTTAGTTATTTTTTTCTTTTTTCTATTTGAATTTGGATTAAAAATATCATAACATGACCTTCTTATATAATCTAAAAAAAAAAAAAATTCAATCAATCAATATAATCATGTAATTTAATTAAAAATAAATTTAATTTTATAAAAATTGACTAAAGAATGTCAATTTGTATAAAATTGAATTTATTTTAAATTAAATTACATGAATATTACGTTGGTTGATTGAATTTTTTTTCTTCTAATATATGCAAGAGAACTATGTTTTAAGATTTTTAATTCAAATTCAAAGAGCAAAAAGAAAAAAAATAACTGAGTATAAAATAGTAATAAAAAAGGTGTAAGTGTATAATTACCTTTAACATATTATATGCAAGCTACTTTCAATAAACTATATATGGAGTACTCTTCCTGATCTCTTTGATCCACTTGGAAAAAAGGAAAACAATGGTCTAGTAGCCATGGATGCCATCCATCTACTTTGGCATACTCAACATGCAACCAAGTGTATGATCATCACTTTCCTTAAGCTTGGATTCAATTTAAACAAGGAAATGGCTAGTCGTTCAACAGATATTATTCTCAATATATAGATCATTATATTTTTAATTATGATCATGCTTCAAGAAGATCCTTCGATCTATCATCGCAGGGGCGGAACTACTAAGGGTCAAGGCTCTCCAAAATTTGATTAAAATAAAATTTTGAAATGTGTTTTTATAAAATAGACTATATGATCAAAATTAGTATTTAGCCCCTCAAATTATTTTTTTGCAACTTGGCGCCCCAAACCATATTTTCTAGTTCCGCTCCTTAATCATCGGTTGATTCTTGCGAACATGAAAGCAAATCAAGAAAAGAAAATTGATAGTTGAAGCTCTTTTTTTTTTTTTTTTGTGAGATATTAGAGATTGTTCATCCATGTACAATATGAAGATTATTGTACGTGCATAAACTTCAAAAGACATTCCCATGCATGCCATACTGATGCAATGTCTACAAGCAAGCTAGCTGCTGTATAGGTACTGTTGAAATTTGTGGCCTTTTTTGTAATTAATTTGGTGAATTTCTTATTATTTGGGGCTCTACTATAATAAAACTGTTTATTTACGACCAGTTATTTCTAACGAATTGATTATTTCTAACTAAAATATATCTATTTTCGTCGTAAATAATATATTCATCGTAAAAAATATCACGAATACCTATTTTTCTTATTGTGTGAGTTGAAAGTACTTGAACTCACCCTCACACGATTTAATCATTGAATATTAATATTAGGAAATGGCATAAAAAAATCTGCAGCATTTGCTCGTGTACAATGGATGTGAGCTAAAGCTAGCTGGGCGTGTACGCGGTACGTGAGAGCATCTTAGAATTTTCTCATGCATGCAAATCGTGGGCATGCTAAAACAATTTGATTATGTGGAGCCGTCCTAGCTACCTACCTGTGCATAGATCCAAAACATGATGACAAAAACTCGACTGCAAAAGTAAAAGTAGTCAAAACACAAAATCCCCGTGTTTGGGTCCGTGCATGCATGCCTCGAGCATTTTTCATAGTTTTAAATGTTTTTTTCCTTTAATTTGACCATGATCTTTTATTATTAATATGATTTTTAAAAAATAATTAAGTTATACTATTCTATAACTCTATATTAAATGATAGGTAATTTTATAAAATTGAAATATATTTTTAATAAAATGGAAAGATTGCAATGATTGGTTGTAAAAAAATTGTAGGACTACCTAGTTAGAATTTTTAAAGCATTTCATGATTTACTCTCATCCTTTGTATTTTTATAACTACCTTAATTTTTTTTTAATATTGTATTGGTTCTTCATGTATATTATTATTCTCTTAGCACTACAAAAAAAAGGTATTTGCGACAGATTATTTACGACGAGAATGACCATTTGAGACAAAAATAGACTAATTTTAGTTGAAAATAATTATTTTCTCGAGAAATACCTGACAACAAATAAGTAATTTTATTGTAGTATATAGTTTTTTTTTTTTTTTTTGAGTTTATAGACCTAGTTTATCACTGAGTATTTGGAAATTAAATTAGTTGCTAGCTTAGTTTTTTAACTACCTTAATTTTTTGGATCAATAAAGTCAGCAACGATGTTACAAACTAATATCTCCTAACGTGGGTTTCCTTCGTTAAAAGTGAGAGTTATAAATAAAATTGAGGCACCGTCCTCTACTTAAAAATAAAAAAAATAAAAATAATATATCCCAATGTCTCCAAAATAAACCGCAAATTTTTTCCATATTATTAAAATGTTAATGCTTGTAGTACTCTTTCAATATATAGTTGGTGAGTAATACTATATATAGTCGTATAATGTATAAATATTATGTAGTTGTTTTGAAAAAGAATAAAATCTATTATTAAAAAATTAATTTATTTTTATATGAGATCTATATTTATTTATTTTTTTTAAATAACTGCACAACATTTACGCTCACGAGCAGTATCATTTCTCATTATTGGTGGCGGCCAGAGTCTTTATCCGTTTCTGCAGTACCATGGCCATAACATCTAGCTAGTCGGACGGGTACGCTTAACTTATTGGCCATTAATATAAAGTAAAAAATAAAATAAAAATAAAATCATTAACTTGTGATCTTTCCATAAAATAATGAATTTTCACCTCAATTAAAACTTGACGTAATATATTCTTTTTAATGGGGCGCTCAGCTTTATGGTGAACACAATTTATTTCTTTTACCATTTTTGGACCTTATATATTGAAAAGTAATAATAATTAGCTATTAAGGTACAATTAATTAATGCGACCGTAAGTGCAGTAACTCGATGGATGAAAAAGAATAATGGTGTTATTTATTGCTCTAGGATTTATAGTTGTAAAGGCCAGTGGCCTGTTTACGTACTATATATATAGTTTAATAGCTGCCAACTTTCCGCAACATCAATTAATTGCAATGTATTCATGATATTACCATATTCTTGTAGTGATCTTTCTATTTAATTATAGCAAGACTAGTATAGTAAGCAATAATATATTACAAGCACATATATGTATAATGGATTAAGATCCCGTAGAGTTTTTA
The DNA here is from genome assembly GCA_022457165.1 of Juglans mandshurica. Classification (NCBI taxonomy): domain Eukaryota; kingdom Viridiplantae; phylum Streptophyta; class Magnoliopsida; order Fagales; family Juglandaceae; genus Juglans; species Juglans mandshurica. The sequence continues at coordinate 7,019,943 of CM039620.1, read as the reverse complement.
GCCAAACTCTAAAGTGAGAAGAGAGATATACATATAAACGAAATCTTACAATATTTAATATCCAATAGATATTGTGTACGTAACTGACTTATGTATCGAATCTTAGGGGTGACATTTCGTGTTTGTGTCATGTTAAATCATGAGTATTAGATTATATGGATTAGCCCAAGCATAATCTGTTTAATTAAACGGGTTAGATCCTGAAAGCCTAACACGACCTATATAAGAATTTTGAACAGGATTGTTTCAACATGTTTAATATAAATAGGTTGAGCTATCCAATATATTCATTTTTTAAGTTAATTAATATAATTTCATATATAATATAAAGATATTATATAAAATCATTCACAATTACAATTGATTCATGATAAGATATTTTATTATCATTCACAATTACTCTAAGAGATTTAAATCCGTAGCAATGTCAAAGTGATACGGTATAGTATCATGGGCATGCTTTTTCCTACTCAAAATTATATAGCAAGAGATTGTGGGAATTTCCAATAAGCATATATATATATATATATATATATATATATATATATATATGTCAAAACAACAAATATGATAGCTAGAAAAGTTAAAATATTAACAAATATTTGAAAAATAGCATCAAATAATTGATGGGTTTCTATTATTTCTCAAACAAGAGAACTAGACGCAGTACCCAAGGCCTCATCAGAAGCCACAGATATATCTCCTGATTCATCAAGTCTATGTCCCCTACATTTTAAACTCCTGAGAAACCAATATCTTAGATGCATTAAAGCCGACAAAAGGCAATATTTATTTCACAATTAATCGAAGATGCAAAAGTGGGTACGTTGTAAATGAAAAATGCAGGCCGAATTTCATCATGTTTTTCTTCTTTTACAGGTCTTCTTTGGCACCTCATGATATTAAACATAGTAATAATAATAATAATAAAAAAGTATAACGGTAAAACATGAATTCGTCAGACAACATGGCTTGGCTGAAAAATCATGGGTCTATTCTTAGGACGTAGGTTCATGAAAAGGTAAAGAAAAAACCAAAGATCTACAGTTCTGTTAATGAAAAGGGAAAGATGATCAGGCTAGCTAGCTGGTGTTCTATGCACAGATTTGTGCGTACCCCTAATAATCAGGTCTTTTTTAGCGTTCAAAATCGTCGCAAATACCTTTAATAATCGTTGCAATTGATCATTTTTGACGATTTCTAATTCATTGCATGTTTGACGAAATTAAAGTGTCATTCCTGATCAATTTTAGAGATAGACAAAAATCATCGTAAAAAACTATTATTTCCAACGATTTTTTTCCATCGCAACTATTTAAAAAATCGATAGAAATAGCCTTGGCGTTTACCCCTAAATCGTTGAGAAAACTCAATTGCGGCGATATACATTGTCGCAAAAGGTTAGAAAATCACCGCAAATGACTCAATATGTTCCCAGCGATTTTAAATTATCGTCACTATTATGTATTTCCAGCGGGTAATTATTGTCGAAAAATACTATTTGCGACGATTAAGTATCGGTGCAAATAACTAAAATCGCCGAAAAATATTAATTGTGGCCAAACTTACTCACCGCAAAAGAGTTTTCCAGAAAATAAAAAAAAAAGCACAAAAATAGAATCCACAAAAAATATAATACACGTCCAAATTATATGTTCTTGCTCAAAAAAGTAATTGCACAAGTGGGAAGCAAAAAACCAAACTTACAAATGATCTAAAAACTAATAACAAGTGTCAACCAATAGGTAAAATATCTGAGTGTAAAAAATAATTTTTAAGAAATCAAGCCAAACAACAAATAATTCATCAACTCAAAAATGTTAACAAGAGTATTAATGATTGTATTCATCAAAGAAGAGTGATGACAGATGGGAATAGTAGTATCCGATACTATGCATGCATTTAATAGTCCATGTTTAAGTAAAGAACTGGAGGAAACACTTACTACTTGTATATGATGCTAGTGGGAATAAAGTTTTCATTAAATTGGATCAATAGATAAGAGACTGAGGTGGGAAGGAAAGAGGAGGTAGAAAAATTCGTAATTAATTCCTTATGTGCATTCATTTTGATTGTGATTTGCACGTATAGTCATTCTATTTCTGGTAATAAATATTTAACTCAAAAATCTGATGGAAGTGCTTTCAATGAACATAGTACGTGGTGGCAAATTCATCACTGGCAATTTATTTGGTAGATTTGTGACAAATTTGTTGAATTACTACAATGACTTGGAGAAAAGTGAAAAACGAAGAAGTGAAGAGCAATGTGCACTTTGTGTCTCGATATATGAAAAACCCAGGAATTTATAGTTTGTATTCAGGGATTTATGGAAATGGAATATAGGTAAACATTGAAACTTTCTACAATAAATTATTCTTTTGTATACTCAATAAGAAATTTGTTGAAAATTTAACAATATCAGAATTATCTAGAAAATATGACTGTAAGATTTGTTTTTCCAACACTCAAAGAGCTGAGAAATGAGAATTTTCTATTGAATACATAAATAGAAACGCTAAAAAACTACCTGCATTAGAACTAAAACATCCAATGGGTCATTGTCGTCACACAATGTGCGAGGAATGAGATCATAGTTATGAGGACATACTACTAATGAATACAAAATACGATCAACCTGAGCCATTGATGCAGATGGTAAGATCAATTTGATAGAAGATATCTAATCAAAGTACAAGGTAGCAAAATGCAAGAACTAAGATTCTCTCAGAATAGAAGTATAACTCAAAAACTCTTCCAAAGATCTTACAGTCCTCACTCAGCAGAAACACCCAAAAAAGTATTTGGACTGGAAGCATTTTGAACCAACCTTTTCTAGTTAAGTACGCTTCAACGCAACGCCAAAAGAATATACTTTTCAGACTAGCACTAAAATCTTCCATTTAAGAGGATGAAATGGTCAATACCTTAATTAGTCCTGTCTTCTTGTCAAGCTCATATTTCACCTTACTTCCCTTTGTGATCTGAACAACTTGTATCATTCCAATTAGTAATACAAAAAAGAGATACATTAGAAAATGTGCGCTTGAAGAAAATGAGTTTCACTTTAAAAGTTGAAAATTCTTGCTAGATAAGAGAAAGTACTAAAAATTTAAGAAGGCAGAGAAAAGTTGACAGCTGGGAAATGGAGTCTAACTGACCTATATATATATATATATATATATAAACTAAAACATCTAGATTTAAATGTCTAGGCTAGCTTTAAATTGAGTTGAGCTTGATTCTATATATGCCAGCTTGTCGACGTTCTTGAGCTATCATGTGGCTTGTAATCGAGGCTTGTTATAAACAAGGTTTCCAATACAAAAGCAAGATCAGATCCATCATTGGGTAGACACTTCGGTTATTATCCAATTCTTCTAGGTCACTAATTCATGTCATGCCTTTCAATCATATATCCTTCAAACAACATGATTTTAGATTATACATAGAAACCTCACCTCTATCATGGAAATATAAATAAAGTCTGATCTGATGACAGACTTTATATCCTATATTGATGAAGAAAAGAAGAACATCAAGCGTTTGTAACTGCTTTGTTAAAAGTGTCATTAATAGTGTCATTAATAGCATTATTTGTTATACTGGAACTGCTTAATATCACACTTAAAATTAACGCTTTATATGAATGAGGCAACAAGGGATTCAATTTATTTTTGTAATTGTTTTTAATTAGGGACATGTGTCAGTATAGGATGTTTTTTCATTATTGGTTGCGTCTGCATTTTGTACAGTTTTCTTTCATTGTCGTATATATATATATATGATTCACTCACTTCATGTACCCTAAAAAATGAAAAGATTAAAAAAGAACGATAAACTGAAGAAGCAAAATAATAAGAAAATAAAAGAGAGTTATGGATTCTTACCACAATCTGTTCGTGCCAAAATAAAAGAGAGTTATTAATAAGCGATTATATAGAAGTTACATAGTACCTTAGAAATCAACTAAACATCAAAGCGATTATATATAATGTGGAACATGATTTTTTTTATGTTAGTATCATAGCCTATATATAGAGATAAGACTGTTCATCCGGGCCGGGAAAAAACCCGGCCCGGTCCGGAACCCGGATAATTGGATTTATCCGGGTTCCGGTTATGGGTTTCGGCCCGGAATAACCCCGGGCCGGTACCCGCTTTCTTGAACCCGGGCCTATCCGGCCCGAATGCGGGTTTTTACACCCTGTACCCGTTTCAAACCCGGTACCCAGGTTTAGATATAAAAGCCATCGTTACGGAGATGTCGTAGCCCCCTTTTCGAATCACACTCTCAAGTCTCTCATCTACTCCATCTCTCTCTCTGTCTCTCTCTCTTCTCTGCGAAGTCGATGCCCTACGCCTCCCTCCCCCCGATTCGTTTCTCTCATCTACTCTTTCCCTCGCTCTGCTCTGCGTCTGCAATGCCCTAGCCCCTCCCGAAATCACTCTCTCATCTGCTCTATTTCTCTCTCTCTCTTTGCTCTGCGTCTGCAATACCCTAGCCCCTCCCGAAATCACTCTCTCATCTGCTCTATCTCCCTCTCTGCCATCTGCTATGCCGAATGGTGGAAGTGCTTGAGCTTGGGATCCAAGAGATTAGAACGTATTTCTGTTTGGGTATTTTTCTTTCGTCCCTCTGTTTTGTTCTCTCTTTGTTGATTTTGGATTTTTTTTATGATAATGTTTGAATGTTTGAGGAGTATTTTTATGGGTTAGATCTGTTTGAATGTTTGAGTATATGTTTATGATTTGTTTAGATCTATTATATCCGAAAACATATATATATATATATATATATAATGAAGATTTGTTATGATTTGGAAGAAATGGTTTTTAGGATGTGGCATATTTGATTTTTCTAGATTATTTTTTAAAAATTAGTTGTGTTTCTGGGTGGAGTTTGGAAAAAAAAATTGGGGCCTTTGGGTTTCTAATCACGTTTGGTGAAGCAGCTAGTCCTCTAATCACGTTTCTATATTTAATTGTAAATATCTATTACAAGTTTCAACCTCATGCAACTGAAAATAAGAATAATAATAATAATAATCACATTAACACAACAATATGCTAATACAACATCTTTATAGGATAGCCCAAATTTAAGGCCTTATGTTCATAGTTGATAAATAGGTGAGTGACTTAAGGTTTGCCATGGTAGGTAGAGCAAAAGGAATACCTTGCTAGTTTGTCCCAAATCTTCCTTACTTGCAAGCCATTGTGAAGGAAACCCTAAGACTACATTCTCCAGTACCCCTCATCCATAGAGAATGCACCAAAGATTGATGATGTAGAAGACTACTTTTCAAACTCACCTTAAAGATTTTATGGAAGAAAATTGAAGAAAAAAGAAGAGAAGCCTTTGGACCCAGATATTCTAAGAAACCATCATAATCTTCATGATCAACACCAGAACCAGATGAACAAATAACGCAGTGGAATCATTTCAACATGAATTTAAGTTGCATCTAGTTCAACATGAGTTATACAAGTTTATTGCTTATTGCTTGAATTCAATTAATACTATTTATTGAAATAATATACTGTTTTTCTTTTGTTTTTTAGTTGGCAGGATTTAATGTTGCTAGGAAAAGAGATTTCAAGCCTTCACTCAATACAGAATAAGTTTATGTTATTGCATGTAATTTTGATATATAATTTTACAATCCACTTTTGATATGTAATTTTTATATTTTTTTAATTTTATATGTTGTAATTTTTTATTTTGTAACGTAATGTAATTTAATATGTAGTGAATTGCATTATTGCATGCATTTTACATGTTAAATATTGAATTATTTTAAGATGCATATAGCTAAAAAGGCAATAATTGTTTTAAATATAGAAATATGTTTGTCAACATTTTTTCTTAGAACAATTGTACTAGAATATAGGCTTTTAGATAAATAATAAAAAAAAAACTTTTCAACATTTTTTTTTTGTTGAAAAATATTAAACACTAAAGGCAAAAAAAAAAAAATCTGGGTTGAAATTCGGAACCCGGATTGCCGGGTTGTAAAAACCCGGATCATCCGAGTTCCGGCCCGGGTGATAACCCGGGTATACCCGGGCCGGGTTTGATACCCGGATACCCGGTCTGGAACACGAATGAACACCCTTACATGGAGTCCTGGGGCTAGTTCGACAAAAATAAAAAAAAAACCAAGGAATAACGTTAGCTTTTGGAAACTTGAATCAATATTATTTAAGTACTTGTTATTATTTATAGCTACTATTCACTTGAGTAACTAAAATATATTGGGACAGCTTAGTCAATGTCTCAAAGCATTCATTGAAATTTAGATGAAGAAATTACGGTGATAAAAAACTTCAAGAAAAGAGCCATGACAAATATTAATGTATCCAATTTCTATAATACCTTAATTTGCAAGTAAGAAGGAAACACACAATGAAAACACTTAATATACCTGATCGCACTCTTGAGCTGTTCAATAGGATATTAGCCACCGAAGAGATCCTCGTGATAGCTACATGAGTAGGACTTAGCCATGGCCGTAAACATACATACCAGAATTTCTACTAGGTCAACACCAATAGCCTACAACAAAAATAGCCTAGATTTTAAATCAATACTAACTTTCTGTCACAGTGGCATAAACATGAAAATACTTTCGATACAAGAAAGCAGTGCAACATTTAAATATAAGTTCTATCATCCATCATGCCCAAACTATCCACGAGTATGAGCACTTTTTGTAATAAACTCCAACATGAGGAATTAGAGGAAACAACTATAGCAGCAAGGTTAATATAGTTGAGAAGAAACTCTTTGTGCATGGAAAACATCTCAGACATCCTAAATATATATATATATAACTCCAAAAGGAAAAAAATTACAAACTCCAAAGAAATAATACTATAGTTTGAACCATATGCACGTACGATCATCACCACTGTTGCCTGCATGCCACGGACAGTAAAAACATACACATGCACACATGTATATATATATATATATATATGTATATATATATATATATGTATATAGAAGGGTATAATATCCTATACTACTATTTGGTTCTTACAATTAACCTCTCTAAATTTGTAATGTTTCTAATCACCCCAAGCAGTATAATTTTGATCCATCCATAGGCAATTATCTACATCATAGCCTAACAGATATATTTTTTGCACATTAAGTACAAAAATGCATAGTGAAGAGTAATCAAGAATCTAAATAGTCAAGTTCGTTACTTTAGAATCAGATGAGTAGTATCATCATGGCTATAAAAGCATATGCAATAATCTAAATATAAATGTAATATAAATTGCTAATTAGTACTTCCAAGGTTGGATTTGTTGTTAGTTTTGACTCCTCACATTCTACTCAGATCAATTGAGTCCCTATTTCATCAATAAAATACAAATTTACTATTTACAAATAGCCCACTATATAGAATATAAGGAGGGAGGACACAACCACTTAGAATCCCGTAGCACTAGAAGAATACCACAACTTTAAAGCCATAATGACACTATTGGATTAGAGCCGATATAAATAACAGAGAAGGGAAAAAAGCAACGGCTCAAGAAAAGTAGCCAAACAAAATGCATAGTGTAGAAGCCAAACAACTAGTGAGATGCATCACCCGAAACTTCCACAATGACCATAGTTCTTCAACAACACTAGTAGCTCCACAACAATTCCAAAACTTCCCTAGAAATGATTATCACAGATTAGGCAAGTAGATGAGAACAAGCCATCTTCCACAACAAACCCAACGTCCAGTCAAAGCAACGCAAGAATAAATCCTAAAGCAACTTCCACCAATCAAGAACACAAGAATAAATCCTAAACCAAAGAAAGTCGCAACATTCAACTTGAAATGCAAATCTTTTTTCATGAATCAATAAAGAACTCCCAAAAATTATGCATTTAAAAAATTCAGACTCTATTTCTAACAACAACAACTTTAAACGCTTCCACAGGACAAAACTGAACACAAATAAGTGAATGACAACAACCCACAATATAAACTTGGGCAAAATAAAGAGAGTGCAGAGAATGGTGATAGTTTATTCAAAAAAAAAAAAAGAAGAGAGAGAGACCTCCAAGGCGTGTTTGTATCGCTTGACCTTGCGTGGAGGAGAAGGGAGTTTCGACGGAGGATTGGTGATGGCGTCGAGGTGTGGGTGGTGGCGAACGGCGGCGATGTAGAGAAATCCGAGAGAGAGAGAGAGAGGTGAAGCCAAATTCGAGGGGAAAATGAAAGAAATCAGCGGGGGGCTGGGGGAGAGGGAGGGGGTGGCCATTGAGGTGAGGTGGTAGTGGCATGGTGGGGTCGTGCGCGGCGGAGTGGGTTGTGCGCAGCGAAGGCTTGAGGGAGAAGAGGGATTGAAGAGAGAGAGGGGGGAGGTGGGGGGAGACGGGAGGGAAATAACCAAGGGAAAACAAGCGGATGAATTAAATTTTATTAGTTTTTTGCGGCGACATAATATCGCCGGAAATACCAATTCCTCATTTTCGCAAATAGTCTTGTACAGTGTCTCCTATAATTTGTAAAAGGCTATTTCCGGTGCTTCACATATCGCCGCTAATAAACATTAATTAACTGCAGAATTCCTGTTGTGGCTACAATTTTCGCCACAATAAATACTTTTTGCGGCAGTTTTTCTATTCGATGGAAATAAATGCTGCTACAGTGATAATAGTTTTTAGGGGCGAAAAAAAGGCATAGCAAAAGGTATAAAAGTCGCCGCAAAAACTTAACATTGAATTCTTCTTCAGAAATTTCCAAATTTAGGCTGGAATTCGCTGCAAATAGTTATTATTTGCGGATTTGCGGCGATTTGTTTTGCAGCAATCTAAAAATCGCTAGAAAATACCTTTTTTCTTGTAGTGAGAAAATTAAATTTTAATTCTTTTTCACTTGTTTTTATGTTCGGATACTAATTAATATTTTATTCCAAGATTTTATTAGTGAAATTGCTTTCAATTGAGCATACTAGAGATGGAAATTGTCTATATGCGATGACCAAACAGTCTTGCTTGCCATATGAACAATGCAACTTCACTCTATGATCTGAACCCTACCTCCAAGAAGATCAAGAAGAAGAATAGAATGACTTACAACTAAAAATCTTGATTCAACTAAAAGAATCTAAAAAAAAGACATATTTCTTTAAATATCAGGACAACAGATGACATTTTTCATATTGACACACATACATATGCGTACAGTACTACTACTGATGTGATATATCGGATATAACATAAAAATGTATCCTTGTTTTTATGTTTTTTTCCATAATTGTAACGAATATTATTCAGTAAGTAGTATGCTTGCACACTAACTTTGTAAGTAGCATTACTCGTCAAGGCCGACATACATGATAATGAAAATAACTCCGAACATATTCTCCATCACATATACAATGGAAAACCCATATGGAGGGGGGGCCTAAGAAATGGAGAGTTTATCAAACGTGATAGAAATGAGGGAGCAGGACCACAACCCTTGATGCTTACAGTCTAACTAGTTCGCCATGACTGCACTGTCCATATATATAGCATGGCACTAACATGCTTATTGCAGGTAGTTGGCCTACCCAGTTCTCGTGTTTTTAAGTGTGAGTGCCCTACCAAGATTTGCTGAATTGGATTAATCAGCCAGGCTTTTATGGGCTTTAAAAGTTGGGAATGAGAACTGGACCCAGATTAATTTCATCACTCCCGTCCACATATCTAAACAGTTAAAACACCAAAATAGCCCTCACTGTGAAACACTGATTGATTCAGTTTTTGTCTTGCATTTTGGTGTACGGTGCCTTTTTTTTTGGTTGGGGCCTCCTAAGACCAAACAATTATACCAAGAAGCTGGCCACATGATTGTTCATGTCCTAAAGCAATAACACATGTTTGATTTTGCCTGTCCATCAAGGCCAATATTGGACAGCACGTATATCATGTAACACCCACGTCTAACAACAAGCCCGTAAACTTTTAATTTATTGAGATTAATATTTATAGGAAGTCCATTTGAAATTTAATGAATAAATTTGAATAGGTCACGGGTTCAAAATTTATTTTAGAAAAATATTGAATTATTGCGCTTAAAATAGGTTTAAAGGATTATATTGGATAAGCCCACGGGCTACAATTCTCTAGGTTAACTGAAAATTTATTAATTTTCGGCCCGTATGCTAAAAAATTATTTTAAGAACCATTAAGGTTTAGGAAATTTGGGCTAAATCTTTTAGGAAGCCCGAAGGACCAAAAACCCGTGCAGGTGGTCAAGGCTTAAGCCCGATTTGTGAAAGGACGCACACAGAATTTCCTCTTTCACTAGGGTTTTCAGCTGCCGATAAATATACACATAAACGCACGTAGTCACGTACAGGCCCCATGCACCTTCATCTTCTTCCTCTAAAGCCTAGGGCTGCCGCCACACACACTTTCCCACACAAGATTTCATCCCCAAGCCACTCAGCCTTCATGGTTTCGTTCGTCTAGGCCACGCCCAGCTACTCAGCCACCGTCGCATTGGAGTGAGAAGAAGAAGTCCAGTCCAATCCGCAGCATCTCTGTCGCTTGGGTCACCACATGCCAACCTCGGTTTGGAGGAGAACCGCCTATGGCTGCCGGGAATCCCACCGTGAGCCTCTGCCTCCACCAACAACCTACACTGCCCAACGTCCCCTGTTGTAAACACCAACCACCGAATCCCAGTTTCCTCCATGCATCAACCCCAGCGGCATGCCCTTTTTTAATCACCCAAAAACAGAGCAAATCCCCCCCCCCCCCCACCGTGCACTGTTGCAGCACCACCTTCGAAAAGTTTCCACGTTGCTGAGTGTTTAATGGGGAGACAGACGAACCATCATAGCCCTCACCTCTACATCTCACTCTCGGTAGTCACACGGACTGATCGACATCAAGCTCTCTCTCCACGTTCTCCCTCTCTCACGTTTATCTCCCTTTAGCTCATCGAGACTCCCTCTCAAGCTCTTGGTTGACCCTTCTCTCTCCCTCGGTAAGATTCTCTCTCTCTCTCTCTTTCTCCCCCCGTTGGTACAACACATCACACACTGTTATTATTCTCTTCAGTGTTACACACCGAATAGAACATTCAAATTAAGTTGGGTTTTTTTCCTCTAGTTGGGTCGGTTTTGATGGCACATGGGTTTATTTCTAAGTTTAGCTGGTGTTGTTAACGGGATTGGAGTAATGTTCATGGGTTTAACTAGGAGTATCGAATTATGAAAGGTAAGACGATTTTAGAAATATTGACGAAAAATCAAGAAATTAAAGTTGGACACATGAACACTAGATTTATGACTTTAATGTCATTATTATGGAGTTAACATGATTTTAGGAATTAATCGTGTAATTATTTGGAAAATGTATATAAAAATCAAAGTATTTTGGAGAGTGATGATATTTTACGATTCCGAGGATTTTTAGACATTAAGGAAATATAGATTTTTTATTTCTCAGATTTTAATTACGAAGTTTGTGTTCAATTAAAAATTTACGTAAGTTATGCGACTATTTTATAGGTGATGATTGATGTCCAGGTAAGCGGGATTCCTATACTAGACTTGCATAAAAGAAAGGAATTAGGTTGATTTTATGAAAATGTGCATGATATGTTTTGAAAAGAAATGTGAAAACAATCACAGTCATGTATTCTGCATTACTCATGAAACTCTATATAAGAAGGAAGTATTTTCTATCATGACTGGTGTAAACATAAACTGAATATTAAAACTGAAATTTTGTGCATGTGATCCGAAAATGTTCTGAATTTGTTTTTGAATATGTTTAATACTCTGTTTTGATATGATATGGCATCTGAAAAATTTTGGCATGACTTTCTTATTTTGTAACTGTATCTGATTATGTTATATTCCTAATTTGTTCTGTTAAGGCCTTGCCATGGGTATAATAGTAGTATACGACCCAGCCACGGGTGATAATAGTGGTATACGACCCAGTCACGGGTGATAAAAGTGGCATACGGCTCAGCCACGAGTGATAATAGTGGCATACGACTCAACCATAGATGATAATAGCAGTATACAGCACGCCACGGGTATAATGGTGGTTTATAATCCTACTACGGGGGTTAAACATGTTTTCTGTCCAGATGTGATGGTCTGATATGATATGAAGATAATGTCTCAGATTATACTATGCCAAAGAATTTTTGAATAAGAATGTTTCTAAAAGTTTCAATCTAATATTTTGATAACATGTTTTAATTTTGCATTCAGAAAGCAAATATTCTGTCTTCTGATTCTACACTCTAAAAACAAATGTTTTGTTTTGCATTCTAAACTTTGTAAATGTTCATGTTTACATACTAGTATATGTTCTCTGCTTACTGAGTTATTGATAACTCAACCCTTATCTTCACAATATTTTTTAGATAATATTGATGGTTCATCTGGAAATCAAGAGTAGGAAGCTTGAGAAAGATTAGATAATCGTAGAGAAATAAGTGCCAAATGGTACAATTAGTTATTGGAAAGTCATATTCAGTAGATTTATTATTTTATGTGACTTAAGTTTTTTGAGATGTGGATATTTTTGAGTCTTTATGGAAATTTTTAGTTTGTTTTGTTGAGGTTTTTCTTTGGTGTCCCTTATGGAGGAACATAATTATTTGGTTGAAACAAGTATGTTTATATTTTATGGAGTCATTGGAGTATATATACTTGTGTTATGAAGATGTACTTAAGTGACAGGAGCTAACTCTCTAGACCTTCGAGACCGGGGTGTTGCAAATAGTCCTTGGTGTCCTTGCTACAATGACCTACATAGCCATTGCAAAATCTCTATGGTTGCCCTTACCAAACTTTGGGAATGAAGAGTACGATAATTTTGTTCAAGCAGGATGTCAGGTGCCCAAGGTGATCCCTTTAACTGCAGCAATGATTGTATGTAAGGGTATCAAATCGTGTTAACTGGTCATGTTCATGTCGTGTCAAGACAAGTACATTATACTTAATGGGTCAACTCGAACACGACTCGTTAAGGATTTCGTGTCAAAATCTTAAACCCTAACACGACCCATTAAGATAACAGGTTGACACGACACGATATGACACGATACGACCCATTTATGCTAATGGGTTGAACAGACCCATTAGTGACCCAAAAATAAAAAACTAGCTACAAGTCTACAATTATAATTCAAACAATAAAAATTACCAACATTAAAATCTCAACAGTACCAAATACATAAACACACAAATATGATCCACACACATTGTAATAATATTAAAATTGCATCCCAAATATAATAAACAAAACACATATTGTAAACATATTAATGTTACAATCCCAAATTGGCAAATAGAATAAAAACACAGATCTAAACAAATTTAGAACTTGAAGAAGGAAGTAGAGCATCCTCCTTGCCTTGTTATTCTCTAACTCCATTACATCTTCGGTTAACTCGTCCAATTTAACTTCTTACAACTCAAAATTTCTGCATACCTTGAGATTATTTTATCTTTCAAGCCCAACTTAAAGAGGAAAATCAATTATTAAGGATCTAAAACTCAAGATTTCTACACAACAAAATGAGAAGAGAGTCAAAGACCATTAAACAACATTGATGCTTATGAGTTCTGAAATGAGAAACAGAGAAGACAATAACATGCACAATCAGTGAAGACAATAACATGCACTTTACTCCTAACACTTTTGTTAGTGGATGCAATATATAAAAGAATACACTTAAACGAATGTTCTTGGAAGGAAGCGTTCTTATCAAACAAAAATTTACTTCTGAAAAAACCAAAATTGCCAACATATACTTCTTTTCTGATGCAGATGACTTTTTCATGTAGGATCACCACTTCATATATTTGAATTGTTGAGGTATTACATTAAAATACAGCCTTTCTCATTATATAGTCCACAAGCCGTATAATTATACGCGATTTAGGCGTATCATTAATTAATGAGACTAACACACAAAAGATCTAAAACACATGTTTAATTGAAACTTAGGTTAACCATGGAAGTGATGATGTCTAATTGATTTGTTGGTATATGATCTTAAAGTAAAGTGAAGTGGACCACACAATGAATTATTATTCTTAGAATTACTATCAACAAACTAAATAACTCACAAATAGTACTGATAACATCTAGATAGTATTAAACTCAAATGTGATATGTAGATTACTTTGACCAATATCTTTAATATATAATTATTAGGAAAACTATAATTAACAGTAATTGGGCTTGCTCTGTTAGAGAGGGAAACTTCTCTTTGAATTTACAGGAATTGGGTTCGCTCTCTTGGCCTTTGGATAGCCATTAAGAAGAAGATCTAAGGTGTTTTTCAAGAGCATTCAGATTTGTCATTGTGTTCCTGCCCTTCACGAGTTATCCTAATTTTCCTTTCCAAATTTGGGGCCAATATTAATGACCCATATTCAGTTGCAGGAATTTCTATTAATGACAAGTGATGTTATATATCTTGGTGCAACATGAGATCTAGTTTTTTAGAATAATGGCTGGGGTTGGGAAATTTGAGGATTTACACAGCAAAGTCCCCACTAACAAATCAAAAGAATCCGACTTCAAGAAGTCTTGAACTCAAGTTTAGAGAATATATGAAGCTTAGCGATCAACTGCAGCTTGCTTGAGGTTGCAAATGGAGAACCGTATTCCCAAAACTCGATGTCAGCTAAGGCAACAACCTTAAATGGAGAAAATAAACAGCTTATGCATAATCGACTATCGAGCATAGAAGAACAGCTTATGCGGGACCAAACAAATTATTTTCTAGGGAACCAAACAAATCTTACAGAAAAATTAAGAAGAAGACAAGAACGAACCTTTCAGAATTTAGAGATGGCATGTGACGCCATCATGAGACAGCTGAGCAAATGACGGCTAAACGGTGAGGCTGCGACTCGTGAGGGAGGTGGCCGCGTGGGTTAGGGTTTCTTTTTCTGAGATTGTCACTTTCAGAATTTGTGAGGGTCTGTGTGAGCCCGATGGAGTGTCTGTGTGCGGCGGGAGGGATATCTGTGTATCACATAAGGTTTTTTAGTTTTTAAGTATAAGGGTAAAAATGTAGTTTTTTAGCTTTTAAGAATAAGGGTAAAAAGTATAAGGGATATCTGTGTATCACTTAGGGTTATAACAGGTTGACCTGTTAAGCAATCGTGACTTAACGGGTCCACCCGCTTTGACCCAAACCCGTTAAGGCTTAAACCCAAATCCACTATTATTGTATCGTGTTCGTGTTTGTGTTGGATTAATGGGTCGTGTCATATATTGCCACCCCTAGCTGTATGTGCACTCCACTTGCAGCCCAGGAATGGATAGAAGAGTGATGGTCGAGTAACATGTCATGATTCTGAAGTTCCAGGCATGGTTGTTGTCAGACCATACCATAAGCTTGACCATGCCTGGATGGTGTAATCTTCAAGGAAGGGGATTCCCAGTGAGCCTGATGCTTGTGAAATGTGAGGCTATTCTTGATTTGCTTGGGAGCCTGGGGATATGAAGCAAGAAGAAAGAGAGAAATCTGAGAATTAATCCATGATCCCAAACAGGAAATGTTTTAGAGTAGTATCTCTAATTAAGTTCACCATCCTGTATCCATAACAACTATTCAGAATCAATGGCTGGTAGCAAATCTTGCTAATTAGTTGTAGATCTGCTCTTATCGAATGGCATCATTTAGAGCTTCCAACAAACACATTGTTTTGTGGATGAGAGTCCCAATTGAGTAATGATTACAAAGGTTACCGAATAGGAACACACCGAGAACCTATTACCCCTAACAGGAATCCAAATCATCCTATCCTCCACCACATTACGTTACCGAATGGCATAGCATATAAGGAATCCAAAATTTCAACAAATATTCCAATTTCTCAATCATGAGCCACTCTAAAAAAACTGACATTCTATGGAGAGAACCATTAGAACACACCAACAAATCATCCACCACACCCTCTTTATCACTAGAAATCAGGTAAAGAGTCTGAAAAAATATACTTATGAGCCTTTGCACCACACCAAACATCGTGCCAAAAGTAAACACCATGACCATTTCCAACCGCCAACCTAAAAAAGTTGGAGAACAGATCCCATCTGGAATGAATATATTTCTACAAACCCACATCATATGATCCCCAATTTCATTAGAACACCAACCCCCCATCAAGCTCTCATATTTGGAATCTATAACAACTCTCCACAAGTCTTCCCTTTTCCCTATGATATCTCCACAACCATTTTCTCAAAAGGGTTTTATTGAAGGTTCTAAAGTTGCACATCCCCAAACCACCACAAGCTACCAGAGAACATATTTTATCCCAACCAAGAATATGAAATTTGGCTTCCTCCCCATGGGAAACTTCTCAAAGTTTTCTCAATATGAGATGTCACACCTGTAGGTGGAAATAAAGACAGAAAATATGTAGGGAGGTTGGATAAAGTGCTTTTGATAAGAGTTAAATCTACTGCCCTTTGACAAATAAATTCTTTTCCATTTTGAGAACCTTCTAATAGTTTCTAATACACCTTAGTGTCTAGATAGAGTTCATATTGAAAGCAACCCCCAATGGAAGACCAGATATTTCATGGGTAGCGATGATAACTTACAACCCAACATGTTTGCCAATCCCTAAACATTAAGGGCAGGTTTGGGGGGTGAGATGATAATTTTATGTTTTGTTTTAGTGTTTAAAATATTATATTTTAGTATTATTATTATTTTGAGATTTGAAAAAGTTGAATTGGGATTTGAAAAAGTGAAATTGTTTATTATATTTTGTATGGAGATTTGAAAAATGTGTAATGATGAGATGAGATGAGATGAAAATTTTGTGTCTCATCCCACACCAAATATTGTACCCACAAGAACCATTTCAGACTTCAAAAGATTCATCTTCAATCCCGTAATAACTTCAGAACAAAGCAAAAGAGCCCTCAAATATCGAATATGACCAAGGTCCAGTTCATAAAAAAAGTAAGGCATCATTAGCAAACAGAAGATAAGAAAATTAACACCTCCCATGGAAAAACTAGCATGAAGACCTCCATCAACAACAGCACTCAACATGAGACTAAGTACATCCATCACAATGACAAACAGAAAAGGGAAAAGAGGATCCCCTTGTAAATCCCCTAGAGATGCGAGAAAAACTCTCTGGTGCACCATTCACCAAAACTGAAAAATGAATAGTAAAGATACAATGCCTAATCTATTAAATCCATCTTTTTCGAAAGCCACACCTCCCATGTAAGTAACACAAAAAGTCTTAGTTGACATGATCATATGTATTCCCCATGTCTAGTTTGCAAAGGATCCCAAGTTTTCCCGCCATGATTCTACAATCCAAACAATCATTAGCAGTTAGAACTAAATCTAAGATTTGTCTTCCCTTCACAAAAGCATTATGAGGTTTTGATATAATGCTACTCATAATGACCGTCAATCGGTTAGCAAGAACCTTAGCAAGTATCTTGTACACCCCATTAACAAGGCTAATGGGTCAAAAATTCTTCACCTCCTTGCCCCCACTTTCTTAGGAATAAGGGCAATAAAAGATTAAGCCTTTTTTTCAAAATTTTCAAAAAGAGTAATTCTTATTGCAGTCCACAGATGGAGAACTGCTTTGCAGGCCTAAATGAAACGAAGTGTTTCATTAAACATAGTGTTTCATCAGTCTCTTTCTTCCTAAAGAGAGAAAAACCTTCCTTCGCACAAAGACAGAAACCTTCCTTCACACTCTCTCAAATTTCTCTCTCTGCGAGAAGTCAAAATCCACCACGCGCAACTGCCATGGTAATTGCATGCTATGCCGATTATGTTTTCGTTAAAACTTTTTTTCTGAGTAAAACACAAATCCTGCTCATCTTGTTGATGAATGGTTACAACCAAAAGTCTTTAAATTTTCGATGAAAAACTTGCTATACATTCAGGGACTACATTGTACATCTCAAGTCAAGTTTTTTTCATTCTCTTTCTTTTGGTTGAGTCACAAATGCTTTACATGAGTTACGAATGAATAAATGAGAAATATGCAATCTACTTGTTTGTAAAAATTTGTGAAGGGTTCCATACGATTCCATACCCATTCGTGATGTCATCTGGAAAAAGTTTAGCCAACCCAAAGTCTCTAATCTTTGGGTTAAATTCTTTGTCCAGAAGTACATTACTAGCTTTAATTTATTTTATAGTGGGAAAAGAGGAAGAAGATGCAGAGGAGGTGGAGATGGGTGAGAGAAGAAAGAGTTGGAGGGTGAGAGAGACAGAGAGAGAGAGCCATTGGAGAGATCTGAGAATTCTATCGTTGAATTGCTGGAGGTAAAATATGTTAAGGACCTTTTTTACATTTCAAACCAATTTGAGGAGTAAATGACCAAAAGCCCATTCGTCCGCTCAGACCTCCCAACTTGGACTGGACCTAGGAATGCCCTTTCAAAAAATTAAAATTCATAAAATACCTTCATAATATCCTCACCCACATTCCAACAATCATGATAAAAAGTCATAGAGAACCCATCTAGACCTGGTGCTTTATCCTTAGCCATCCCACCAATCACCTGAAAAAACTTCATTTTCCTCAAAAGGTCTCTCCAACCAAATAGATCTTGACTGATTGATAATGTCGAAGGACAAACCATCAAGTTTGGGACTCCAAGAAAGAATTTATGTTAAGAGATCTTCATAGAAGTTGACAATATACCCCTTAAGAACATCATAATCTAAACAAACCTGTCCATTAAACTGAAGCATCTCAATTGCATTATTCCTTCGATGAGAAATAGCCACCCAATGGAAAATTTTAGTACATCTATCCCCTTCTTTCAACCAAATGGCTCTCGATTTCTCTATACACGATATTTCCTCCATTAGAAGCACCTTTTCAAGCACCATTGTGATAGAAAATTTCATGCAAGATTCCTACTCAAAAAGAGGAGCACACACCTCCCTATCATCCAAAATTTGTAGGTCCTCGAAAAGGGACTGTTTTGGGCAATCAATATGTCTAAAGATATTTGCATTCCACATCTTTAAACCCCACTTCAATGCTTCGAGTTTCCCAGCCAAAATAAAACTTGGCGAAACCTTTAAAAGAAACGAGGACCACCACAACCTACCTTTCTCAACAAAACCTTCAACTTTCAACGAAATATTTTCAAACTTAAAATATCTCTTACCCTCATGAATGTCCCCACAATCCAGGATGATAGGAAAATGGTCCGAACATGTCCTTGCTAATCTCTTCTAGAGCAAAATAGAGTAGTGAGCCTCCCATTGGGGGTGGAACTGGTCCCGTTTTGGACATTTTTTATAACCGAACCGGTATACGCCAATTTTAAAAATTTAAGAATCGATACCAGTCCGATTCACCATTGAAACCGAAACTTTCAATTTTTTCGGTTTCGATCCAGTCTGGTATTACGGATTATTTATATTAGTAATAATATGATATTTACATATACTATACAATTAGTCTATTTATATTATAGTATAAGTACATTATTTTATAATAATTGACACATACTAATATAGTATTGAATTTAAATATAGTCTATATAAGTTCTATACTTTTTATACGAGTATATATGATTAAGTATGTACAAATTTATTTACCAAAAAAATAATATATATTATAATTTATTATGCCAAAAATGTGTTTATCCTTTATATATATATATATATATATAAATATATATATATATATATATATCAAAAGTAAGTTTATATGAATAACTTAATATTAATGTTCATGTTTAAGATTAAAATTTTACATTATATTAATTTTATGTTATAAGATTAATAGACATGAATAATAATATTATAATTTTATTTTATATTAATTAGAAATTTGGTATATAATATCTATAATATAATATAAAAAACTTATATATAATATAAAAGCATTTTATATACTATATAAAATATATATATATAGTTGTCCGGTTGGATTCAAGGCGATTTTCAAAATATGAAAATCGGTACTGAACCGGTTTTTGTTTTTAGAAACTAGAACTGGACCGAACTGGTTACAAACAAGACCAAACTGGTTCAATTCAATTCAATCGGTCCGACCAGATTTTCAGTTTATTATTACAGTCCTAATTTGGACCAAGTATGCGTCCCACCAACAAGTGGTAGATCCACCAAATCCATATCGAAGATGAATTCAAAAAATTCATTCATTGCACAACTTTGCTTGGCTTCTCCTAATCTTTTACTAATGAATCGAGTGATATTCAAATCAATGTTTTTAAATTTCGTTTCAGTGATCATTCCGGTTTAAGTACTGGAATGGAGTATTTCAGTAACAGTACATTTCAGTGTACCGTTTTGAAATTAATTATATTATATATATTTATATGGAAAAATTGACTATTTATAAAATGAATATACGTTGAAAAAATCATAAACTTGAGTTGAGACACAAAAAACAAGGAAAAAAATAAAAGAATAGAGAAATTATTAAAACTAATGATATTTAGAAAAAAGAATGATGTGACATATTTAAAGTTGCAAAAAATTAACATTATATCAATACCTTTTATATTCTATAATTAATTAATACCATTAAACGGACCAAAACGAACCGGAATTTAGATCGGAATAGAACGAGAAGGTATAGTATACTGGATACTAAACTTAGTCTACACCATAATGGAAAATTCCGACCAAAAATGGCCGGAATGGAACGTGATTTAAAATTATGATTGAAATCACCACCAATGCACCAAGATAAGTTCCATCAACTGCCCAAACCAGCAAGCTCATCCCATAAATCCTTCCTTTTACTGTCCACATTTTACCCATACACCCCAACTAAAATCATCCACCACATTCTTAAAAGAACGTAACACCGTAAAGTTTCCAATGCACTCCTCAATAGAATCAATCACCCTCTTATCCCACATAATAAGAATACTTCCGGATGCACTATTGGAGGGAAGGTAAACCCAACTCATAAACGAACAACCCCATAAACTAGTAATAATGATACAATCATTCTTAATCCGAAGATGCTTATTGAGATCTTTATGGTCTCGAATATTCCAAGAAATGATTTTAGACTTGATGGGAAAAAACATCATTTCCCTTAGATCTACCTCTATTAGATCTTCCCTCGTGGCCTTTATAATTAATCAAGCAAGTGAGTTGCTTAAGCTCCAGATTCTTTGAAGAAATAGATTTAGGAGAAAAAGAACGACTCTCCTCAATAGCAATGAGTAGTGTCCTAAATTGCTCCTCAAACCCCTCACAAGAAATCTTCACACAGTCCTAAATTTCCTTCACATTCTGAATCACCCCATCCGAGGATGAACCACCCGTAGCTGGCAAAGGAGATAAGGTGCATAGAGGAGCTGGATCCACCTCCTCCTCCCTATACACCAGTTTAAGGTTACGACCAACCTCCACAGTTTCAGTCAGGGTGTAAAAAGACTCAGGTTGCGTTTGGGTAGTGAGATAATCTAAGTTATTATGTGAATAGTAGTAAAAAAGTAATAAAAATGTAATGATAGGATATTGAATAATAATAAATAGTAGTAAAAAGTATGTGAAAAATAATAATAAAATAATAAACAGAATACTCTTATACCCAAACTAGCCCTCAAACTTCTCCCCGCAAATGAAAAAATTTCAGGCCGGATGGGTTTAAAACCTATTTTCACACCGACCAATAAAACAATGATGCGAAAGAATTCCATAGAAATTCTCATTATAGCCGCATACACCCCAAAACATCTCCCCCTCCTTTCTTTCCTCCCTCCCCCATCTGCAAGACGCACGAAGCAGAAGCTCCCTCTCCTTCCCCCATCTACGCTTGACGTCGACGGAAGGTAGCACCTGCAAAATCGTCTTCTGTTTGAAGCTCCCTCACGCCGAAGCTTCCTCTCCCTCTCCTTCTTTCTCTCCCTCTCCCTCCCCCATCTACACTCAAGACGCCGAAGGAAGGCCAACGACCTCTCTATCAGTTAGCACCTCCTGTTGCCGCCTTTGCTCCATAATCAACACCTCTAAATCCTCTCCGTAATCGTTGTTTTGGAGAATCGATCGCAGCAAAACATCTGGCCCCATCTTCGAATAAGTATCGGTGACCATCACATGAGTGAAAGATATGGACTAAAGCTGCTTAAAATTGAAATTTTGAACCTAGAATCAGCTCGATAATGTCCACAATCAAATGGGTTTCAAGCTAAAACTTTGGAAAAAAGAGTTGCCTTTTGTGCTTGGAATCACATACGAATGGCTCAAAATTTTATAGCAATGAAAAAGCGAGAAAAAAGTTCTATGCGTATATTAAAGTATGGATTTTGAACTCGTGGGTTGCAATTTACTCAGAGAGGAGTGGGACTGTACAGCGAGCATGATTGAGATGGGGGAGGGAGAAGAACAGAGAGGAGAGGGAAAGGTCGATCGGGTGTATGTAGGTTCAATTTAATTGCTTTTAAGATGCTTACGTGGCACTTGATGATTGGCCAATGTGAAAATTAATTTCACACCCACCGGCCTGGAGCGCCACTCCCCCACAAATCCTCAAACCACTCTCGACACCAACCTTTTCCCCTCGATTAGTTGAAATTCCCCTGAATCAACAGAATAGCCACCATACCATTCGGAACCACAAAGTAAAGAAGCTCCCCACAACCTGATACCAAAATATCCTCCACGGAACAGCCACAAACAATAGCCTAACAGTGATGACAGAAGCATCACTAACCAATGAAAACAGAGAAAGGACAGGACCTAAAGAGGGAAGATCAACTTTGACACCCATAAAAACATGAGACGCCATAGGCACAATTGTTGTCTCCTCCACTTGTGTTTCATTTGAAAGCCTAGAACAGAGAGAGAGAGAGAGACACTCGCTGCAAACCCTAGACATATGAGACCAAAGGCAACAACGAGATAGTATCCTTCTCGACCAATAAGGTTCGATGCACAGATCCTGGCAAAAACTCCCCTTCTTCACTTTCTAGCAAAATTTTCGGTATTGGCGCTCTAACCGAGAGGTCGCCTAACACTAACGACAAAGACAAATTTTGTGGCAAAAATTATCCTCGTTCACTTTCCGGCACCGGCGCACCAACTGAGAGGTCGCCTAACACCAACGATGAAGTCTGTACCTGACTAGATGTTGGCTGGTCTACGACCGGCATTGCAATGAATGGTGAAGGAGCCAATCCCTACTGCTACATACCACCGGGTGGTAACCCCGCCGCGGCCTCGTGGCTGACTTGGAAGCTGCCACGTCAGCCAATAATTAAAAAAAAAACAGAAACATTATTTACCTTATGCGGGAGGAGGAATTCATTTTATTTTCATTGAAGAAACCAGAGCCCCAAACCCCCCCAAACCAGATCAGTGTTGTGCGTGGTCTTCGATCCCTCCCACGGTCTTCTCTTCTGGTCTTCTCTTCTGGATTTAAAGTCTATTCTTTCATCTGCATTTTTGGGTAAGAGTTATTCATTTGTTTGTTGTTGGGTTTTATTTTTCTCTGGGTTGAGGTCTTCATCTGCCGCTCTCTCTGGGTTACGGTTGTCCTTTTTGTTTGTATGTGAAAAAACTGTGCTTAATGGTGGGTATTGAGCTGTTGGGTCTTCTTTGGTTCTGTAATGCAAACAACAGCCGTAGTAGTAGTAGTAATCTTGTGCAGTAGAAGTCAAGCATGTAATAGGTGTAGTTTAATATCCAATTTGTCATAGATGTGTACTTTGAAAGGTCGCCCATGACAAGTAATAATAGATTTACATATATTGTTTATGCTTTTTTTTTTGTAGTGTTTCTTCTAAATTCTTTTTTTTTTCTTTTTTTTTTGCATTTTTAGTATTTTAATGGGTATTGGAAATTCATTCATTCATTAGCTATTGAAAAAGGTAGTTGTCATTTGATAATTAATATATTATCAAATTCAACCATTGGTGGTGAAGAACCAAATTCAACTAGCTATTGAAACTAAATGGCTCAAAAAAAATATCTGAATATTTTATCAAGGAGATTGAAAAAAAAAAAAACTTGTTGAATATGGAGAACAGGTTGGAAATGTTTGGCAGCCAGAAGAGTTGGGCATATTCTAGCTATTCTATTCTATTGCTAGAAAAGGAAATGGAAATGGTTGAAAAACAAATCTGACTCTTTTGGAATTGCGACCCTTCTAGCTATTCTATTCTATTGCATTGCAAGGTAAGTAGTCTTGGGAACCATTAAAAAATGTCAATCTGCAGCAGCTGAGACTAATAATTAGTTGAGTTATATGATTATAAGGAAGGAATTTCATAGCTAAATGTGATTGCAGTAGTCATATTTGCATATATGATTAAGAAAGTGGATCCCATCTGTTTGTTCATTTGCTGCTATAAACTTGGTAAAGTAGGTTTTCACAACGACTAAGATTTTCCCTAAGCCGTAGCTCATCTAATACTTTGAAAGTTTGGTGGATATTGCTCCCTTGTTGGGAGATATTGCTCCCTTGTTGGGGGATATTGCTCCCTTGTATTGCTTGACAATTACCTCTTGCCCACAGTGGACAAAAAAATAGACTGGAAAGTTTGGTGGCACTCGTGCTCCTCCCCTCCTGCTTTGGAGTTTCCATTCTCTCGGCCTCTCATCCTTTTTTGTTTTTGTTTTTCCCCCGTTACTGTGAAGTTGAAAAAAAAAAGCTTTTGTGCTTGTCTTGTCCATATGGATTTTGAGGGCTCGAGCATGCATGGTTTTTCCACTGGAGTCAAAATATTGTGCAGCCTGTAACTTACATCTTGTGTGAAGGAGGTAGTTCTCATTTGATGATTAATATATTATTGTTAATAGCTCACAAAATCTAGGCAAGATTCCTGAGTACATGAGCAGTCCATTAGAATATTGATTCGAGCAATAGCAGCCTCAGGCCTTCTTGAAATTCAATAGATAAAGGAACTGTAAGCCCTGTGTAATCATGTTGACAATCCCTTTTTAGCCCTTCAAACTCCATACTCCATTTTCTTTAAATCGAATTCTCATGCACTGATTGAAATGGAGTGCAAATAGATGGCTTAAGAACCAGAGGGACTTTGTTGTGAAGTTGGATTGGGAACAATTTGTTGTGGATTGAATATATTTTGTGTATTTGAGGGACTAAATGGTTGTGAATTTGATTGGATAAATATTTGTGACAGTATTGGAATGGTTATATTTGTTGTGAGTTGAATACATCTTTGTGTATTTGAGGAACTTTGTTGTGGATTGGATTGGTTATATTTGCTGTGGATTGAATACATCTTTGTGTATTGGAGGGACTTTGTTGTGGATTGGATTGGTTGAATATTTGTGACAGGGCGCAGGTGGGTGCATACAACAGAAGCACTTGGGTTTTAATTTCCCAATTGCCAATCAAGCAGTATGCAAAAAATGTAAATTTGGAAATAAGACTTCCTAATTTATAATTATAATCATTTATGCTGGTGAAAGGCTTCATATATCTACTCAGAATTGAAACTCTGCACACATTGGAGTAAATATTTGAACCTCAAACGTAGTCATACTTTATTAGCTACATATGACGATATATAGCACTAGTGCTACTTGAATCAAGCGGCAACATTATTTTCTATCTCAGTCTGCTGCCTCTTGAACTCTGCAGCACTGAAAAAGTCGTCCATTGCTTTGATGGAAGACCCCCTGAAACCTTCCTCATCTTTCTTTTCAATTATATATCCAGAAATTGAAATTCTTATATACAAATGTACAAGTCCAATACAAACTTAAAACAAATGTACAAGTCCAATACCTAAACATAGAACTACTAACAACAATCCCAAATTACTTATATAACACTAGGTAAAATACATGTACAAATACAAAACAGCAATAAATCCGAAGTAGCGTGCCTAAACTCTTTATTTTAGATTCTTGTGCATTAAGTACCAACTCCTTTTGCATAATCTCGTCGCTTTTATTGGATAGTACTATCTGCACCCTCTCGAAGCGATCCACTATCTTACGCAAGTCAATCTCCCTCTTTTCGAGAAGCTCGAGTATCTTCTCGACCTCTTTCTCTTTCTTTAGCAGTTTATTCAAGGTGTCTACTGAAAAAGTTGAAATATATTTTAAACAATGCAGTTCAAGTTGTGTCCCTGCAATTCAATAATTTAAGAAATAGCAACAAGTGGGGACAATAATAATCTGGTTGATAACTAGAAGAATATCCATTTTATTATATCTTTATAACCTTTCTCTGTCTTTTGGTAAAAAAATAAAAGAAACTTTGATAAAAAAATTACCCAATTTTAGTCCAATCTACTATGTCAAACTCAAAAGGCACAAATTATATTTTTTAATCGAGTCTACCAAACACAATCAACTCTCAGCAGTATTTAAATAAATAATAGAATTCATGTGTAACCATGTACATCATCAAAAGATTAGATAAAGTAAACAGATAAAGAAATCATTGATGGCTTTAGATAAAGAGTTATAAAACAAGGATGAGACTATTTTACAATGGAATATCCCAAAAAGTATATGCATTATACAAATGGCATGACCAGAAGACACTTTTATCTTGTAGCCTAGCCTATTGTTCATTGGAATGTCAGTGGCCTCTCCATGTTTCTTACAAAGACCAAAACATCCAATAATGGTTGAACTTTTGCATTCAATATCTTGTCATGATCACCACCAAATTGCAAAATATATGCACGTTATATACATATCTATACATACATACAAATGTAAGGTACAAAGATGAATAAAAAAGCAAAAAATTCATATTGCAAAATATATAAATAAACCGAATCAAAATCAAACAAAATCTCCAAATCAAGTAATCAACACTTAAAATCACAAGCACAAATTTGATTCATAAAATTAAAAGCAACAATCTAAAAAAACTTGGGGGGTTATTGAGCAGAGAGAAGTGACCACCGGGTTCGTGGGTTCCTGTCCCGTCGCGGCCTCGGAGGTGAAGATGACGGGAATGTAGGTTCGGGGGCAAGGGAGGATGACAGGAATGGAGCTTTGCGGGGTCGTGGAGAAGAGATAACGGTTCGCGTGTTCGTCGATCCAAAGAACAAGGTTCGTGTGGGTTCATGGCCTCAAGGGTGAAGATGATGGGTAGATTAGGGTTAGGGTTCATATGGGTTCACGAGGTCGTGGAGAAGAGAGAACAACTATTAGGGTTAGGGTTCGTGCGTGGGATGGGAGGGATGATAGAAAACAGAGGGATGCGGGGGAAAATGTTAGGGTTCGTGCGTGGGATGAGAGAAAATAGAGGGATGCGGGGGAAGGGGTTTTGGGGGAGGGGGGGAGGAAGAGGAAAATTGAACGAAATTACTAAAAGGCGTCGTTTAGTAATTATGCCACGTAGGCGCCGAGGCCGCAACGGAGATACCTTGCGGTTGCATTTAGAATTTTTCATCCCAAAATACCCGAAACAGTCCTAGTAAGAGGCTTCACCCTCCAAACACGATGTAGGCTTTTTACCAAGCCCGGCCATCAACTTTCTTCTTTCCCTTCTTGTCTTCAGACTACCTAAGGCCCACAGGCCTGACCCATCTACATTAGCTACCACCTACTTATCCAAAATGCCATATTCACTACCCACACAGCCCATAGACAAAGCCCATGCCCATGCCAACCCAACGCAACATGACTTCCGCATTTTCCCTCATGTCCAATAAGACCCTCTGCATGGCTATCAAAAAAGGACCATGATTAACCCCTGTCGAGCCCCCCTAGGAAAACCAAATGTCTTTCTTGAAGTTAAATTCTGGCTGCACCACCTCCCCACCAGCCACCCCACGGTCCTCCCGCCGGCCTACCAAACAACTATGAGCCTCCAAAGTCGACAAGGATCTCGTCAAAACCTCCACAAAAGTCCCCTTCGATCCCGATGCAACGTGAGCACAAGAAGGAACCCTCTGCAAATTTATTATGGCAATGCTTGGCCAACAACACCTGACTCCCATTTCTTCTAGATGAGTAGAACTCCGATGGACCTGCCGGCTCACCTCATGCAACGACCATAGTGATCAGCTAGTCCACAGTGAGTAAATTGATAGTGATGTAGTTAGTTACCATGCGGCGTCTCTCCGTAATCTGCCACCACTGCTCATTCTCATGTTGAAACTCAAAAATCTTAAAATCAATGAGAAGCTTCCATTTCGAACCCATAACAAAACCCAAGTTACAAAATTAATGCTGCCATTCAAAAATGTAAAAGAATACATACTGTAGAAAGTTCAAATCGTCTTCAGTGATTAAGCAGGGTTCATGGTCCGATTCTGGTTTAGTCTGTACATCGAAATTCTACACGCCATATAAATATCAAACTAACATGAAAGATCCTTACAGCAACGATAAGGGAATTTCTTTTTTGAAAAAAAATGAATAAATAAAGGGCAATTGATGATAAGATAAAACCAGTAACTCCATATAAGAGTTTTGGTGTTGTTGAGGAACAGCAAACGCTCTACATTAAAAGGATTTGAGATCTTATGCGTTTACAACAGGGAAAAGAAAGAAAGAAAGAACGAAAAATGTTACAATATACATACAAAACACCACTCCATGAGAATCCCTCATAAGAGCTATATACATTTTCCCCCACACATTCGAACAGAAACTCTTCCCACAGCTTGACAGGAAGAGTGCAAAGACAGATTGTAACCAACAGCCTCATTTCCATTTCACGGGCTAGATTCTCTGTACTTACTATTGCATGAGTAAAGCTTCTCTCCACATTGCAATTGCTTATAAATAACAGACATACTTATCGAAGTTTCATCTGAAATACTCTGTTGTACCAAATTGAATGAAGAGTCATGTGGAAGAGATCATATTTCGAGGGCCTAGCATGCCAGAGAAAATGCTTCTGAACCTTCCTGACCCCCAATTGCATCTCAAGATACTTCTCTTTGGGTATTGAAAGGAGTATGTCTTTCAAGTTGGGAATGTCTTTCTCCGCAACAATTAATGAGAATGCCCCCCAATTCAAAACCTCAAAAAATGGTGGCACAAAGTTGTCAGATATGATCACAGGTACACACTCATAAAAGATGGCTTCTACCACACGTGGGCTGTTCACCTCATAACCCTTGGGGCAGATGCAGTATTTGCTGCTTTTCATGTGCTGGATGTAATTCATTTTGCTGGCAACACCAGGAGGCATTGGACCAAAGATCTTCATACTAGGGTCTTTGTCCTTCCAGTGCTTCAGCAAGATAGGGCGTAAATAACCATGCATATTCCCGGCATAGAAGGCAAGAATATGCCTCTGAGACGGAGGTTTTCCTCCAAGATCCCTAAGAGGATTTCTGGCAGACCGGACATATGTTTCTGGAAGAGACACGTCCCTTCCAATTTTGAAGCCTGCAGTCACATCAGCATTGCAAAGAGCTTTTATGCAACGTTCCATATGGTGCCTTGTCTCATATGGAGCCTGAGTGTCAAATGAATCGTATCAAATATGTGTGCAAACAGATTTTAAACTGATGTCAAATACGTATGAAGCAGGTTAATGTGAGCTAACTTTAGTTACACATTACACAATGGTGCCATAACTTGCCATTTGAGATGCTATACTAGTCATTTTGAACAAAGTTCAAAGGAGCAGAACCTCACATTTAAATGACTAAAGCATCATCAAGGCTGTGGTGTGGTATTGACATGGACCAATGCAATAGAAGATAGTTAACAGAATCTGTCAGTCAAGTTTTGAGAACTTACACCCACTTCTAAATGAAAATGATAGAGTTACTACTTGTATACAACTTTAGCACAAGAGTGAAAGCAAGACATGAAAGATGCATTGCAAGCATACCCAGTCATGACAGGCAACAAGAAAATGATCCGCACCACCAGTTCTATTCCAGTAACGATATTTTGCCGCAATTTTCTCTGTGTAGTCCTTCAAATACTGGCGTAGGTTTGTCCGGTTATGAGAGTTGCGTACATAAAGGGTGTACTCTAGCATCCGTGAACTAAATGGCATATAAAACAGGTGAGCCTTTCGAGGGTCCTTCACAACAAAATGGTTATTTCCCTCCATCAACTTCATGAACCATCCTTCCGAGGCATATAATCCCTTGAGTATTGGTTGATGAAAGATGGGTTTACTCCCATCTCTGTAGACATAAACTTTGAGTGTGCGTTCCATGAGTTTGTAACTCCTGAAAAAGCAGCCAAATCAAAGGTTGAAAAATTAAATGTTTTTTTTTCAAAAGATCAAGACCATCACCAGCAGGCTTAGTTTGTGTCCAAAAGACCAGCACTAAGACTTAAGCACAAATATAGAAAGGGTGTCGACATACGCTTGCCGTTATTATCTTTGATTATGGTGTATATATGATTGGCTAGTATAGTTCTCTGGGTGTTTGTGCTCAAAAGATATATCCACCATAGTAAAGGCCTAAGGTAGTTTTCCTTACACGTCATGCAAGGAAGTAGAGCTGGTCGAGAACCCATTTAAGAAAATGAAAATGATCTTTCAACCTTAAAAGATATATAAATCATCTAATGTATATAAGGTTTACCTTTTAAACATGGAAACATTTCGAAAGAGAGGAGCATGAAGTTCTGGATCATTTATTGCAACAGGTGCTTGCTCAATCTGAGACTTTGCAGCTAGAATTTCCTGGTCGCGTACAGAAGACCATCGTGGTCTCTACAAAACCAATTAGAAGAAGTTAATGTTCTCAGCATAAACTAAAGTGTGTGAAAGTTTCACTTAGAAATCACAAATATTTGTACCATTGAACGTGAAGAAGCACGGTGCCGCACTAGTATGCTGTTCATCTCATGTAGATATGTTATTGACTTTGGCGGCATGTTGCACCTCATCTTCTTCTTTCCAGAGATAGTCAACATCACAGAATCATTTTTTAAAGTCACTATATCACTTTGCAGGGCAGAAGAACCGGCAGAAGAGGTTGCATTTGACATCACATTTTCAAGATGAGTGAGGGTGATTGATGAAGTTTTCTTGGGTAGTTCCAGATGAGGGGATTGGGTAGTTGTATCTACACCATTGGATTTTTCTGTTTTGAAACGCATATTCTCTTCGGGATTTTTTTCCATAGAAACTCCATCACTCAATTTCAAAATCTCTTCTTGAGGGATGCTATGCCTACCTTCACTAGCCTCATCAAAAGAACTATTTCCCTTATTTCTAACACTCTCCAAACTCTCCTTCATATGTACAACATTTTCAGATGGAGAGCCAGTATTTAGATTTCTATACACAACAAGTTCAAAACCACGTTCTGCATCATTGTCCTTTCCCTTTGATCTACCACCATCCCCAATTGCTCCTCCAACATCCTCATTTTTCGCCACTCCAACTGACATCGAATCATTAAACTCTGACATATGTACTGTCAGCGGGTTACGAACAATCACAGACTTGGCAACAGAATGTACAGCCAGGAGGTTACTTTCAGCACGTACCGGAACCTCACCCTCCGGCAATAGAGACCGTAGAGCATTCTCGAAAGGAAGCAGAAGGGACTGAAACAATAGGTAAGTAACAGCCACAGCCCCCAACATGAAAACCCATCTCCGCTTTTCCATTTGACACACCTTATAAAACCGAAATGCGTACCCCCATTCCAGGAAATAAACCCACGGGCCAAATAAGTGTGGTAAACTACTCTATCATCGTTTGAAAGAGTTTGATGCTTAAATTCCCGTATCATTAAAATTCAACCACAAAAAGAAAAAGAAAAAAAGTCAAAATTATTTAGAAAATAAAAAATCCTCCATAGAATAAACCCACATAAGAATTGCAGCAGTAGCTCTAGTTGTATTTACAGTTCAACTTCAACAATTCAGTGATAGATCACCCAAAAAACTTTGCTTTTATGGATCAAGAGAATATAAGGGTCTAAAAAACCCTGTGTTTGAGAAATACTATAATATAGCAAGCAAGCATGAACAGTGGATTATCATTAGACGGAGGTGAAAGAAAAAGACATTGTTTGATTCCCGAGAATATAAGAGTAAACAAAAGAGAAAAAGAACAAACCTGCAGTAAACTGGAGAGTGCAATTGGCTCCGAGAAGTTCAAGTTTTCTTCGGTTCTCTCAGAGAACCCAACAGAGCAGAGAATCGTAAGCTTTAGCTTTGCAGTTAAAAATACAAAAGTTGAAAAGAAAGAAAACAATGGATTTTACTAGAAATGGAAGAAAAAGAAAGAAGACATTGATATTTGATAAACAGCAGCCAGATTCGTAAATGCATGTTGTAATAAAATAACACTAATAATTTAAGACTCTGGCACTGTGTCTGTAACGCCATCATTATTTATTTATTTTAAACAGGGAATCGCAATTATTGTCGGGCTAATAAAAAATAAAAATAAAAACAATACCATTCTTTTAATTTTAAAATTCTAAAGCCCCGTTTGCACGTACGGTCTCAATGCCTATCATCATATCTCATATCATCAAAACGATTTTTAAATATAAACGTTTTTTAATTTAATTTTTTTAAATTTTTATATAAAATATAAAAAATAATTCAATTTTTTTAAATTATAATTAAAAAATTATATTTTAACAATATTTTAAACTTATAATATTTTTATTTAATTTTTTATTTTTATTTTTTAAAATCACTTTAAATATCTTAATTCGAATTATTTTATTATTATTTATAAAATATCTTACCATTATTTGTATATTTCTGTATGATTTGTAAAATCAAATGAGACATGACATTTTTACTTCTTTCTTTCATAACTTTATCTTTTTATTATGCATATTTAATTTATTAAACTTATAATATTTAAAATTAAAAAAACTTTCATTTAAAATTATGTGACACGTGACTTTGATATATTATTTTAATTTATAATAAAAATAATTTTATAATTTGATATATCTATAAAAGTTTTTAAACATATATCTAAAATTAAATATGTGATGACAAATCAGGTACAGGTTTCACATAAATCGTCATGACGACGCCTCAGTGACTGATTGAAGTTGTATGATCCTTTCTATTATTTGGACCGTAGTGACAAATCGATATCCACTCAAATAAAAGGAAGTGATAAGATTACTATATATTTACTACTCATTTATTACTTAGTGTATTCTTAATAATTTTTTTATTTTATTTTTTAAAATATATCAACAAAATTTACTTTTTTTATTTTACATATTTATTTTTTACAATATATTAAACATCAATTTATTTATTTTTTATATCATTTAAATATTTAAATTTTTAATTTTTTTATTTATTTCAAATATTATATTCTCTAAACATCATATATTTCAAATATTTTTCTATGCATCATATATTTTGATATCTGCAATATTTCTTTATGTATAGTGTAATATTTTAAATTACTTAAAAAATGATTAAAATGATAAAAAAAAAATAATTGTCTTTATTATTAACAATATCAAAACTTCTGCATCCATAAATGTCGAAAGAATTATAAACAGAGTGTTAGAAAGTAGATGAGAGATAAGAGAGTGGGACATGTGCAAAAGTGATAAAATGGTTAAAATGAAAATAAGATAAAAATGAAAGATGATGAAATGAGAGAGCAATAATAAAAATTGTTTAGAGGAATGAACAATAACCTCTGTATGTAGAGAATTTACTGTAGCTGAATATAAAATAGAAATAAAATAGATGATCCAATAGAATGAACTTTTGGCCATCTATCTTTATATTTTAAAGAAAAGTGTATTTTATAAGAGTCATTGAGAGTGCTCTTATAGTGTATTTATTTTTTATCATTTTCTTTTAAATATTTTTTTAACATCCTTAATCATTAAGAAAAAATTAAAAAAATATATAATTTTACTAATAGTCACTTCTTTAACCATTAAGTAAAATTAAAAATTAAAAAAATCAAATAAAAAAAGAGTAGTAAATGAATAGTAAGAGAATAGTAACCCTATCATTTTCTTAAGGAATAAGCAAAGAGCTAGCAGGAAGATGATAGGAACTTCAGCTTTTTTATGATCAGGTGTGTTAACGTCATATTTCGCATATTTTTGGATCAAGTTTCGACAACTCAAGTATTCGAAAATGAGCCCTACACAAGGTTGAAAAGACTATAACTTTGAAAGGACAGTCTTAGGGTCGAGTAACCTTCGATGTCAAAGTTAGTAAATATTCTTGGAATGTAGCAAATAAGTAAGTGAGTATAGGAATCAGAGAAAGTATTCTCGTACCTTGGATCTACTATTTATACTACAGGTATGAGGAGTAGATCGTGCCTGCTTTCATGAAGTTTGTGTTCCCCGTACTAATCCTTTTGTCAGAGTCTTTAAATGAGACATGGCTCTACGACGGCATCATTAATGTGGCGCGTTATCCGGGTGGTAGAACCATTAATGCGGCGCGGTTCTCCAACCTCCACCTCTCAGTCTGCCTATACTTTGGTCCTTTCATGTCTTCTCTATCAGTATATCAACGGTTCCCCATATATCACGTCTGTTGTGCGAGCGGGCACTCAAGGAGTGGACACTACTCGAGGGGTCCTCAGATCGACGAGTCTCATCCTCTGCAGCACCATCCCTCCTACAGGTCATGTACAGAGAAGCCTCCTATTGGGCCAGGGTTCATGGCTTTCTGCTCCGGGCCGGGCTTGATAGAGCCTCTTGAGCCTTGTGGGGAAAATCTTCTTACAATTACCCCATTAATTCTCACCGGACAAGTACAGTGGGAATTTATCATGATTCAATCCCGCCTTCTTATCGAGGCTGGGAACCCTATTTAGGTTTTCTGAGGTCCGAGAGGCTTCTGCGGATTGGCATTTCTGACGGCATTCCTATCTTCCATGATGGGTTCACATTTTCATGACATCTTTTTAACCTCATTAATGAAGAGGTGTCAGGAAACTTTTCATGTTTGCGTCGCTTCGTAAACCACATTCCTCAAATTCGAAACGGCGTGTATCCTTACTGCCACGATACATGAGAGTCTAACCGTCACCTTATTTTTATAAAATGTGGGAGTGGGACCTAGTTTCCGCCCACTGCATTGTGATTATCCCTCTATTCTGGTGGTGGGCTTTGTTGGAATCCTTCACGGACGATGCGAACCTTACCGATCATGAGTTTCTTCTTACCCATAGGGTGCTACATCTGAAGGGGAATGTAGCAGCTTTAAGGCATCACACGCTCCAGTTAACTTGGAGTCGTGATACAACAAAGTGAAAGATTGGTCTCCCAAATTCTTCTTTGTACCTAGCCGCAGATGGGAGTTTCCAGTAGGCCAGGTGAACTGCCGGGAGTTTCCAATACCGACAGACTGGTGAAAAGTTTAGGAAGACAAGGTTGTGCGTCCGACAACCACCCCTTACAAAGCGAAGCGTATCGCAATTGTGCAGGAATGGGTGCAGAACCATCCCACAGTGTGTTTTCCGAGATCCTCCTTTCCGAGGAAAGTTTAAGGAGCTCTCTGGCTTCCCTGGGACACCTTCCCTCTGATGATAGGCTAGTTGCTATTCGGCCCCAAGTTGTTCAGTTCAGGAAGCGTTCCTTGGACCTTCCTCTGCCAGACAAGGGGAAGAAAGTCCGTCGGGACACTGTTAGACTGAGGATAGGTCCCTTCCCGGGGTACAAGACCCCTTAACGCAAGGATCGACTACCTTGGAGGCCAGCCATCCCATTATTGTGGTTGTTCCAGTGCCGGTTACGGCGGGCGAGTTAGCGAGCAGTTTTCCTGTGGCGCCTTTTCCAATGGTGACTATTAAGGCATCTGGGGGCTAGGTCGAGATGGACGCCCTTTCTCCAGAGTATTTTCACATCTACCACTCCTGATGAGGGACAACATTCTTCTTCATGGATCTCTCCTCCTTTTTTGTCTCGTTCAGCCATCGAGAGCCACTCTCTTGAGGTGACTGATGACGAGGTGGAGGCTACTTCTAGCAACCGTGCGGAGGCAGAGGATTATACAGGAGGTAGGTCCCCTCCAAACATTGCAATCCTCAGGGGTTCGAAGAGTCATGTTGCGGATTCTTCTGTTTAGGCCGCACTCCCAGAGAAGGGGAGTTCATTTGTGCATATTCCAGCTGATGATGGTCCGAGGAGTCTAGCCATCGACCTGCTCGTCCAGGTGGAGTTCCCCGAAGGTGGCAGCTCCGTAGGTGATACAGCCAGTGAGGTTTCGCATGATGAACCACTCACCCAGGCCGAGTATCCAGCGGGGGACGACTCTTTTCCGGATGCCGCGATCGGCCCCCGTCCGGGGGGTTTGAGCGGGGGCCCGCCTACTCCCCCTAAAGTCTTTGCGGGATTGCCTGAATTTGCAGGCCTTTCGGAGGCCTTTCCTTCTCTATCCCGGCTGGCCATGGAGGGGAGCCGAGAGGAAGCCATTGGTCAGGTTGTTGAGTACTTGTCGGGCTTTTTTTCACAAGGTTCGACCACTTCTTTCCCACCTTTTACTTTTTTTCTCTTTCCTTTTTTCTTAGTCTTTTCTTTGTGTCGCTAGGACACTTCTCACCTTGCGGCCTTCATCGTGGATGATCAGGACATCGTCGTTCAGGAGAATTTAGACGGTGCACGACCTCAATAGGATGAAACTCGACCTATCGGATGAGTGCAAAAGATCGAAGAAGCTGAAGCGTCATCGGCGGAAGCATAAGCAAAAGTGGGAAGAGGAGAAAACCCGATTGGAGCACCTTAATAGAAATCTTCAAGGTGACTTATCCCGAACGCGGGAGGAGAAGGATCGGTTGGAACAGCGGAACCAAAACCTTCAAGATGCAACCCTCTCCCTACAAGGGCATCTGAGGTGGTTTCCAAAAATTCCTGATGAGGTGTGGGGATGCGAAGGCCGTAGATCAATGCAGGCATTCTTTTGGAGAGTCCTGAGCTGCGTTCAAGATCTTTCACCAAGTACCTTCAGCGGCTTACGCTTGCCAAAATTTCCACCGATGTGGCATCCTTTCAACCAACCACGACCTGGGAAGGAAAGAGATGTTGGATGCTTTCCTTGGTCCAGTCACACCTGCGCCGGCATTAGTGGAGCTGACCAACCTTGCTCCTGTTGCCACTGAGACCGACGCTCTTGGCGTTGAGGCTTAAAGATTTTATTTGTTTCATTACACTTTCTCCTTTTTTTTTACACATGTATTTGCATTTTGTCGCTCAACAGCTTGTATATATATACATACTGACTAATGCACATATCTTGTTCGTCATGTCTCGTATTTGCCTCTTTTTCCTTTTTTCTTTTTGTTTTTGGGTGGCCGGCCTGAAGGATCATGGTAACGTAGAGCTCCTACCTACTCCGCTGGCCGGTTAGGTTGCGCTTGATTATCCTCTATGGATAGTCATTCTCAGAATATGGCCATTGTTTTAATTCTTATTTGGGCGGCCATGTCCGACCGTGCCTTTGAAGTTTCTCGGCCCACCCCAATAGCGTCTGATTTAACTTTTCCAACCCCGTTAGCTGCTTAGCCTTTTGTTTGCGTCTCTAATATTATCTTCCTTCATTTTTTTTTAGGCACCTTGTGCAAGCTTCTGGGTTTTGAAAGCAGCCACGGTTTGTTAAGCTGACCTGCCTTATTGACTATTCAACGTCTTTAGGCCGGGTAATGGCTAGAGGCCCAACGGGCTCTAAGTAGTGGGAATAAATCCCTTATAGTTACATTGCTAATTCTTTCCGGAAGAGTCCGGAAATCATTCTTCTTATCTCCTCCGACCTTATGTCCTGTCAAGGTCCCGGCCTGCCTGGTTGCAAGCTGAGTGACTGTTCGCATTTTGCATACGAGCAACACAATGACAGTTATGTTTCCGCATTAAATGGAAATGGCGCCCCTTCGATTTTTGTATCATGGCTCCATTTTTTTACTAGCATTAATTATGCATATCGTATCAGTCAATATGCTCTGCAGCAGTTGCGATAATCAAGGGGTTCTGGTTCTCTGGGGGGACACGTGGTGATTTGTGGAGTTATGGTGCCTCGGGAGGCCAAACATCAACCCCGCCTATATAAGGACCCTTCTCCACGTTAGGAGATCCATTATACTCACTTCTGCCTTTTTCTCTTTTATTGTGTGCCTCTTGCTTTACTGCTTGGATTCCTAATTCCTTTGTTTTCTTTTGCTTTCCTTTTAAAGTTCTTTTGCATTTTCTTCTATCTTTCATGGCTCCGACAAAATCTTTACACCCTAGTGGGCAACGGGTCCTCTGGTGGTGCTCAGGCCACTGCTGGCTGTGGCGGTCTGAGCGCCAGAGGGTGAAACTACCAATCCTTAGTTGTTGGGGTCCCAGACCCTTTGTTCTTGTTTTTGCCATTCTGGTTATTGTGCCTTACTCGTTCTCGCCCTTTTGCTTATGGGGATCAACTACGAAGCCATTTTTCTCAACTCGCTGCTTGTGCAGAACTCGATGTCTGCTTGGTTGCAGTGGTGAATGGCTTGGTTGATATGGTGATTGGCCTTCATGGTTGTGGTGAATGGCCTTTGTTGCTGTGGTGAATGGCTCGGTTGCTGTGGTGCCATGGTGACCATTGCTGTAAAAAAACACACATAGCTTTAAACCCCGAGCTCATTTTGGTTTCCTTGAGTCCGAGAACAGTGAGGTCTTCTAGATCTTTTAGATTATCCCTGGCCATTTTACGGTTTAGGTTCTCTGGCCGTTATACGGTGTAGGTCTAGGGTCAGGCACTGGAACTTGTTTTGTCGAATATATAAGCTTCAAGGTGTGACTTGCTCCTTATAGTCCTGCAACTTTATGATGTAACTTGTTCGTTGTAGTTTTACGACTTTATGATGTAACTTGTTCCTTGTGATCCTGCATAATTAATAAAATGATTTTGTTTATCCGGTTGTACAGTTTTTGCATTTTTCTCGCTCTATTTCTTCTTCTTCTTCTTCTTCTTCTTCTTCTTCTTCATCGTTTCGTGCTTACTACCTTCCGCTGTGTGCCATTGTTGCTCTTGCTTGTATCTTTTGTCTTGGTATTTGGAGAGTTTATAACCTCGATCTATTTCTTGCTTGTTGATGATTGTGCGGCCTTTTTACGAGACTTTGCTTCCCTTCTGGAGATTCTTCTTACTTTGGGCAGTCGTAAGACTTAAACTCGCACTCCATTGAAGACATGTTAGGCTACCTCAAATTAGCCCGTCCCTTTTGGTTTCCCAAGGAGGTAACTTCTTCGGGCTGCCATTTGGGCAGTCCGCTCTCTCGCTGTGATAGAAGTCGGCATAAGTTCTTCGGGCCGCCTCGAAGGCAAGACTCGCTCTCCTTTGTGGGAGGGATAAGGCCACCTTTAGGCCGGCCTATTCCTATTAAGTCCCACAGGGAGATAAGTCATTCGGGTAGTCTGTTACTGGACTCGTTCCCGCTCGTTGACATTACAGGGAAATGTAACATTTTGGGCCAAGCTGGTGCTAGACCCACTCTTCACTCGTAGTGGAGCTCGGGGTAAGTTTTCAAGTTGCAGCAAAAGTCAAACCCGTTTTCCTCCACCGTCGGGGGGCGGGGGGGGGGGGGGGGGGGAGAATGTAACCTTTTAGGCCTACCTTTCCCCTTGTATCCCGCGAGGAGGTAAGTTATTCGGGCAGTTTGTCATTGTATCCGCTCCCACCTGTTGACACTTACGAGAAAGGTATAGTTTCTGATTTCAGGTAGTTAAGGACTAACCCGTACTCCGTCATGGGAGGAACAATGCAACCTTAAGGCCTACATTTCCCTGTAGTATCCCGCGGGGAGGTAAGTTTGGATAGTAAGTTGGCTGACCACTCTTCGTCGTGATAGGAGCCAAGGTAAGTTTTTTGGGCCGCCTTGAAAGCAAGACCCGCTCTCCCCTGCGGGAGGGATAAGGAGGCCTTTAGGCCGTCCTTTCATTGTTGAGTCCCACAAGTTGTTCAAGCAGTCTATTACTGGACCCGCTCCCACTCGTTGATATCACAGGAAAGGTAAGTGTTGGGTTAGGCTAGTGCTGATCCCACTCTTCGTTGCGGCGGAGGTCGGGGTAATTTATACAAGAAGGCTATGAGGCCAATCCCGCTCTCCTCTACGGGAGGGATAATGCAATCCTTGGGCCGACATTTTCCTATAATGTCCCGCGGGGAGGTGATTTTGGACAGTTTGTGACTGGACCCACACATGCCTATTAATGTCCGCAAGGAAGGTAAATTATCATCTTTGAGCTTCTAAAGGATGGCCGACACTCCGCCGTGGGAGGGATAAGGCAACATTTAGGCCTATCTTTCCCTATGGTGCCCAGCGGAGAGGTAATCTGTTGATGATCTCGTTGTCGTAGATTTCGTTAGCCGCGCTTTTTATTGTTGGCGCCTTATTGGTAATATGAAAGCGTGGACTAGATGTTTTGCATTGTCCTGAAAAGTTGTATTTTTATTAAATAAAAAAGGAAATTACAAGCTAGATGAAGAGGTGTTACAAAATTAAGGGACATAGAATCCCAGTCTGGGGAGGTCGTTATCCATCTTTCTCTTCAAAGTCGTGCACCATTCCTTCCCCCCTCGAAACTGGCGAGGCGAGTTGTAGACAGACGCCTGTCGCAATTTCTTTGGTGGTGCCCGGCCTATTCTGTTCTGCTAGTGTCGTCTGAGGCGGGCCCCTCATCCTTCGGCTTTAACTCCTAGCATTATTTTTCTAAGACTTACTCTCCTCAGACTTCTGCCACTCCCTAGGGAGTTTGGAACTTCATTTTAAGGTAGTAGGTCGATGTGATAACCCTTAAGCTGTTGAGGGTGGGCCTCCCGATGATGGCATTGTATGCCGATGAAGTTTTCACTACCAGGAAGTTGACCATAACAGGGGTCATGCAGGAGCTACTCCCCACAAGGACAGATAGCGTGATGGTTCCCACCGGCTGGACAATGCTTCCGAATAAGCCTTTTAAGGGCAAGGGGCAGGCAACAGCCGGGAGGCCTTAATACCCATCTTGGCGAAGGCTCCCCAGAATAGGATGTCCGCGGAACTCCTATTATCGATGAGGATCTTGCAGGTGGTGAAGTTGGCAACAAGCATTGTGACCACTAGGGCGTCGTCATGGGGGTACAGGACCCCTTTTTCATCAGCCTCCATAAATGAGATTGTCGAAGTAGGGTCGCCCCTTCGTTGAAGACAGGATGATACTCAACCGAGTATACCTCATAGTATCAGGCCCGTCTAGCGTGCGCTTTCCTACTCGATAAGGTGATGCCCCCGCCCGCGAACCCTCCAGCTATGGGTCGGATTTCCCCAAGGGGGGCTATTGCCTTGGTGGCGAATTGGTGCGACCTGGCGGTGGCTCCCTTATCGCCAGTTGCAGTTGAGGGCTATTCGCTCGTCTGTTCCAGTCGCCTCGATCCCAACTCCTTTCTCTCGATCTTCCCCTTCTCTCTTACTCCTATCTTCTAGTCGGGGAGCGGTGGCATTATAGCTGGTCTACGTATTCCTTCCTTCCTCCCAGGGAGAAGTAGTCTTCGGTATTATGTGAGATGGACCGATAGTACGTGCAATAGCGACGCATTGTTCCCCAATCGTCTTCCTTTTGAATGGTGAACGTGGGCCGGTTGTACCATGATCCAGATCCCTTTGCCAAGACTTCTTCTTACCGCTTCTCTTGGGAGCCCTTCTCCCCTTTCTCATAGGGCTCGGCCTTGGTTGGGGCCTTCTCCTTCCTCTCTACGTGCTCCACTTCCTTCTTTCATGGCTCTATTAACGCCCGGAGAGTGTCTTCCGCATTGATGAAGTTGTCGGTCTGGTCCATGAATTCTCACAATGTCGCAAGAGTTTGTCTGGCTAGCTCTGCCTTAAACTGAAAGCGTGGCCAGACCCCTCCCAGGTGGTCATGCGCTCTTTGTTGAACCGGGCTAAGTAGGACTTTAGGCTTTCATCCTCTATTTTTTTTATAGTGAGAAGGTACGCAGTTGAACGTCACCTACGCAGACTGGACATGAACTAGGTTATGAATAGTCTGGCTAGCTCACCAAAGCTATCAACCGATTCAGGTGCCAGTGACCCGAACCATACATGTGTCAACCCCTTTAGGGTCAACAGAAATACCCTACAAGCTATTTCCCTGGGCAAGCCATGCAGTGTGAGCCCTAAAGGTTTCCAAGTGCTCGAGGGGGACCCTTACTCCGTCATACTTCTCCATAGCAGAGACTCTAAACTTTGGTGGCAAAGGGTCCGCCATTACTTCTTCAGTATAGGGTAGACTCGTGCTCACGAGCAACTGGTCTATCGTTGACGACGTACCCACTTTCCATGCTATTTCCTCGTATTTTCCTTTGAGGCTACGAAGCTCGTCCTGCATGTTTTTCTGCTCCTCTTCCTTGTTGAGTCCTGTATGCGATCCTACGTGCTCAGTGTCGCTGGATCCTGCCCTACCGTCTTGCTCCTTTTGAGGTTTTTTGAGTTCCTTGTTATCTTTACAGAGTGTCTGTACTTCACCAGTTAGTTTCGTCACCCACTCCTCCATGGTTTTCAACCTTGTTTCCATGGCGTCTCCCATGTCTCTCCTGAGTTGTTTGGAACGGGTTGTCGCAGTCATGAGAAGGACATGCAAGATATATTAGGATCCCACAGATGGTGCCACTGTTAACGTCGTGTTTCGCATACATTTGGACCAAACTCCGACAACTCAAGTCTTCAAAAATGGGCCCTGCATAAGGTAGAAAAGACTATGGCTTTTAACCTCTAATGCCAAAGTTAGTTTATATTCTTGGAATATAGCAAATAAGTAAGTGAGTCTAGGGATCAGAGAGAGTATTCTCTTACCTGGGATCTACTATTTATACTACAAGTTCGAGGAGCAGATCGTGCCTGCTTTCATGAAGTTCATGTTCCCTGTACTGTTCCTTTTGTTAGAGTCTTTAAATGCGGCGTAGCTTTGTGATGGCGTCATTAATGTGGCGTGTTGTCCGGGTGGTGGAACCATTAATGCGGTGCGGTTCTCCGACCCCATCCTCTTAGTCTGTCTTCCCTCTGGTTCGTTCATGCCTTCTCTATCAGTAGATCATTGGTTCCCCGTATATCATGCCTGCTGTGCGGGCGGGCACTCGAGGACTGGACACTACTCGAGGGGTCTTCAGATCGACGAGTCTCATCCCCTACAGCACCATCCCTCCTACAAGTCATGTACAGAGGAGCCTCCTAATGGGCCGGATTAATGGCTTTCTGCTCCAGGCCGGACTCGATAGGGCCTCTTGGGCCTTGTGGAGAAAATCCCTTTACAAGGTGGGTACATAAGACCACCTTCGTCTATATTATCTCTTAACTGATACTCATTGTTCAAATAGTTCAGTTTTAGATCCCTACCATGTAAGGATAAGACACAATGATTGTCAAGAAATATGGAGTGTATTTCATGTAGGATATGGATATTGGCTGCCTGTGCCACCTCTTCAATGAACAATGTTAAGGGTGAGTATTAACTGTGTCTACCAAATGTGCACACTAGTATAAATGAGTTTTTTTTCTTTAATTATTTCTTAAACATCATTAACCATTAAGAAAAAATAAAAATATATATAAATTAACTAATAGTCACTTTCTTAACCTTTAAATAAATAAATAAATAAATAAATAAATAAAAATATATGAGTTGGTGCATATTTGGTGGGCATATTTGGTGGTCATACTATCATTTTCCACTTTTCAATATAGAAATGGAAATACTTGCAAATGGTTCCAGCTGACAAAAACATCCGGCTTTGTCTTTTGATCCTTTGGCTTGCAGCTAGGGGTGTACAGGAACCGTCGGAACCGGCTGGGAACCGATCAAACCGATCGCCAGAGCATGGAACCGGCCGAAACTGATGGTCGGCGGGCGAGAGAATTTGAGGGATAATCGAAATCGGCGGTTTAGCACCGGTTTGAACCCTTGGGAAACCGATGAACTGGCCGATCCAATCTTCTTCTTTTTTAATATATGCATAAAAAACGGAGCCGTTTCACTCATTTAAGTGAAACGACGTCGTTTTAGGGCCTGAAAGGAAATATATATATATATATATATATAATATAACAGTGTCATTTGGCTTTTAAGCCAAACAATGTCGTTTCAAAATGGATTAATAACCCCCCTTCTTCTTCTTCCCCGCGTCTTCTTCTTCCTCAGTTCCTCGTCTGCAACTTTCTTCTAAACTCTTATGGCAAACAATGACGCGACGCGACACGTCTTCTTCTTCCTCAGTTCCTCCTCCTTCACAGAAGACGCCGACGGTAGACCGAAGACCGCACCGACACACATCGAGACTGATATGATCGATTTTCTCTCCCCAATCGACTAGTTTTGGCCAGTTCAATATACTCATGGCAAACATCGATGGGGTCTCGACTTGGCACTGAAACTGACTCCGAACCCATTGGTGTACAGCCCTACTTGCAGTTTCATAGTTTGTT
The DNA here is from genome assembly GCA_022457165.1 of Juglans mandshurica. NCBI lineage: Eukaryota > Viridiplantae > Streptophyta > Magnoliopsida > Fagales > Juglandaceae > Juglans > Juglans mandshurica. The sequence continues at coordinate 6,975,654 of CM039620.1, read as the reverse complement.
TGACATTGCTGTATGAAGATATGTTGTCAGAAAAGGGTGATGGCCTTATCATGGAAGTTACCCAAGCCTTTTGTAAAAAAAAAAATATTTTAACTTCAAATAGATCCCACGTCCCATAAAAAGTAAATACACAAATATTTTAACGTAGTATATCAGATTATAAAATTACTTTTATTATAAAATAGATCTAATGTAGCATATGAAGTCATGTTAGTTTATAGAATCTCTTTATAGTTGTAATACTTCTCTTGTCGAAAACACTCCTTGCGATACAACTGTAAAGATACCAACTAGACTTTGAATCTTTGATCTTCACTCAATGTCAAATTTGTGCCTACTTTGGAGTAACCTTTTCCAAAATTGACTTCCTTGTGAGAGGTTGTCATAATCTAAGGTAGGGGTGTACAATTTTCGATTTGGATTGAAAAATCGACCGGACAGAAAACCTTACTGGTCGGTTTTGGTTCCACAAAATTGTGGACCAAAGAAATGCGGTCCGGTCCAGGGGTCTATAAATTTTGGATCGGACCGGACCAGACCAAACTATATATATATTTAAAGTATTTTTAATAATTTAATATATTATTTTTATATAGTAATTATATAAGTTAATGATGTAATTTTCATATAATTTATTATCATTGACCATATAAAATATAAAATAATATATACTATCAATTAATTATAAATCATAAATTATGTGATAATTTATGTCATTATATGTAAATAGTTAATACATTATACATTCATACATATTTTACTATTTACACTTAATTAAAGTAATTAAGTATTTTTTTAAAGATCTAAGTTGCAATTAAGTATGAATAATGTATGTACAATGAAATTATTTGATATTCATTAACCATATATAAAATGTATGACATTATTAATAATTATGCATACTAAAGAGTAAAGTCTAAATTAGTAAATAGTAACTATCAATATCATAAATATAATTATAGTTAAATATATTTTTAATGAGTTAGTTACATAATCTACATTAATAATTTATTTAATTTTAATTTTAGTAATTTAAATAATTTTTTATTAATTTATTTACAAAAAAATGAAATAAAATAACAAAATAATTGGACCAGAATGAACGGACTAGATCGATAGCTACCAGTCCAATCCTGTCTCTATGGGTGTTCGGTCCAGTCCGGTCCGAAAAAATAAGTTTCAATTCATCACCCCCAGACCAGACCAGATCGATTTACACCCCTAATCTAAAGCTAGATTCGTCATGTTTTTCTGTTTCTTGTGTTTCATTCTCACATTCCCAGCTTCTCCTTCAAAATCAGAGGTGCATGTATAATTACCCACCATGAGATTAAGATTGTTCATCCGGGCCAGATTTTTTTCTGGCCCGGTCCAAAACCCAGTTTTTGGCTCGGGAACTCGCATGGTGAAAACCGAATATAGCCAGCCCAAATCCGGGTATGAAATCCAGATTCCGTATTAAAAATCTGATACCCGGGTCTGTATAAAAAAGAAAAAATCTGACTTCAGCTCCATACTTCATTTCATCGCTCCACTCCCCCAACCTCTCTCTCTCTCTCTCTCTCTCTCTCTCTCTCTCTCTCTCTCTCTCTCTCTATCACGCGAAACCCAAGCCACGAAACACTAGCAGCCGCCGTGTCTCTTTTTCATTCTTCACTCCCTATAGTGACCATAATCTGTCTCGCTGTCAGCCTCAAAGATTTTCCCGATTTCCTCACCCGTTTCTTTTTCTTTTTTGAGATGCCGAAACCCTCTCTGTTTGTTTTCTTCATCCTCGTGCCGTCGTCTTCATCCTTGTGTGGCGCCCTCGACCCCCACGTCTTATTTTTATGGAGTTCGTGACACTGGGATGATGACCACAAGGATCACGCACCCCGACGACCAGTGCTCAGAGTGTGTACATCATACAATAAGTGTACAAAATAATATACGCAGCAGAGAAATAAAAGGTATTTCTTTATTAAGTACCAGAATTGTTCAAAAATACTAAAGTAACTTTACAAGGATTAAACAGTCATCCGACAGATAAATTAAAGACATGAAATAATATAAGGGAAAACAAATCCCATAACGTTGAACAGTATCTCAGCAACTCAAACCTCCAGCGGAGCTGATCCCTCAGGTTCATACTCGGGCTCTGCGTCAGACTCTACGGCACCATAAGACGGAACCGTAGGGTAAAACACCATAATGAGATATGACATCTCAGCAAGTAATTAACCAAAACAACATTCCAGAGATTTATAGCACAATATTGAAATCACGCGTCCCCATACGGACAAATATGCAGAAAAATAACATCTCATTTCCTTTTTCCCAAAATACCATTTTTACAACTCAAGCCAAAAATCATATTTTTGGTCCAATCCTAACCATTAATTAATAGGCATACACCACGGTCTCCCCTATGGACCGTCTGCACGACCTGGCTCTCATCGTCACACCACGGGTAACGTCCGTGCATGAGACTTCATACCAAGCAATGTCCAGTTCCGCGCCCAGCGCGTACATGGTCAAGCATCCTCTAACCTCACCAGCCAAAGGTCACGGAATCGGTACAAGAGCGTTACTGTCTCGTCCGTTCCCGTCGTCGCCATGTGACAACTCAGGGGACGTCACGTCAATCTGTTACGCTCCCGAGTGACCAGACAAGCTCCACCGAGATAATGCTCCATCTTGGCTTGGGGTTGTGATACACACGCACCCACACAATTAAAAACAATAGTCTCAATTTCCAACAGACAATGTAACATCACCGCACAACTTAATAAAACGTTAAATATACATTTCACAATTTATTAGAATACATAGTTAAATAATTCATTTACAAAATCTCAATAAATACAAAAATACAATTTCACAGCTACATGCGTATCCCGTCCTCCAATCCGGCCCAAGGCCCAATATCAACACACCAACAGTTACAACAGAAACAACAGTTTACAAAATATAGTTACAACAATATTATTATAAAACTGGGAAATTACATACACACGAAGACAGAAAAAATTCTGGAAGATCACGTGAAAGGAAAAGTTGCACAAGACAGTGCCCAAAAATTTGGGTTTCAATACACGGCAACAACAAACAACAAACCGATTGATTTTCCCTCAATTTTAGAACAAAACCAAGCACAGCCAAAACCTCAAGCTCTCGGATTTAACACCCAAAACTCACAATTTCAGAATCAAAAAGCACTCGGCAAAGCTACACAATCACTCGGGTTCACTCAAAAATTCAAGATCAAAACACTAAACACTGAAAAAGCTTTAAACAAAAAGGAGGAGGAGGAATTCGGAAGCAATCAAACTAAGGAAAACCGAGGACTATTTATAGACTAAGCAAGGCGGTTTTGAGGAGCTGTGTGTCGCACGACTGAAAGGCACAAAAACGACAGCAAGCCGTGGAGGAGAAGAAGCTTTCCGTGCGGACGTGTGGCACAGCAGTTGGACAGCGCATCACGGAGTGCTCTACCAGCCAACACGGAGCTACTTACGAGAATGGTGGAAGGTGGTGGTGGCCGTGAGCAATGGCAGCTCGACAGTGAGCTTTTCGAAGCCTCCACCGAATGACACAAAGCCACCATGAGGTGGAGAAAAGGAGGTGGTGGCAGCGGCATGGGTTGCAATACTTGGCAATGTTTTGATTGGAGGAGGAAAATGATTCGGCAGTTTGCTAGAAGGAGAAGAAATCAGAAGCTAGAAGAAGAAGAAGAAGAAGAAGAAATAAGAAGGAAGAAGAAGAAGAGGTTGCATGGCGCAAGGGAGAAGAAGAGATGGAGCCCTAGCACCCTTGACCAAAACGGCGTCGTTTAAGTAAAATGAGGGGCTGGTTTGTAAACCGCATGGGCTGGGCCAAACCGAACGGGCTGGGTTAAAACAAAAGGCTAGGCTTCAGGCTTCACACAATACACGGCCCAAAAACAAACACACACACAGAGCCCACAAATAAATAACCACTACAAATAAACTTACACTAAAATAAAACAATAAATAAAAGTAAGGGAATAAAAACTCAAAACATACCAAAATAAAATAACCCATCAATTAAAGTAACACATTAAAATAACAAAATAACACCTCATTTAAAAAAAATGGATTAAAAAAATACAAGCAAAAATTAGAGATCTCACACCTTGGGTATGCTTTCTTCTCTCTGTTTGTTTTGTTCTCTCTTTGTTGATTTTGAGTTTGTTTTGATGAGAATGTTTGAATGTTTGAGGAGTATTTTTTATGGGTTAGATCCTCGTGCTGTCGTCTTCATATGTGGGTATGTTTTCTTCTCTTTGTTTGTACGTTGATTTTGAGTTTGTTTTGATCAGAATGTTTGAGGAGTATTTTTATGGGTTAAAATGTCTCGTGGGTTAAAATGTCTCGGTATTTGAAAGATTATGATGGGCTTTGTTCAGCTGACGAGAAGCGTAAATCTTCTCGTTGGTGCTGTGATTTGGATCTTCGATCAGTTTCCTCTTTTGGCGATTCTTAAGTTTTAAGGGTTTTTTCCCAGAAGGTTCCTTTTTTGACCCTTTCATTTGCTCCTGCAGATATATTACTTATGAGAAGATTGTCAATATGTAGTAAAAGTAATTGATGCATTCAGCTGTGACTATGCTTTTGATGCAGAGAACAGGGTGTGGTGTAGGATTTATATCATTTGTTGGTAACGCAACAATATATATATATATATATATATATATATATATATACATATAGGCAGATTGCTTGATGGGTTGTGAAAATATTTAGAAATCTCTTATTTGGAATGGTTGACAGTTATGCACCCTCGTGTCTGTAGCATGTGTATAGCTTTAGATAGCTGAGCATAGCCCTTTGTTTCTTTTACTTGCATTGTTGTGTCTGTCTTTGTGGATAAGGTAGGATAAGCTATAACTCTCTTTTGACATAACATGAAACTGACTTTTATTTCTGCTTATCGCTTGCAAGAATTGTAATTAATGATAATGTCATAAATTATAATGCTTCCTATGGTCTTCTAAATATAGCATCATCTGTCATGATTCTTTGCCTATGTTCCCAAAGGTAAAAGTATTCCATTCCATTCCTCCATACCATATTGGTTTAGCAATGAGTTATGATATAAACAGATGCTTGATGTTTCCTGTTTTGATGACAATGTTTGAGGAGTATTTTTATGGGTTAGATCTGGATTTTTATGACACAGTCTCCTTTCAACTGGGACTGTAAGCTTTTAAGTTTAAAGAAACTTTCTAGCTTTTACAGAGATTGGCTCTTTTCCTTGGCTCAATTGTCGATTCTCTTCTATTAATTTATATAACTTCTGCTTTGCTTTATGCTTTATGCTTGATAACAATTTTGGCATTACAATTTTAGTGTGAGATTAAAAGACTACATAGTTTTTCTAAGTATTCAAAAATTTTGTTTTTTGTAGGATCTTTTTCAATCAGTCAAATCACTTGAAGTTGCTATTCGGTGTGAGATTAAATAATTGATGGAAGACCATGCTAATGATTTTATAATTCATATCTTGTAATTTTGTATTTTGTAATGTAATATATAAATAACAAATAATGTAATATATATGTAGTGGATTGCATGCATTTTGGTTTTTCATTTTTATGTACTTTTATTATTCTTGACAATGTTAGTATTATGCTTTTTAACTTGACTTAGAAAAAAATTTCATAAAATATAGGCTTTTATCAAAAAATTATGATTTTCAACATTTTTTTTAATAAATATAGGCTTTTACATGAAGGGAATTTTTCTTGAAATGTATTTAATATAGGCATTTAAAAAAAAAAAAAAGGCTTTTAAACTGAAATATGAACTTCTATACAGAGATAAATATATATATATATATATATATATATATATATATATATATATAGTCCGGAACTCGGATTTGTGGGTTGTAAAAATTCGGATTAATCCGACTTCCGGCCCAAATCATAACCCGGGTATATCCGGTCCGGTATCCGGTTGAACACCCCAACATGGGATTTAGAACAATGGGTTTATTGGATGGGGAATTGTTTGAACCCTTATTAGCAGGAGATAAAGGAAATGTTTCCTACGTGAGGGAAGTGCATAGCGTTTTCCTTGCAAATATAAACCAACAAACATTGGAAGTTTATTAAAGATGAGCTGATTGTGTGTCTGTCTATTGCTTCAATGTGCTGAAACAATATTTACAAAACAAAATAGTCATATATTAAATCTTAATTCTTATTATCATCTTATCATTCCATGATGTGTCATTAGATAATTAGAGACTATTTATTATATTTCACTTGTAAACCTATCATCTAATGTCACATCATAGGATGATAAGAAAATATATGATGAATATATTTTTTCTCGGATCCAGAAAATACTTAAAATACACAAACATAATACATTTCAACAAAAGAAAAATACATTTTTGTATAGAAAAAGAAAAGAGGTCAAGGAAAATATTTGATTAAATTATCTCTATTCAACATTAAATTATTTGATTCAGATTGACAATTACAAATAGTTTTAATTCTACAAAATTATGGTTCATACATGAAATGTACACAATTAGGTCAAAGTTAATTCCTAAATTCAAAATCCTAAAACATTATATTTATAAATAGACATGAAGATGATTGGAAAAAGAAAAATTATCTCTTAAATGTACAAAGATTAAAAATGTAATGATTTTATAAATTAAATTTATAAATTTACATGATTTAATTATTTAAAATTATGAAATATTTTTATTATAAAATGCGTCAAAAGTGAAATTAAACATGGCCTAAAAGTAATGTTGAAACCTATTGTTACGGCATTACGTTAAAGCCACTAAAACAAAAGGTCCTAAAAATAGCGTTAATTTCTAAAGTAGGGACGTTGATTCTTCCTCCTGGAGCAGATGAGATAGCGGCAAAAACCTCAAAAGTCTCAAACCCAACCTCCTTCGAAATCGTTTTTCTAGTCACCTCCAGGCTCCACCCCCCCAAACACCATTCTCAGAGACACCATTAATGTTTCTTTTGTGCCCCTTTTCTACTTCTTAAACTCAATTCCTCAATGGCGCTTAAATGGCCCATCCCCTGCCCAATCTTCACTCCGCCGCCACTACCTCTGAACCCCAATTCGAACCCTTCACAGCACCGCCCGTCCACGGAGGTCCGGTTCTCCCGCTGGAACAACGCCAACGCCCAGAAATTCGAAGAACGCAGGCGTGCCCAGAAGGAAATTGAAGACGATATCCGCCGCGAGCGCCGCTTCGAGTCCGCCACCCGAATCGCCGACAGTCAAGAAACTGACACTATCAACACCACCGAAACGTTCAAGTCCGTAGGCACACCCTCCTTTCCTTCCGCCCCTTCAATTCCGGGCAAGAGATCTAAGTACTCCAAAAACCCCTACCCTGACCCCAAAAATGTTCATCCCGCCTTTCGCCGAACCCAGAAAACGATTAAAATCCCCAACTTTTCCCAACCACGGTCACAACCAAGCCCGGCAGCTCGGGACGCCAATATCACCATCGGTCCCGATGGGGTTTCCTACGTTATCGACGGAGCTCCGTTTGAATTCAAGTACAGTTACACGGAGACCCCAAAAGCGAAGCCGTTGAGGCTGCGCGAGCCCCCTTTCGTACCGTTTGGGCCGACAACAATGCCCCGACCGTGGACTGGGCGGGCCCCGTTGCCGCCGAGCAAAAAGCAGCTCAAGGAGTTCGATTCCTTCCAGTTGCCGCCGCCGAATAAGAAGGGTGTCAAACCGGTTCAGTCGCCCGGCCCGTTCTTGGCCGGGTCGGGCCCGCGGCCCGCGAGGTCGAGGGAGGAGATATTGGGTGAGCCGTTGACGAAGGAGGAGATTGCGGACTTGGTCAAAGCATGCATTAAAACGAAGCGTCAATTGAATATGGGTAATGTCGGTTTTCTGAGGATTTTCTTTTTCCACTTCTGGTGCAATTCAATGTTGGTTTGCTTGAATTTATTGATTCTCTTTTATCTTATCTCGAATGTAAGTTACCAAGTTTTTTAGCGTTGTTTTGTTAGTTTTGGTGTTTCTTTTTTGTTCTCTCCACGGAGATTGAATAACTTGAAGAAATTGAGATGAATGCTTTTAACTGGATTAGTGTAGTAGCAGAGGGTTTTTTTTCTAAGAAAAATGTTGCAAATCTCTTGCACACTGACACTGTGTTCTCTTTACGATTATTTGTTCGTTTGTCAGGAAGAGATGGTTTGACACATAACATGTTGGATAACATCCATGCTCTCTGGAAGAGGCGGCGAGTGTGCAAGATAAAATGCAAGGGCGTGTGTACAGTGGACATGGACAACGTGCACCAGCAACTAGAGGTCGGTTTCTTGCTACTGCTACTCCATGCCTCTATTGCCCTATGTGGCTAAGCATGCCTGTGCTGATTAAGTCACCTGTGCTGTTAATGACTTAGGTGCGGTTTGGATAGTGAATTGAGATGAGATGAGTTCAGATGAAAGTTAGAAATTGAATAAAATATTATTAGAATATTATTTTTTAATATTATTATTATTTTGGGATTTGAAAAAGTTTGAATTGTGTATTATATTTTGTATGAAAGGTTGGGAAAGTTGTAATGATGAGATGAGATGAGATGAAACACTTTTACTATCCAAACGGGGCCTTAATCATACTTTTTGCATGTGTAACGTAGGATAACTAGTTCTTGAATAGTCGAAATAGTCTATTTATGTCATAAACCATTACAATGTGCGTTTGGGTGATGTTGTCATCATGCATTATTTGGGGCGATTTGACATTATCTTATTGTTTTTTCTTCAAATTAATGTTCCCAAGGGTATATGATATGACAGGAGAGAACTGGTGGGAAAATTATTTATCGTAAAGGTGGGGTGCTATTCCTCTTCCGAGGAAGAAACTACAACTATAGAACTCGGCCCCGATTTCCTCTCATGCTTTGGAAACCTGTTCCCCCAGTATATCCAAGGCTGATTCGGCAGGTTCCAGAGGGTCTAACGCATGACGAAGCAACTGAGATGCGCAACAAGGGGCAGAAACTTATACCAATATGCAAGTTAGGTAACACTCCTTTTGTTGAGTTTATGTATAGATTGACTACAAATATTCAAATTGCTCCCAAGTAAATTGAGATTTTTCCATGGTTTGTATGTCACACAGCAAAAAATGGCGTGTACTGTGACCTTGTAAAAAATGTCCGAGAGGCATTTGAAGAGTGTGAACTGGTCCGAATAGATTGTCAAGGGATAAATGGGAGCGACTACCGAAGAATAGGTGCCAAACTCAAGGTCTGGTAAACTTTGGTTAGTCATGTTTTCCCATGTGTAGAAGATATGAAACAGTTCCCTCAATTCTTTTTTAACTGCAGGATCTTGTACCATGTGTGCTTATCTCGTTTGCATATGAGCACATACTTATGTGGAGAGGCCGGAATTGGAACTCTACCCTCCCAAAACTAGGTAATGATAATGAGGAAGCCAACACGTCCAATGTTGATAATCCAAGTCTCAAAACACTTGGTACTAGCAAGCACCTTGCAAGTTGTGTGTATGGGGGTGCAGAGGGAGATAAGGATCCATCCCCAACAGAAAATGTTAATCCATCTGTAGCTACTGATGCAGATTCAAACGTGGAGATGACATATAGAATTGAAACGGAAGCAGATGTCACAGGGTGTTCTGATGATGGGCCTGAATCTAGGAAGAATAACTTCAAAAGTGCAACCATATCGGATTCTACTGGCTGTGTTGATAAACCTATGAGCACTAACTCTGAAAGTGATGCCACATGGGATAATAAAAGTTGCACTCATGAAGGACTGCAGATAACAGTAGGATCCGACATCAAAGCGGGAACTGCTGGAAATGCTGGAAGTAGGGTGGAAGATGGCATGGTGGGTTTTGTAACTCATGACAAGCTGCTACATGTTTCCGTAGTGGCTCAACATCCCAATGAGCCAGCAAGGTTGAGTGCACCTTGCACAGAGGGAATTCTTCAACTATGGAAACAAGCTGTTGACAATGGGAGTGCAGTTATTTTAGATGGTTCCTCTTTGGATGATGACGTTGTCTATCAAAGGGCAGTTGCCCTTGCCCAGACTGCCGCACCTGGTCCTGTTTTTAGGCATCGACCTAGAAAGGTAGTGTTTCAAAAGGTGGAGGTGCAAGAAACCAGGAATTTGAAAGTAATGGATGACACAATAGTTTCCCCAGAAGGAAGTGAGAAGAAGAGTTCTAATATTACAAGAGGGAGAGATTTCGATGGCCTTTATCAAGATGTAGTACCGCAAGGAAGCTTGAGAGTGGATGAACTTGCTAAACTATTAGCCTGATTCACATTAAACTTTCTGGCATTGTTGCTGTCCTTCGCAGAACTTTATTGGTGTATTTAAATTTTATTTTTCTTCAAGATAAATAAAATTTAGCATGAGGCATTCTCTTTCACTTGCATTCCTATGTTATCTTAATTTTCATCACTATTATGAATCTGTTTTTGCATTTCCAACATGTTGCACAAATTCTGTTGCTAATCTGACGACTGAAACCACTTATCAAAAAAAAAAAAAAATCTGACGATTGAAACTTCACTAGTATTCAGTACAATATGAATGCGAGAAACAATTGCAATTATTAAATTATTAAATCATGAGATTTCTTTACTGGGGACTCTATACTTGCAATGTTGATTTCCCATCGGAGTCACCAGCTTGGTCTGTTTCTCTTACTATGTTTTTCCAGAACCAATGATTTTGCCACAGCAGATACACCTCCTCAATTGGCACTTGCTTTGTTTCTGGCAAGAGGAAGAAGATGAAGCAGCTCATGATGATGATTAATCCTCCGAACAGCAAGAAAATTCCATATTGCAGATGGCACAGTGATACCAGGAAACACTGTGCTATCAATGCTGTGAAGAGGAGGTTGACACAGACCACAACACTCTGACCAGCCGACCTTGTCTCGAGTGGGAAGATCTCGCTTGGTACTAGCCAACCCAGAGGGCCCCAAGATCTTCCATAAGCCAAGACAAACAAGCATATCACAATCACAAGAAAGATGCCAATTCCTTTAGTGAGGGTTTCTCCTTGCCCAAACTTCAGCGCCAGAGTTATGGCAACAGCCGCCTACAGATAAACAGAGCTGGTAAGTACTCAATCCAATAAAGTTTCTTCGTAAATAAGTTCAAGAACTAGAGATTAAACATGTAATTACCATGCAAAATATCATTTCAGAACCAGCTTCCAAAAAGAAAGCTCTTCTGCCAAATTTATCCACTAATGACATTGATATCAGTGCACCAACAACAAGCGCTCCACTGGTGAAAATGGCTGAATATAGAGATGCCTCTGAGCCAAAACCCAAGCTTTGGAATATGACTGGAGCGTAAAAAAGTATGGAGTTCATTCCTGTGAGCTGTTGGAACGCTGGGATCCCCAAAGCCCCTATTACCAACTGGGGACGATTCCTCCTTTGGAGGAGATTCCTGAATGGATGTTTTACAGCTCTTGCTGCATTGCTTGCATCAACAAGATCGGCAAACTCCGCATCTACATTTGTTGTACCTCTGACTTTCTCCAATACCCTTCTTCCTTCTTCTAGTTTGCCTTGTTCTACAAGACTATTAGGGGTCTCAGGAAGGAAAACGCCCCCTATAAACATTAGAGTTGCTGGGACAGTGGCCAAACCAAGAGATAATCTCCAACCCCAAGGGTGGAGTTGTTCAGTACCATAGTTTATGAAGTTAGCTATCAGAATCCCTAGGCAAGTGGTCAATTGAAAGAGTTGGTTAACCGCCCCTCGGATCTTTGCAGGAGCCATCTCTGAAAGGTACAAGGGAACTGCCTGCAACATTAGAACAACAAGAGCAGTAAGTGCATGAGGAGTTTATGCAAAACTTATATATATATATATATATTGTTCTATTCTTGTTTGTTGATTAGCAGGCTTACTTGATTTCCAAATCCAATGCCAACACCGAGGAAGATTCGCCCAATGATCAGCATTGCAATGTTCACTGCAGCTGCATTGAGAACTGCTCCTAGAAAGAAGCTCGTTGCTCCAACAAGGATGCTGCCTCTTCTGCCATATTTTCTGGACACGTAGGACGCTCCAAAAGTGGAGATGAGGCCCGCAAAGTATAGGGAGGATGTAAAGAGTGTGAGGACCTGATTGTCATATTTACAGTAATCAGTTTCATTGAGATGTTGTTGCTTTCTTCTATACACTTTTGGGAAGAATTCCTTCAAAAAATCATCCATGGAAGTCACTCCACCTGAAATCAGCATAAAAGTTCAAATTCTTAATGTGATTTTCGAAGAATATGAACATAATAAAGGTGGTCTCTTTGTTCATAGAAGAAGCTCACAAAGATTTTTTTTTTTTTTTCCTGATTTTTTTTTTCCTGACTAGTTTGGGTAGTGAAGTATTCTCAAGTATTCACTACTATTACGAGAATATCTCACTGTTATTCATTATTTTATTATTACTTTTCACTACTATTTACTACTATTTAATATTCTATCATTACTTTTTCATTATTTTTACTCTCTCAAGTTGCAAACTGAAAAATGACAGTTTTTTTAATCTTTAAAATTTTGTAAATAGGAATATGTAAAGCAAACACATACACGATCCTGGTTAAACCAACTCCCCCTGACATGAACCCTAAGTTGGCTTACAACACAATAGCTGGGAAAATCATAGAAAATAAACACTCTTTTAGGGATTCTGTTTGTTTTGATTAGGATAATAAAAATCATAAAAGAGAAATGTTCCATGGTAGGTGAGGCTGCACATCATGGACCCAAATGCAATAAACCTATTTTGGAGGTGTTGCATATGCATGAACCTGCTAACCCAAAACTACTTTTCTGGATCATGGATTCCATAAGATTAGAACTAGTTCTCTCTTCGTGTTTCAACTTCCAATTATTTTCCCATGTTGTCCTGCCTTTCTGAACACCAAAATGTGCATAAATCTGTCCCCATATCTATTCCATAGAAATCTTCTCTATTTCCCCGAATCTCTGATATCCTATGGAAATCTCAAAAGATCCTCCACATTGATGATGATGATACAAAGAAAAGGTAGGCATCATGTTAGAGAATGAAAGCATCAATCCTATAACCCAGGTAACAGAATGTGCTGATATTTACGGTCGGAAACCCCCCAAAGGACACCGTGTTTGTATATATGAAAACGTTGATCGTATAACCCAATTCACAGAATTTACTGCTATTCATGAACGGAAATTTTCCTGGTAAAATAACAGGCAGAAAACATCAACATCGATCGTTAAAATCCATGGAAAACTCACCTGAGACACCGAGATCATACCCAAAGAGAGACCCTCCAAGAGCTGCAACAATGCATGCAAATATGAAATACCCAGTAATCTTGTACTCATACAGATGGGCCCTCTTAAGAGTGTCTGCATCTGCAAATGCTCCACCTGCCATATCTCAATCTGCTCCTCTGATCTCGCTCTGCCTCTCCCTGTGAATCTGTTAAATGGTCGAAAAGTTCAGAATCTATAGGAGGAGCCAGAGTCAACCCCAATAACGTCATGCGAAAGAAACAAAGCTCAATAAATAAATACAAAAGGAGTAGAAACAACGAGACAACAATGACATGCATAGATAAGTGACGATCAGTTTAGCATAATCCTATTGAAGCTGTTTTCAAGGAATCTTACAGGTAACATTACCAGGGTTAGTTCTGGTGTGTAGAAAGAACACGACTACTCAACATGTATTTGCAGTTTGCTGTCATTCAATATTCAGAGCTATTTATATTGGTCACAGAGATTTAAGCCCATCTAAATGGATATTTATATTTAGCCATATGTTAGCTGTTTCCTCCGAGTCCTCTCTCTCTCTTTCTGGGTGCTAATTATGGGACCATTAGCTCAGTTTTGCTGTTCCTCTTTTCTCTCGTTTCTTTTTCGTCTTTATATGATAGAAATTAGAAAAAAATGAAAACCAACGCATGAGTTTGGGTTCCTGTTGGTGAATAAGATAGATAATTCAAGGCAGCGGAAGGGAAGGGCTATTTTTACCATGCAAACAAATCACAGCTCGGATGAAGAGGGAGGAGAATAACAGTAATTTGACTGAATCTTTCAGGGAAATGCTCTGAAATAACAGCAATGATCTTATCTCAATATTCAAATTATAATCTCGAAGAACGAAAATTTCTATATCTCAATAAACATCAAAAGTAACTAGTAATATTACAAAGGAGTTCATCGTATAATAGTTAGTTAAGACGCGAGAAAAGCCTTCAAAAAAAGTAAATAATGAAGAGTCAATAGCTATAATAAGATTAATAATAAATTTATAGAATACCTAAGTGGCCGTGGGAAAGCCAAAGAAATAAATAATGAGAAATCAATCTATAAAATATCAAAAACTCTATATCCAGTCACTTTTGTGTACTCTTTGCGCTCTCCACTAATGTGATTAGCTGTGTCACTTTTTTTCTAATATAAAATAACTGTTTTGGTCAATCAAATCAGTGGAGTGTGCAAGGAGTACGCAAAAATGACTGTATATAGCAGAACTCATAAAATATTAAATCTGAAATACATGAAGGAATTTCCTCCATAGTAATCATAACATCATAAATGACTAAGGCATCTTTTGCCAAAAATATGAGCTACCACATTGCCACTCCTTTTAACATGTGTAACATTCCAATTAACAAAACTCCTAAGTTTCATCTTTGCTTTAGAGACAAACATGCCAAAACAGGTCAGTTGATCCTCTTCTTTTTTTAAAACTTGGACTGTTTGTAAAGAGTCCCCTTCAACAATAACCTTGGTTAGTCCTAAGTCCAGTGCAACACTAACTGCTTGCAGTGCCCCATATGCTTCAGCCAGAGAAGGAAGAGGAAGCATGCATTGGTTCCTTCTCATCGTAGCAACTATGTGCCCTTCAAAGTTTCTGACCACTATGCCAATCCCCACTCTAGCCCTTGTTCTGTCCACTGCTGCATCCCAATTCAGCTTGTGAAAGTGCATGGGAGGAGCCTACCATTCAGTAATGTTGGTATTGGTAGGTACTGAAGAAGCACTTCTCTACACCTCTAGTTCTTTCAACATTTTCAAATTCTGATAGGCTGCACTGACTACTATATTTGGATGTCTGAACACTTGGTTAAAAATAAACTCATTCCTCCTCCACCAAATCTGCTTTGCTACCATGGTAAATTCCTGAAGACAATCTGTGTCCATAGTTCCTGCAATAGCCTCGAAAATTTCCAACATATTCATCTGTGAGAAATGGATTTTCTATAAACTCTTTGAACATTGACTCCAAACATCCCTTTCTAATTCACATTCCCATAAAGCATGTGTTGCTGTCACTTCTTCAAGATTACAGATGGTGCACTTTGGATGATCTACAATCTTCCTCTTAAAAAGATTACATTGAGTTAGCAGTGCATTTAAACATGCCCTCCACATAAAAACTTTGTCACCTGGTGTGACTTGTAAATGCCAAAGCATTTTTCAAGTCTTCTTGAAGTCATGACTACTCGAGGCTTGTCCTTTGATAGCTTGACTCATCTCTTGATGCATATAATATGCACTACTGACTGTGAATATGCCTGAAGAGGTTCCTTTCCATATCATCTTATCAGAGCTAGAAGATGAGTTGATAGGTATTTGAGCAATGATGTCTGTTTCATCTTTGTCAAAAAGTTGCTCAACAAGCTCCATGTCTCATCTCTTCTCATTTGGCTTTATAAGTTCCTGAACTTTGGCATTGGCATCAAGTTGAGTAACTGGGCTGTGAACTACTAATGGAATTGCTTTTGGAAGCCATTTATCTCTCCATATTCTCACCTCTTCACCAATGCCAATTCTCCAAAAAGTATCAGCCTCAATCAATGGTCTTGCTTGTAAAATACTTCTCCATATATATGATGGTTTCTGTCCTAGCCTAGCTTTCAAGAAAGAAGATTCTTGAAAATACTTGGCCTGTAGAACTTGTGAAACTAAGGAGGAAGGGTATTGAATCAACCTCCATCCTTGTTTGGCAAGCAATGCAAGATTAAAACCTTCCAAGTCTTGAAAGCCCATTCCTCCTTCTTCCTTAGATCTTCCCATCTTGCTCCATGCTACCTAATGTATCTTCATTTCTACCTCTTTCTATCCCCACCAGAAGTTGTGCATAACACTATTGATATTTCGAAGGACTTAGCAGGAAGCTTAAACACAAACATGCTATATGTGGGAAGTGATTGCACAACAGCCTTGATGAAAATTTCCTTCCCCACCTGAGAGAAAGATTTAACCCTTTGATTGTTGACCCTCATTTTGACTTTATCAAGAATGCCCCTAAAAGATTTTTCTCTTGCTTTCCCAACTACAGTTGGTAAACCAAGATACTTTTCATAAGCTATAGTGGACCTCACACCTGCAATGTTAAGGATGAGTTCTTGTGTTTCCTTTGCAGTATTCTTGCTGAATTGGATAGAGGTTTTGAACATATTCAATCTTTGACCCGAGGCTTCCTCATAAATATTCAGGATGATATAAAGATTGCCCCATTCTATTGCATTAGCCTTGCAAAATAACAAGCTATCATTTACAAAAAATAAGTGAGAGAGTCTGATTCTACCCCTAGCAAAAGGCACACCTGTGATAATTCCTTCCTCTTCCCCTCTACTGATCATAAAACTCAAATTTCTGCACACAATATGAAAAAGTAAGGTGATAGTAGATCACCTTGCCTTATGCCTCTTGAAGGCCTGAAACTACTTTGAGAGACTCCATTGACTAAAATAGAATATGACACTGATTCAACACACCTCATCACCAGTTCAACCCATGAAGTGTCAAATCCCATTTTACAAAGGGCAGATCTGAGAAAGGACCATTCAACCCTATCATAAGCCTTACTCATATCAAGTTTTAGAGCCATATATCCTTCTCTCCCTGACATTTTACAGTTAATAGTATGCAAAGCCTCAAAAGCAACAATTACATTATCCGATATAAGCCTTCCAGGAATAAAAGTTGATTGGTATTGAGAAATAATGCTAGGTAAAATCTTTTTCAACCTGTTAGCTATGACTTCGGAGATAAGCTTAAATAAGACATTACAAATAGATATATGCCTGAAATCAACAACTTTAGTACTATTCTTCTTTTTGGGAATGAGGACAATAAAAGTGTTATTAATATCATCCATGCTGCCTTTAGAATTAAGCACAAAGAGGGCTGATTCACTGACCTGCCTGCCAACTATATTCCGGTGTTGCTGAAAGAATGATGTTGTATAGCCATCAGGTCCAGGTGAGCTCAAGCCATCCATTTGGAACAAAACTTCTTCAATCTCCTGAGCAGTGTATGGCCTCTTCAGATCTTGATTCATCACCTCAGTTACCTTGGGTCTAGTAGCAACCAAGCATCTATCAATGTTTTGAGGACAATATGTAGTGAAAAGATCCTAGAAGAAATCTTGAAATTGCTGGCAAATTGTAGCTGCATTGGTTATTTCCTGGCCAATGTCATCAAAAAGTTTGCTGACTCTATTAACTTTCCTCCTCTGAGAAGCACATTGGTGAAAACACTTGTATTCCTATCACCATCTTTAAGTCATTTCTGCTTTGCCCTCTGCTTCCATTTAAGGTTCTCCTCTTCCAACAGTTTATTAACTTCTTTCTTCAAAACTTTTATTCTGTCATTCATATGTCCTTGATTGCACTTCTGTAGAATATTGATTTGGGCCAGTTTGTGCTTAACTTCCTTCTTAGAGCCACTCATTGCTTGTTTGCTCCACTATTGCAACTTAAACTGACATTTCTTCAATCCTTCAGTAACATAATTTAGCTTATTAGAAGCTAGTCTTGGCCTTGACCATTCTTCAGCAATCAACTTGTTACAAGTTTCTCTTTGAGCCCAACTCACCTCATACCTGAAAGGTTTGGTATGACTACTGATATCCTGCTGGGGGTTATCCTTAGAGATAAGAAGTGGACAATGATCAGAATTAAGAACATTTAAAGAAAGGACCACTGCTATAGGATTCCATTCAGCCCATATTGCATTGCATAAGCCCTGTCTAGCCTCTCTTTAGTGAACTCAGCCCCATATCGATTGTTAAACCAGGTATAGTTGTTCCCTACAAAGCCCATGTCACTTAGTTCACATCTCTCCAAAGCCTCTCTGAAACTTTCCATCTGTCTATATGGTCTCATCATTCCTCCAGATTTCTCATTAGTAGAGACAATTTCATTAAAATCCCCAACACAGAGCCACCCCAAGTCATTAGCTGGCTTCAACCTTCTAAGCAACTACCAGCTTCCCTGCCTCTCTTAGCAGTAATTAGATCACCATAGAACTCAGTTAAAATCCATGTCTTCCCATCCAGTGAATTCTTAACTTTTAAAGAGATGTAATGCTGAGTATAGGATTCCAAGACTGCATCAATTTCTTCCTTCCATAAGAATGCCAAACCTCCACTCAAACCTCTACAATCTACTATAAAATTGTTTTCCATTTTCAGTAACTTCTTGATTCTCTCAACCTTGTTTTTTCTACATTTCATTTCCATCAGGAAAACAAAAATTGGGGCCTTATTCTTAACCAAAAGGTGAAGTTCTCTAACTGTCCGGGGGTTCCCAAGCCCCCGACAGTTCCAACTTAAGCAACTCATTGTTGTTGGTGGGGTTGAATAACAACCTCCAACATATCAATAACATTAGTTTCCATAGCCTCCAATTCTTCTGCCTTTTGTTTCTTGTGACCATTAAGATCAGAGATCTCATCCTTTGCATCTCCAAATTTCCTTTTTCTTAGAGACATGCTCATAAGAGAATCTGTCTCTAGTTCTTCTTTTCCAAGTAACTCGTTTTTTTTATTGTTCCAAAATGAGGGTCTGATCTGTCAAAAACTGATCCAGATCATTAATGTGTGATGCCAACGTGGAAACTGCTGATGTGACACCATCTTTAGTCTTCTGCTGATCTCGAGTAGAAACTAGTGCCAAAATTTTGACACTTTCCTTTTCAGTAGCAGCTTCTGATTGGAAAATATTGACCTCACTATTGATAGGTATCTCCTCAAGTTTGGAAATAGTTTCCTTTCCCAGACCTCCCATTCCTGCCTCGTATCCTCTCTTAATTTCCTCCCACTCCTACACATTATGCTCCTCTGACAAATTAACAGCACTTACCATATGAGTACTACTCCCCTTATTCACTTCCTGAAATTGCTCCTGCATAGAGGCCTTTGCTTTTGGGGCATTTTCACCTCCCCTCTGCCCTTTCTGCCATGGATTTTCAGAGAACTTCTCTGCTCTATCTCCTCCACCCCCAAACCTCTTTGACTGTTTTTAAATTAGTAATCGTAAATGGTAGGAAAAACTTGCATCTTTTTCTTTTTTAAAAAATAATCTTAATATCAAAAGACCAAGTGGGTTTATTGTGATAATAGAGGAAATACAATTAAAATGTTTTTTTAGCATGTGATTGAATGGGATAGGTCAATAAAATAAAATAACCAAGTGGCTCAATGAAATACAAAAAAGGTACTTCATAAATTATATAGATGATAGTTAATAGGACCTGTCTCTAAGAAATATGTGCTATGTCACTAGGTAAATATTAGCATCCAGAAGTTTTGACCGGTCTATTTTGAACCAATAATTTCTCTTGAAATTTTTTAAATTTATAAAAATATAGATGAATTTTAAGAGATTTTGTAAAAGTGTTGGAATCCAATTTTAAGATGTATATGGATTGAGAATATTTTTTAGATGTGTTTACAGTAGACTTTGAAAAATGAATACTGCTAGATATAATCTTACGTGTGCATGTTTCACACAATCTCTTTAAAAAAAAATAGGGTCAAGTATTAAAAAAATTATTTTTTTATGTTGATCTCAAATTTGTCTACTTTTTTTAAAAGAGTGTACGGGATTTGAACATTTTAAAATTATAAATATTATTTCTCTTGAAAAAATGGTACAATGTATAATGAAAATGATAATGAACTTGAGCTTAGCTTAGCTTTGGTCCAGAACTTCTATTGATGGCACCAGCAAATTGCAAATTGGTACAATATATAATTTTGAAGAGCAGTGCTACTCCCACCAAAATTCAGTACCGAATGGGTGTCAAATAGTGTAATTTTTTTTCATTATCTTTTCTTCAAAAATCTTTTAATCATTTTAAACATTTTAAAAAAATAAAATTATTAAAAAAATATTTCCTTAATTATTAAATAAAATAAAATAAAAATACAATTGGGTAAAAAAATTCGTTAGAGTACTAGTGTTTCTCAATTTTGATACGAAGATCTTCTCCTAATCTTCAACCAAATCACCTATTCTGACAATATTATCAATTAGAATCAAATAATATATATAATGAAGTAGTTGAGGTGTAAATTGAGACTTTTAGCAGTTTAAATAAAATAAAATAAAAGGGTTAGGTTTAAACGCTAATCTTGCACAAAAATATTAACACATAGATGTGATTTTACGATAAATTAGATTGTAAAATTATTTTTATTATAAAAAAATATGACGTTATATTTTTGTGTGAACAAACATTTTTCAAATAAAATAATTATGATAGGTACAAGTGAAATGAATAATTTCCCAAATGTGTAATTAAGTAAAAGCTATCAAATCAAAAATAGTATATCATCAACTTAAATTATTAGTTTCTAGTTAAAGTTAGTGGAATCTTTTAATCTTTTTTTTTTTCTTTTGTTTTCACTACTTATGTCGCTTTTGTTTTATAATTAATGGATTTATAAAAGACCATTAACTTTTAAAAAAAAAAAAAAAGCTAACAAGTTAGAATTCTTGATGGTCATCTCATCATGGAAACATAATTTCTTTGGAATACTGTATAAAGAGCTATTGATCAATCACCAAAGTTTGGTGATCAGTGTGCTAATAATCAATATTCTTTTAAAGTCGGGAGCTTTGAATAGTGAGTTGAGATTAGATGAGATAAGATGAAAGTTGAAAGTTTAATAAAATATTTTTAGAATATTATTTTTATTTTGAGATTTGAGAAAATTGAATTGTTTATTGTATTAATTTTGTATGAAATTTTGAAAAAATTATAATAATTAAATGAGATGAGTTGAGAGCTCTCTCAATCCAAACAACCCTTAAATGCTCTATTTATTATATAATAGCATAATGTATCACATCAATTTTTCCTATTTTTCTCCCCATCCCTTTTCTTTTTGCACATATTTTCATTTATTTCAATTGACTATAAAAGTATATGTTGGTCATTAGGCTAGTTTGGACAGTAAAATGAGATAATTTATGAATAATAGTGAAATAATTTGAGTTAAGATTTTTATGGAATTTTGACAAATGAGAGAGAAAAGTTAAATAAAAATATTATAAAATTAAAATATTGTTATAATATAATTTTTTGTTTGAGATTCTAAAAAATAGTGGTGATTAAGTAATGATTGGATGAAAAAAGTAAAAATTTAAAATTGAAAAATGTTTATGTTCATGATGTTTGAATTTTGTGATATTTAAATATTGAGATGAGATAAGATGAAAATATCTTAGTATCCAAACCAGGCCTAAGCCTAACTTTCAAAAGAAGTATTGTTGGGATTGTGGTAAGTTTAATCCAACATGATATTAAAAGCTCAAAATGGTTTGCTCAATTCTTGAAAATGCATGTTGAAAATATCATAATTGAAGAGAGATTCCAAAATTTAAAGAAATCTATACCATTATTTATAATTTAAATAGTCAATGTTGAATTTTTCTTCTCATTTTTTTTTCTTTTAAATTTGATTATATAAACTCGAGATAATAACAAAATTTTCAAATTCTAATTTATAAAACAGAACGTGATTTATAAAATAATAATAATAATAATAATCTTAACCCTTTCTTAGAAATTAAATATTTTATCCTTTTAAGTTTTCATATCCTGAAGACAAACTTACAAATAAAATGATTTAAGATTCAATTAACTAATCAAAGAAGATAAATAAGTTGGTACACCTACTTTAGTGCAATAATTCTCTGTCTACTGTCTAGTTTGGTAGGGGTGGGTTTTTTTTTCCTAGTTGTTTTCACAATCATTTTCATCTTATCTAATCATTACAATTTTTTTAAATTTTCATACAAAATAAAATTGACAATTCGACTTTTTTAAATCTCAAAATAAAAATATTATTAAAAAAACATATTCTAATAATATTTTATTCAACTTTTAATTTTTATCACAACTCATATTATCTCGTCTACGAAAACAAATGAGACCTTAGTCTTGATAAGAGTAGTTTTCACTTTATATTGTATACTAATATAATCTAATGCATGTGTGTATCTTACTCCACCACTCCGGCCAATATAAGTAAATATTAATTCTCCTTCCCTCCACAAATTACAATTGAGTCCTTCTATTCATCATTTTTACATTATACACCATATTTGATTTTTTTATTTTATTTTATTTTTTATTTGATTTTATTTGTCCCATATATTTGTTGAGGAAGAAATAAAAATAAAAAAAATTATGTGTGGTGTATGAATAATTAGTAAAATTTTCCTTTTTGTTTTAACCACTGTTTGGCCTTAGGGAAAAACACACAGCCCTGGCCACTTCCTCCATTTCAAGTTCTAAATCTCTCATTTTCTTCGCTTGAGAATAAATTTTGGTTGTGTCACCTCATATAAAATTGAGAAAGCTTTAGCGACAAAGTAATTTAACTTAGAAATTGATATGTTTTGATTTGGTATGTCGAGTTGTAAAGTTATATTTATTGTAAAATAGATCTAACGTATCACATAAAAACATATTAATTTATAAGTTTATTTTTATACAATCTCTTTGTGTCTACGACAATTCTCTATAAAATTTACGTACTTCAACTATTTTTATGTGGATAAATGTTTTGTCTATACAAAAATATTACAAATTAACGTAATTTGATATAGTATGTTAAATTGTAAAGTACATTTTGTTATAAAGTAGATGTAACACAATATACATTGAATTACATTAAATCACATCAATATCTAATAATCTTTTTATATGTTTTTAAAACAAAATATTTTTCATTGTACCTACCTTTAGGCTTTAAAATTTTTTGGGGGGTTTTGCATTTTGAAAGCAAAGTTTATAATCAGTAAAGCATTAATGAAGGTTGCAATCTTAGAGACAGATCTATGTATATATTTAGGGGTGTAAACCGGTCCGGTCTGGTCTTGGGGGTGATGGACCGAAATTTATTTTTTTCAGATCGAACTGGACCGAATATCCATTGGGACCCGGTAGCTATTGATCTGGTCTGGTCGGACTGTTCAGTCTGGTCCAATTATTTTTATTTTTTATTTTTCAAATAAATTAATAAAAAAAATTATTTAAATTATTAAATTAAAATTAAGTGAATTATTAATGTGTATTATGTAATTAACTCATTAAAAAAATATTTTAAATGGTCAATGATAATAAATTAGATAAAAATTATATCATTAACTTATATAATTATTATATAAAAATAATATATTAAGTTATTAAAAAATATTTTTAAAATATATATAATAGTTCCGTTTGTTCCGGTCTGATCCGACCTAAAATTTATAAACTCTGAAACCGAATCGAATTTGTTCGGTCTATAATTTATGAGATCGAGATCGATCGAACTAAAACTCGACCCAATCCAATCCGATCCAGACCGAACCATTTAATCCGATTAATTTTTCCGGTCCGGAGCGAACTCGCACCCCTAAATTGTATTGTAGAGATATTTTTAAGAACAATAAATATAAAACAATAGGGAGAAAGGACGAGTCGGTGAAAAATATCAAACAGAAATTATTAAATAAATAATAGCAAAATGACCAAAAGAGAATCGACATGATCATCACATGTCCAAAAAAACAAAAAGGAAAGGAAAATAAGAAATAGGTGGTTTTCATTTCAACAATTTTCTTTCCTTACCACTATTATATTCCAAAAATCTACCTCGTTTCTCCTCTCTCTTCTTCTCTCTCTCTCTCTCTCCCTCCCTCACTCTGCTCTGTGCAAGACGGCGTAAGTTTTGATCTAGTCTTGCCTTTAATTCAGGTATCTCTATTTCTTGTCTTTGTTGTTTGTGTTCTTTATTTGAACTTTTTGTTTTTTGTTTTCTTTGGGCAAGCTTTTGAAACTTAATGGTTTTCTTTTGTTGGCAATCTATGGGAATCGATGAGCTTCGGTCATTGAATCTTATGGGATTTTGATGAAGGTATATATGTGTCAAATATGGGACTTAGATTCTCCTCGGATTGAATGTAATTTGATAGTTAATAATGCATCCTATCTTTTCTACTTGGGGGCTCAACCGCTCTAATCTGTTTCTTTCTCTTCTTTTGGGGAGGGTTAATCTTTTGGGTGTCTTCAATTTCATTTTATGGGCTTTGCATGCGTGATTTGGTGATGGGCAGATCTGGGTGCTCCAACTAGTTGCGAGGAAAAAAGATATGGAAGGAAATTTTGAGAACGTGTCTCAATTTTTCGTGTTATTTTTCCTGAATGTGAAGATTTTTGCTCAAATACGGATGTGGTTGTGTTAGGGAAAGTCGGTATCAAGTATTTTGTTTTCTGGAGTAGGCAATAGGCAAAACCTTAGTTTGGAAATTTTGTACCTATTCTTATTTAACACCCTTTCAGCTATCAACCAGTCTTATGTGCGAATGGGGATCTAATTTAGTATGGATGCGATTTGGTGTGGTTGTTTATGAAGTTGATTACTTTTGCTTTCTGGAAGTGTATTGTATACTGGGTAAGTTTTATTTAGACTGTGTTTTGCTCAATTTATTTTAGTTTTAGCTCACTTTACAAAAGTCATTCTTGAAAAAAAAATACGTTGAGATTGCTTGGTGTTTTTACTAAATTGACTTGAATTCTTAGATATCCAAGGCCTGGAGTAATTTCTGTAGTTGTTTGCATCTTCCATTTTCTGGCAATAAACTTTTGTTGGACCGCAACTGGAAATGTTTGACTTGGACCTCTGTAGTGTTCAGGCTTCTGTGCAATATAAATGAAAAATCACCAGATATACCCCAAATCAGAAATTATTTGTATTGATCGATTTATCACCAAATGGGGGTGAGTTCAATATCAATTTTAATGAAAATATTTACCAGATTTATTGGTATTGTTGTATTTGGTTGTGCTGTTGCTACCGAAATTCATTTCATTATTAGTCAATTATTAAAAGTAATAACTTATAGGCTCTAACTTCATCTAAAATTCAATAACCTTTCATGAATCCAGTCAAAGGTAAAAAAGCATGAGTCGAGAAAGAAAAAAGAAAACATTCTTGGAAAACTAAAAGACTGCTAATTTTAATTGAAAGTGACTAATTCAATCAGAAGTGATGTCTTCCATTTAATGACCTTAACTTTAAGTAGATATAGTATTTAGTATTCGTTTAATGGTGTATATAATGGGGAGCAGATGATGTGGCTAAAGGGGAGCAAAGTTCTCTCCTACAAAATTTATATATTATAATAGATGGATAATAGATTTTTCACTTGTAATGAATCTTCTTTTTCATGGATATATCTTTAAGATGGTTGCTCATCACTTCAGGGTTGAGATTCTTAGGGAAGTCATCTACTTGACAATGAGAAGCAGAAAAGATTATGTTTAAGCCATTTTGATATTCTTTGTGTCATATAAAATGGAAGATGATAATGGGCTTGAGCTTAGCTTGGGTTTATCTTGTGGTGGATTGTCTATCAAGTCCAAGGGTAAAAATGGCAGCTCCTCAGATATCAAGTTAGAAGAAGGTGATAGAGGGAATAAAGTAGTGGATGATTTTAAGAACTTTCTCCAAGCCGGCACCCAGAAGCAAGACTCAAGTACCGGATCGCAGAGAAGTGAGTCAATAAAGCTTCAGGAGAACTTTTTTAATGACCTCTCCAAGACCACTGCTGAAGCAGGTGCTTCTATAAACTTGAATGGGAGAGGAGTCTGGGTTGCAAACATTAACAAGTCTGCCGAAATTGAGGAAGAAAAACGACTAGAGGCAGTTAACAAGCGCAAGATGATGTTTGATGAGATAAACCATCAAAAGAAGCATGAGAGAGAAGCGCATGCTGTTTTCCATGAGAAGACTAGAGCATCCCACATTTCCATAACAACAGATGATGGTTCAACTGCTGAAAATGAAGATGTGGCAGAATCTGAAGTTGAGGGCTCAACATCAAGGTTTGTTTCACAACATGATGATGGCCCCAAAAGATTCTTTGGAGTTGGTGGGTCTTCTGAGGTTCCAAAGGAGATTCATGGGTTGGCTGATTCAAGCGGTGTGGACTTAAATGGGCAAAAGAGGTTTAATAGTCCGTCGGAAAATGAATTTAAGCTTGGCAATATGACCTACAGTGTTCCTTTCTCTATCCAAACGGTAAACATGATGAATGTGCCTTACTCTTTACATGTGAAGGAGTCAAACTCTGTTGGGGTACCCAGCACATCAGGCCATCCACCCCCGGGAATGTTGCAGGTGATGCCTTCTGCCGGTAGTGATCGATCAGGGACACAACCTGTGAATCCTGGAAACTTGCCACAATTGTTTGGGTATTCGCCAGTCCAGCTTCCTATGTTAGACAAGGATAACTCCTGGGGTTTGGTTTCTCAACCACAACAGTTCCACCCACCCTATGCTGGCAGAAGTCCACCAAACTCAGGTAAAATGTCTCAAGGTTTCATTTTTAACTGTTTTAGAACTTAATAGGAAACATGGTTGAAATCCAGTTGGTGGACAAGCGTTTGGTCTAATATACTCAGTTTTTACCTTTCCCAATTCCTCAGCACACAAAGGAGCCTTACCTTTCATGACTATGAACTGCATATAGTTGAAATGTCAATCTTGACTCATTTGTTGTTCATCATATCTTTGTCACCTGGCGTAGGATGCTAAATTGATTCAATAACTAAAGCCCTAGGGAGAACTGGGATTACTCAGCCCGAGTTTGATCCACATTAAAGTTTTAACCGGTTGCAGGAAATTATTGCTAGATGATATAATTGCATGACACTGCCACGGTTAATAGTTATGCAAGGGGATGATATCTTTCAACCAGTGAAATTAGGACCTATTCCAATGGCCTAGTGTCTCTGTCTATCCCTTGCTATGCTGTTATTAAAAATTAACTGTTGAGAGTTCTGCTAAAATTGATTACTGATGTTGACCGTATGGTATTATGTTTTACCGCGGGTCAAGGCTTATGATTGGAAATGAATTCTTACCCTTTTTTGTATTGATGCGCCTGCCATTGCTGGTAATTCCACCTAATTCATCAGAGGCTACACAATATGATGGGAGGACATTAGAACGGGCCAAAGGTGATAGCAAACCGCATGGCCCTGAGGAAGGCTCCTCTTCTCAGGTGGAAGAAGATCTGAAAGGGAGTAGCACAAACCTCAAGGCAAAAGACGCTTCTGATCGTTCAACAGCAGATGGTTCATTAATCAATTTTTCAGCTATAAAGCCGGGCATTGCAGCAGAGCTGAAATTTGGGGGATGTGGCTCTTACCCCAACCTACCATGGGTTTCTACCACTGGTTCAGGCCCAAATGGTAGAACAATTTCTGGTGTTACTTACAGATACAGCACAAACGAAATTAAAATTGTGTGCGCTTGTCATGGTTCCCATATGTCTACTGAAGAGTTTGTTCGGCATGCCAGCGAAGAGCATGTTAATCCAGAGAATGGCACTAGTCCAGTGACATTTCCTGGTAGCAATCCTGCTGCCTCTGCTCAGATCTGATTCTGTATCATTATGTACAATTAGACTATTAACTCTTGAAAATTATGGAGGAAAACCTGGCTATGGTCTTGTCTACTCCTGTGAGATTCCTCCTTTTCTCTATGTGCTTGCTTAGTTATCTGTCTTAGTTTATTCAGTTGGCTTGGCATCTGCAATCAAATATTGCATTTGTATGTAATAATGTTCTACTGTCATCCATTGGTCAAATAGTGGAATCAAGCCTTTTACAGTACCTTTTGAGAAAAATGTTACCACTTTTGTATAAATGGTACAAGTTTTAGCTGCTTTGTGAAACCCAACATGATACCCCACTAGCTTATGGGATTTGTTGTCTTGAATGTCAAAGTAGAATTCTTGTTGTCAGGGTACTGCAACTGACCTTGTATAGTTGGTATGAGGCTTCGATGAGGATGACATTTGTAGGTAAAATTATATATAGTTTCAAGTATTTCATTCGTTATGAACTTCTCCTGTGAATATCTAATACTGGTTTGTGGAATTAGTGCGCACTAAATGACACAACTGAGCAATATGGCTACCTGAGAATCTTTTACTAACTTCCATGAATACATTTTCAATGAAACAGAAACGTCTCCAAATCTAATTCAGTCGTTTTCCTCGACTCCTAGAGCTTATTTTACAAGACAAAACAAGCTTATTTATTGCAAATCCTAGGGACTAATGGAAGAAAATAGAAGAGACTTTGCCATTGTGCTGCGCTGCACTGCACCAGTTTTTACTTTGTACAGAGAGTAATGTTATCATACAGTACGTAAGTGCTGTGTAATCATTTTAAAAAAGAACGAAATTTATTATTAAAAAATTAATTTTTATCAAGTAGGTCTCATATTTATTTATTTTTTTAAAATAATTATACGATATTTATATATTCACGACTATAACTATCATTTCTATTATTAAATAGAGTTCAGAAATGCTGGCGGCTGGCCGATAAGGATGGATTTTAATATTCAAAAACCCATCGCAGCTATGACCTAAAATGGTGGTGCGCACATATAGATTATAGATCGGCTGCATCCATTTATTTTTTTGGAGCTGACTTTTGGTGGTAGCCGCCAAGCAAGTACTGCTTTCCCTCTTACACAGGCCACAGGCCACAGTTACGTACAAGTTACAAGAAGACAAACACTACATATATATTCCTCTCCTACATATGCAGGAACATTAGCATATGGACGACCTTGTGTGGAAATATTTATCACTTTTTTAGCATTACCAAAAATTAAAAACAGAAGTATTCCTTGAATGTTCAAACTTTTTTTTTTTTTCTCAAAAACATAAAAGTTTTTTTTCTTAATGATATTCATTTATGATTGGGGAATACCGTTAAAAAAAAAATTAGCACTTACAAACTAATTTTATCTTCTCTTTCAATACACATAACACTTTTCACAGTACATGACGTAAAATGAAGATATTTTTATAAAATTATGTTACTTTTATATGATATTTTACAATAATATTCTTAATTTTAAAATATGATTATGAAATATGTTGTGAAAAATATTAGGTGTTTATCATTTTTCAAATTATAATAAATGAAAAATAAATATTATAATAAATACTCTATGCTAGAAATGGGATTGGCTTTTGACTAACATTTTCTGCAGTTTTTAGAGAGCAATTAATTTTATTTTTAAAATATACATTTATATAGGATATAAAAAGGAAAATCAAAAGATTTAAATTATGAAAAAAAAAGATATGATTTTCGCCTGTTTTTTTGTTTTAACATGAAGTTCCTTTAACTCAAAAGGAATTAATTTGTAGGGGGTGAAGAAGAAGTTGAAACAATACAGGTGTCAAAAAACAAGCCTGATATTGACAACTTACATTTTTCGTATTGGTCACGTATCTATTATCTGTCATGTTTAAATAAAGACAACTGTTATATACACAAAAAAAAAAAAAAAAAAAATTATATAAAAAAAATTTATAAATTAACGTAATTTCATAAAATTTGTTAAATCTATTTTATAATAAAAGTAATTTTATAATCTGACGTATCATATCAAATCACATCAATTTATAGATTTATTGTTATCTAATCCTTTTATGTCTAAAGTATTTTCCTTAAGTTATTAAGAGCAATTTTGTCATGCCTCATGTGCATCTTCAAAGAAACACGGCCGGTTTTGTGTTTATTCTTTACATCTTGGTTTTCATGTGCTGAGAAATAATATATATATATATATATTATATTCCAAAGTTCTAATTATTATATGCTTAAACATTTCCCTTCAAATTATTGAAATTGACATTTTATTATTATATCTTAAACTATCAAAAATAATTAACAAACAGCAAATTTGTCAAAATTCTTACCTTTAACTTATGCACGCAAAGCTTGGATTGTTTTGCAAGGTACCTCGCATCAACACTTCAGACCGTCATTTATTGTCGACAAGACATTGTGCTCTCTAGAAAACAAGAGAAAATATATTTATATATGTGAATTATGCAACCGTCACCTAATCGTTTTGAAAAAAATGAATAAAACATGGAACCTATATGAAAAAAATTAATTTTTTAATAGTAAACCCTACTTTTTTTCAAAGCGGTTACGCGACGTTTACGCATTTCACAGTTATACGTAGAATTACTAATTTGTAAAAAATAATATTATGAGGGCGTTCACTATGTCCGGTTAGACGTGCTCGTCAGTGAATTTGATTTTTTTTTTAAATTTTTTTAAACATTTTTTTAATATTCTTAATCATTAAGAAAAAAAGACACAATTTTACTAATAATAACTTTCTTAACTATTAAGAAAAAAAAATTAAAATACATGCACGATAACTTTGAGGGGGCCAAATATCATTTTTGATTTGTAAATAGTAGTAAAATAGTTTCTGAATAATAGTGAAATGGTTTGAGTTAAGATGTTTTATTGGATTTTGAAAAAAAAAATTAAAAGTTGAATAAAAATATTTTAAAGTTTTAATATTGTTCTAATATTATTTCTGTTTTAAAATTTAAAAAAGTTAAATGGATTTTTTGTATTTTGTTTAGAAGTTTGAGAAAGTTATAATGATTAAGTAATTATTAGATAAAAAAATAGAAGATTTGAAATTAAAAAATATTTATATTTAAGTGATATTTAGAAAATAAATTATGAGAAATTTTGATGATAGTTTGTCTTATGAAACAAGGCCTGTCATTTTACATAAAAATGCAAAATGGTTAACAAAGGCTAAAAAAATGGTCTTAATCAGCCTCGGTAAAGAATATGCACAATATATATATATATATATATATATATATATATATATATATAAATATATATTTATATATATGTGTGTTCGGTGACTCTATCTACATTTTCTTTTATTGTTTCCTTCTCTTTTCCTGTCTTTTTATTTATTTATATATTTTTCACAATCACATTATTTTTTAAAATAAATCAATAATAATAATCTTGAAATGATATAATAAATAATAATAAATAAGCTGATATAAAGTATACTTAAAGAATTATTAACCATAATAGATAAAAATGGCTTTTGATTAGCTATTTTAGATAGAAATATAGATAGATCATAAGAAACAATTTATGTATCAGAAATGCTTTGCGTACCTAAAAAGTGTCTCGAATGAATTTTTTTTTATTTAATGATTAAGAAAGTATTTTTTAATGATGTTGTGATTTTTTTTTAAATATTTATGATAATTAAAAAAAAAAAAATATATATATATATACTGTTCAGTGAAATGATTCGGACTACTTTTTTGGTAGCCGTAACATAACTCTTTATATATGTATGTATGTATGTATATACGTACGTACGTATTAGACACGTGTTCATGATGTTGATAAACAAAAATGATACATACAACCGCCTGGTGAAACTGGCGTACAATCGGCGTGTCCATGTCATCCACTTTATTTTTTTCCCTCCCGCTCCCTCTCCATTTAGTTTGCGAAGAGGGTGGCGAACGTTGGTGGCGTTGGTGGCTTCTGCCGTGTGAGGGAAGTTTCTTCACGTTGCTCGGCTGTTGTGCCATGAGGTGGAGGCCGTATGTGTGTTGATGGTGCAGGAGTGATGGTGTGGAGGTGCTTGGTTTACGGTTTGCTGGGTTCACGTGCAGCGGTGAGGACGCAGCCTGGAGGTGGGACTGGTTGAGCTGCCATGCATGGGGTTCCATTTGCAGCTTGAAGAAACTTAGATATTACTCGTGTTTGCGAGTGGCGCAATGCACTGAAGGAAGTTCTCGTTGCTGGCTTTGACTTGGGATTCATAGGAAGTTCCAGTGTTCCCAAAAACATATCAACTCGTCCTAGGAAGTCGATAAATCTTCTTCAGGTTTGTTGTGAGGATCGTGGTTGGGTTGATGCTGCTACATAAGCTGCTGGGATGACAACAAAAAGAGGGGCTTGGGGTACAGTGAAACTGATAGAGAAATAAATGGAGGTATAGAGAATAGTTTCTGAGTTTTTCATTGAACAGAAAAATGAAGAGGGAAGAAGAAAGACAGACGAAAAAAAAAGTGGGACCAACTGTGTCAGTCGGTTGCACCACAGTTGCAAATGACGGTTGTATATAGCAAAGTTAATTCATAAAAGTCTCTTATGGAGTACAAGTTTGGTAGTTTGATATACTTTAGATCTACAAACTCTATCTACTTCTAATCCTAATATCAACTTCTTGAATTGTGTGAAGGCTCAAATCTAAGGCCAAAGTACTAGCTAGAAGCTAGGAACCCCCTCTCCTAATTTTCCTTTTTTCTGGATTTCTTGCCTCCACCTTCTAACACTAACCAGAAAAAAAGTACCATAATTCTTATAATTTTTGAGATCATGGAAGCAACTCCACCCCCACTATATATGTGTATATATATATATATATACACATATCTTTGTCTCTTTTCATTTACATATTTATCTTTTTTGTCAAAATTCTCATCCTTGACTTGGGAAACTAACTTGAAGTGGTGATTTAGTTAGATAGACTAATTTGAAATAGAGATTTTTTTTTTTTTAACATTTTAGCAATTTAGGTTCCGTTTGACAACACAATTATTCTCATATATTTTCTTCCCAATCATCACGTAAACATAAAATACTTTTCAATTTTAAATTTTTAACTTTTTCATCTAATCATTATCTAATTATTATAATTTTTTCAAACTCTCAAACAAAATACGAAAAACAATACTACTTTTTTAAATTTAAAAAAAAAAATATATTTTTTTTGAAACTTTATAATATTTTTGTTAAACTTTTTTAACTTTTTTTTCAAAACTTAATAAAACATCGTAACTCAAACAACTTCACTACTATTATTATATATACTGATATATTCTAAGTATCCAAACAGACCTAGCTTACATAAGTGCTTGGATCATGACCTATACACTAGATAATCAGCGGCAGTACAGGTATAGAACAATTAGATCCAACCCCATTGACTTTCTTGTGGGTATTTTAATGCATGCCAACTAGTTTACCACTTACATCCAATAATACTTTCATGTTCTCCTTCAGTTTAATTGAATATAGATACACACATATATATAACTATATAAAGGATACCTTGGTTTTTATGCATATACTTTTACTAAAGATGATGTTAATTTTTCATTGAGAGGGTTTGATGAAACTTCAAATTGGAGTCTGAACCAAAAATTGTGGATGTAAATAAGAATTGGACAGTAATTCATGGAGGAAAATGCAATTAACTCCAGTTTTGATTGAAACTCATATCAACCTATCTCATCTTATTATTACAATTTTTTTAAATTTTCACATAAAATATAATAAACAATTCAATTTTTTCAAATCTCAAAACAATAATAATATTAAAAATGATATTCTAATAATATTTTATTCAACTCATCTAAAACTATCTTAACTCATCTCTGAATCCAAACGGAACCAAAAAACCAAATAAAACAATAGAAGTGAACAGTTACTCATTGCATCAGCCATTATCAGGTCAGTTTTGAACCATAGACGTTTCCTCCATGAATTGGACAGTAATTCATGGAGGAAAATGCAATTAACTCAGGTTTTGATTGAAACTCATATCAACCTATTTTATCTTATTATTATAACTTTATTAAATTTTCACACAAAATATAATAAACAATTCAATTTTTTCAAATCTCAAAATAATAATAATATTAAAAATAATATTCTAATAATATTTTATTCAACTCATTTAAAACCATCTTAACTCATTTCTAAATCAAAATAGAGGTAAGAAACCAAATTAAACAAAAGAAGTGAACAGTTACTCATTGCATCAGCCATTATCAGGTCCGTTTTGAACCATAGTTTCAAAATGCAAAGCCGGAGGCGTATGATCAAATGCGTCAGCGCTTATATATGCAACATAGTCCATATCTCTGATGAACAGTTCAAATTGACTGCATGCATTAAGATCAATTTCGTAGCTCTCCAATGATGTCAGATAGTTTTTAATTACGTTTGTAAACTTGATATTTTGTAGGTCTAATGATGTCAGATTGGTTTAGTTTATAGAAATCAGAAAAGAGAAAATATATTCTCACCCTCTGCAGAAGACAGACCAAGTCATTGGCCAAAGTCTATTAAAACTGTAAGCTTCTCCATATTGTCATCACTACCAAATCTCAAAACATTTAATACTTCATCTATTAATTTAGTGCCCATGAGAAATATCTATGAAGAAACCAAGGAAATTTTGGCAAAACAGAAGGATTGCCTTTTGGGGGAAGTAACAACCCCATGATCTCAGACTATTTATATAAATTACGAAGTTATCTGCACAAACAATGAGTATTTCACATTTTTCCAGAAGAATGCTTGCCGGAGAGCTCTAGAATTCTGAGAAAGTCTTGATAACTCGACAAAACCCGGCAGCCATGATTCGATTGAGTTTTCTCATTTTGCATATTTATTTCATGTTCTTCCATGTCAAAGCACAAACTTCCTCCAACCTAGGGGATGGATCACAAAGTTTTCAACCTAGTCTTGCTGTTGTCTTGGGGATCCTCTTAGTCATGTTCTCATTGACAATCCTTCTCCTTGTCTATGCAAAATTCTGTCACAGGAGAGCTTCCGTTCATGGCAATACACAACACTTGGGATTTATCCGATCAAGCTCTCGATTTTCCGGGATCGACAAGACGGTGATCGAGTCACTTCCTTTCTTCAGATTCTCTTCTCTTAATGGGTCAAAGGAAGGACTTGAATGTTCAGTATGCCTTTCCAAGTTCGAAGATATCGAAATCCTCCGGCTGCTGCCCAAGTGCAAGCATGCCTTTCACATTGACTGCATCGACAATTGGCTTGAAAAGCACTCAAGCTGTCCTCTTTGCAGGCACAGGGTCAGCGTTGAGGACCCAACAATTTTTACATACACAAATAGCATGAGATTGATGGACCAGTCGGAGATGAGAGGCGACTCAACCATAGAGCTCTTTATCCAGAGAGAAGAAGATCGTCGTGGGTCTTCAAGATTCAGTCTTGGAAGTAGCTTTCGAAAAGCTGGAAAGTTTGTCAAGGAAGAGAAATCTTTGATGCAAGAAGAAGAAGCCGGAGATGGTGAGGAGGCACATGGAGTCTTGCATAAACATAATCACAAGATCATTGCATCTGATTTTGTTTTCAAGAACAGGTGGAGCAGCGTGAGTTCTTCAGACCTGATGTTCTTGAATTCGGAGATGCTTAACGCTACGTCAAGCAACAGGTTCTCTTCTTTGGATTCGAATAATGTTCAGTCGGCCTCCATAGCAGGAGGTTTAGAAAACGAGCATATTGTGAAGATAAAGGAAGAGATGGAGATGAAGAGATCGTTTGATAGCAAGGTTAGCACACTGAACAAAACCAGTCCAATTTCATTTCCAGGACTTGCTTCTACATCAGATGCCACGTTGAAATTAAGTCAGACATCAAGGTATATGAATCCGGGCGAGAGAAGATCAATGTCTGAAATCACTGCTGTTTCGAGACATGGAGATTCGGGTATGAAGAACAGAATCAATGGGGAGTCTTCTTTGGTTGGAAATGATGTGAAAGAGGAAAGATTGAGGCGGCTTTGGTTTCCAATTGCCAGAGGAACAGTTCAATGGTATGCCAATAGAGAAAGGTCTCAACATTCTCAGAACACACAAACCTCTGCAGCATTAGATGTATAAAAAATCAGATTGATACATATATTTATCTCTCCAAAGAATGTCTTTTCCATCACTGTTGCATAGTTCATAGTTCTTGAATTTCGCTGACATTTAATGGAGATAGAAGTCAGCTTGAGTTGATCATGGATACAGTTTTCATGTAGATTTTAGTTAGTATTTTGAGAAAGCAAAGACTAATGTTAAGTTCAAAAGGAACAGATATCCCTTTCATTTTTCATTTATGTTATTTCTATGGTTTCACATGGTGTCATTACATTGTTTTCAATTTATGATGTTGTAGTGAGATTTTGATCTCCAAAAAATGAAAGTAAAAGCCAGTTTATTCATCAAGGTTCCGTACCTCTGCACTTGTTTTGCTTTTGTTTTGAGAAACAAACTCTTTTACATTATGAAGAAGGGAACTTATGCCAGAAGAAAGCACAATAAAGATCATCCTATCTAATTGTTTGATCTAATTGAATGATCAAATTACAGAGGGAGATAAACATGTCAAGTGGAACCTACAATATTAAGGCCCCGTTTGAAACATAGACTTCTCAGTTCAGTCCAATTTTAAGCTGAGTCTAACATCCAAACACTTAACTCTCAAATCACTAAACTCATCTCAACTCAAAACCTCTTTACACGTGAGACCCATAACCTTTTTCAAGTCAACACTTCTTTACACATGAGACTCACAACCTTTTTTAACTTCCCATAAATATATCTAAACACATTTTAACATCCAAACATATCTAACTCATCTTAGGTGAAGTCATGCTTTTTGAGATGAGTTTAGAGCGAGAGAGCTCTCTCCCTTCTCTCTAAACTTCCTCAAAAAAGGGAGAGTCGCCGATCTGAGACCTTCCGACTACCAAAAGCCTACACGCACCCCGCCTTGGTATTGCCCAGAAACCAATCTACAAGACCACCGAACGCGGCGCCAATTGGAGTGGCGCATAGCCCGCATGCGCGGGTTGAAGTTTTCAGAGCTGTCAGCGTGTGGCTCCCATGCACCACCAAGAAGCCCTCTGCTGACGCAACGCTCGGCGTTTCTAGGACCTGTGACCCCGGGACTTCCAAGATCGACCGTCGACTTTCCTCCCAGAGTAGTGCCACTGCAGCCTCTTCGTGTTCTGTTTCTTCTTTTGGAGTGTTTTCTTTTGTTTTTGCAGTGTTTTCACAAAATAAAATAAAAATAAAAAAACATCGTACCCTCGGACCTTAGTCCAATGGGAAGGTCCCCCCCCCCCCCCCCCCCCGGCTTAGCCAGTGTTTTGGTGGGGTTTGGCACTCCCTACTCCACTTAGTCGGGGTAGGGGGTTGTGTTACCTGGTTCTATTATCTCTGTCGTATATAGAGTTGTGCTATCTCTTAGACTTAGGTCTTTAGAGATTTGCTGTCTGGACTAGAGCATGTCAATCACGAAAGTGCATTGGGAAGCTATTAACGATTGTAATTGGCTTGTTTTCAAGTCAACTTTGTAATGTCGTCTATTAATGAATGGAATGTGATCCGTTTTACTCTAAAAAAAATCCATCTTAGGTGAGTCCCACAAAACTCATTCTATCATCTTAACTCACTACTATTTATAAAGAATTCAACTCAGCTCAACATCCAAACATGGCTAATTCTATCCGTGTAGGATTTTCGAGCAATATAGACTCATATGAGCATTTAATGCATTGCCTATTTTTCTCTACATTGAACCATATAATACATTCACATAATTGGAGAGTATCTTAGGTGAATGACACCCTGGTTCCATGCATGAAGCAACTTTTAGAAAGATATTCTATCCCAAAGAATCAGATGATCAGAATAACCTTTAACTGGAACTGAAGCAATTGCAAGACCCATTGGATCAATATGATAAACCCTTAGAATTCTCCACCACTCTGTAACATGCAAAATGTTGTCCTTTTGTTCTTTTGCTAAACAATATTGTAAAAACAAAAACTACACATGACACCGCCCAATCATGCTTACTTGTTGGCTAAACGAAATGCACATCCCCGGAATCTCGCAAACATGCTACTTGTAAATATTATTACACCTTTTATTTCATTTTCTTTGTTTCATTGTTCAAAAATGAAAAATAATACTTCCAATCTTAAAGTTATATAAGTATCACGCATTCCATTTGAAAAAAAGTAGATAAATCTAGAACCCACGTGAAAAAAAAGTATTTTTTTAACAGTAAATTCCAGATTTTTTCAAAAGCAATATACAAGACTTACATACTTAAAAACTGCATTTAGCATTACTCAATAAATAAATCATTCGAAATGACAATCTTGTTGATACACCCATCAAATCCCACGCAGTTTTCTTTCCCATGTCATCTATCGTGAAATGTCAATTCATGACTTCAAAACACACTTGCGTCTTTTATGATGTTCGACTTCGCACCTACCGAGTCTGTTTTTTGATTTTGAGCGATCAGAAAAGAGCAATACTAGATAGTATCTATTTAAGAATTACAATATAAGTCTAAATAATTTTATCTTTAAATTTTTTTAAAATTACAAAATTATCCCTCCTGAAATGATATTTTTTCTCATTTAATAAGGAACCTGCACATGCAGTCTCCACTTGAAGACTGTAAATAGAATTTCTCATCAGAAAAATTAGTACCGTAAATGTAACACCTCATGCATACATGATATATATATATATATATTATATATATATATATATATATATATATATATATATATATCATTTGAAGCATGAGTTGTAGATGTTATTCATTAAATTAGCACATTATCAGCGACGGCATTGACGTAATAGCTAAAACCACTTTGTTTGTCTCGAATAAAGAAGGAATCCATCCATATTGGAATATCTTAAAATACATACTGATTTGTTTTGCATTGATCTATTAATAAATTTAAAAGAAGAGAAGATGCCATTTGGGGTATACGTTATGCAGATAGTTTAAAACTGTTGACTTGATATATGAGATATTGGGTGTACCCTAAATTATTGAGTCACCACGTTTTATTATCTTATTCATGAATTAATGTAATATTATCATTGATAATTAACATCATGCATGGTTTAATAATTTAATGGTCAGTAGACCCACTGCTGACATGGTGCCTACATATCTCCTTTTTTATTATTGGTAGAAGGGTATTTAAATTTTGGAGTAAGGTTAAAATATTGATGGATCATATGATTTTCAGGTTTCAATTTTCATGCAACTGGGGATGTGCTCATCTCAAAGTCAAAAAAGAAATTCTTATCAACAAGTTTTCGGATCTCTGGGAAATATACCAAGACTCCCCCATTCCCAAACCTCCAAATCCCAACAAATAGACTAGGCCTGGTTTGGATAGTAAAATCTTTATAACTTATCTCATCTCATCTCAATATCCAACCACACACAAACACTTTTTAATTTTAAATTTTTAACTTTTACATCTGATCATTACATAATCATTGCAATTTTTCTAAATGTTCAAACAAAACACAAAAATAATATTAAAAAAATGATATATTAATAATATTTTTATTTTATAATATTTTTATTCAATTTTTTTTTTAGCATTTTCCAAAACTCCATAAAGTATATTAACTCAAACAATTTTACTACTATTTACAGATATTTTTTTATCTCATATCACTATCCAAACGAAGCCTAATATTTTGGGCTGGAGAGGCGACTTAGGGCTTCATTGGAAAAAAATTATTTAAAATGTCACATCAATTGACACGATTGATAATACTAAAATTCAAGATGAAAAACAGTTTGTATCATAACACTAACCATGTGTGAGATTCACATGCCCTCGCATCTCTGTTAGTCCTATGCCAACACACGCCATTTCAATAGAATAAACTATCTCAAGTCTTAGATCTTACTTATCACACAAGTCGAAACAACAATGAAATGGCTTTACATGAGCCTCTCGACACTAGTGATCTTGTTATACTTCTGTTTTTCCTAACCAGAAATCAAGAAGAAGAGGACTTAGCATTGTTTTAAATATTGTACTGTACCGTACCGATCGAAATCAAGAGGAAGAGGACCTTGCATTGTTTTAAATACCATACTATACCGTACCGATCGGTACGGTTGAAATATGCCATACCGGCCACTGGTCCAATACATGTATTACATATATTTCGTACCGGCTCAAATACCGGCTGTACCGACCTATATTCAGCCTTTAATATTATTTTTTTTTTATTTTTTCAAACTACAATCTCAATCTTTTACTCCCAATTCAGATTAAATTATTTATAATTTATATATATATATGTATGTATTTATATATAATTTATTCATATATCGAGAAACGATACTGATACCGAAATATTTCATTACAGTGCCTTAACTAGTACGGTGTCCGGTACGATATTCAAAACATTGGCACGTAGACCTCCATCAATCAACTATGAACAACACAATGCAGCAACCTCAATCTCGCCACGATTCTCAACCGTGGCATAACAGTCCAGAAGTCGGATTTTTTTTCAACCCCCAAACAAGATTGCTCCCCACTTGATTTATCCAAGACTTGTGGGAATGCAAAGTCCCTTTTCTTTTTCCTTGAGCAGTACTTGCTTCATCGAAGGTGTTTGTTCCCCACCCCTACCCATGTATCCTATATTAAGTTATTATAATGAAAATATAACTTGCTTAGATAAAACAAATACCCTAGGGTCCGCCTGCACATCATAGGAACCTCGCCAACAATGCTCAAAGCCGGACTTTATATATATATATATATATATATATATATATATATATATATCCACATTGTTTTCCCATACACGCTTACTGCAGTAAGCGCCAAGACACGAGCCTCGGGTGCTCATGCAAGTCTTCAATTTTTTTGCCTGCTTGTCCTCTTAAGAAACCCATTTAGCAGAGGTTCTCTTGAATTGTCCCAAGAAACCAAAGAAGAGGAACACCACATGCAACTCGGCTAAAGCTAGAGTCTTGTGATGTGACCCACCACCACCATGGTTCCAGAGCTTATTATATTATATCTATGTTGATGGGTTAAGGCTTTCATGAACAACGACAATATATATATATATATATATATACACGTGTATACACACATATATATACATATACGATTTTAATGTTATGCAAAGAACTCAAAATTTCAAACTAAGCAAGAAACTAACAGCGCCACACATCAGAGAAAGTGAGAAGGCAAGTGAAAGGGCACAAATTGTTGAATCTTTCCAATTCCAAAGCTCAGTGCCAGAAC
This sequence comes from Juglans mandshurica, assembly GCA_022457165.1. Classification (NCBI taxonomy): domain Eukaryota; kingdom Viridiplantae; phylum Streptophyta; class Magnoliopsida; order Fagales; family Juglandaceae; genus Juglans; species Juglans mandshurica. Next base: position 6,934,560 of record CM039620.1, on the reverse strand, counting down.
AAGCGTATACATCCAATGTATTAACGACAATAAGAATGCAACAAAAACAAAATAAGAAAGAAAAATATAATATCACTCTCCCAAGCCAAATCAAATCACAATCAACAACAGTGGAAAATTTTGGCTAAAAAGCTAGAATTTCATTGTGAAAAGGGGGGAAACCTCATTCATTTACATATATATGCATTTACATTAGGGAAATTTCAGAAAACAAAAAATAAATAAAAGTGATAAATAACAATCTATTAACTGACCTCTCCTCCGAGCTGGTTAAATGGCCAATTAGGTGGCAGAGCAAACATCCTAAAGGAATATTCTACCAATTCTATCATGAAAAGATATTACCAAAATGAAACATATATAAGGGAGTGTGACCAAATTTACACAAGAAACTTGATCTTCTCCATCAACTCAGCATGTCAGCATTCTAATCCTTCAAATAAGCGACTAGTCAATCTCATTTGAGAAAGTAGGATTTCAATCACAAAAGGTTTAAAGAATTTGAAACCCAAGATGATCATTCTTCTACCAGTCATCAAGCCATTCAGGACCGTTGGGTTCGTCTACAGTCTGAGAAAAGGAAACTAGAGTACTGCATTCCTCAGAATAACCTTCTAAATGTTGCGCTATTCGGGAGGTGATCTCTTGAGGAACAGGAAAGCTACGATTCATAATCCCTTCCCAGTCAATACCATCAAACCACGGATGGCATTTGACAGAATTAGGACCTTGGCTTCCAAGTCTTGTGTTTTCATCAACTTCAAGTAACTGAACAAATCATTTATCAGAATATGACCAAGTAAAAAAACCCTAGCGTTTCCACCCAATACAATCAAGGAAGTGAGAGATAAATGTTAATAACAAGATACTTTCAATGATACCTTGGTGAGGAGATCAACAGCTTCAGGGCTTAAACTCTCTGAAAGATTTAGCTGTCCTTTAGCAATCTTAGCAAACGTATCAAGCTCGCTTTCTCTCCATGACCCAAATGGCATTTCACCATGTAGCATGAAATATACCAAGACTCCTAACGCCCACCTGCACATATACAAACAATTAAGGGGGCTCCAGACAGTTCCAAAAATACTGTCAAAGAGAAGACAAGAAAAACTGTCACAGACTGTAATTCCAATTACAATTAAAGATTACATCCTCCCAAAAAAAACACTGTACTATAATATGTATCCACCTTACCATCCATGGTATAAAAATGAAGAATCTCAGAAAGTGTAATGATTGCTCGAGCTTTTGTTTACATGGCAATAGGTATTTTGACGTCCCACTTCATCTATAAAATCCTTCCTAATAATTCCTGACATTGTCATGAAAGTGAATAGGAATTCTCTTTCTAATCGAGGAGCCATGGTGATACTGAAGAACTGGATGAGTTAATAGTTGAATATTGTTTTAGATGTTATCAATGCCTCTCGAGTGTCAATGCAACATCATCCCTTGGATAGTTACAATTGTAATACTCAAAAAGATTCTTTGAGTAATTTGCTAATCTTGTTTTGTAAAGGGTGCTGCTGAAATCCCCAAAAGTTTCAAACAGCATAGGGATGATTAAAGTTCAGATACCTCTACGTCCATTGTTTGTTGGGGTAATAGCCCTGAATATAAGTTATTTATACATTTCACATTTTTTTAATGAATTAGCGCGAAAATGTATAACTATCACACATGCTTCACAAAGATCTAACGATAAAAGACATTTTTTAGGATGAACATGACAGCAAAGTACAACTTGCAATTTTACCAGTCAGCAGGTAAACCATGGCCTTTTCCCTGGACTATCTCTGGAGCTAAAGAATCTGCCATCCCACAAATTGTAAATGTCCTCTCGCCGTGTAACTTCTTCCCAAATCTGAAGTCCACTAGCTAGATTACAGCAAGAAAGAGTTATATTATTATCCATGTATGTATTTCACCCCTTTCTAGGTGGCAGAAAGTTAAATCCATGCCAGTTACATGACTTGAATATAGATATCGATGAAGAAAATCCAGCATAAAACATAATACAGCACCAACCTGTATATATCCTGTTTGATCCAACATTAAAACATCAGGGGACACACCTCTGTAAAGAACACCATTCTGAAATACAAGAAAAAAAATTGAGAAAAGAAATTATAATAAATATACAGCAACAAACAAGAAAATGGGAAAAGTAAACAATATCTAGATATCAGACCTTGTGTAGATTTTCTAAGGCAGATATGAGAGAGGCAGCAAAGAACAGTGCAGATGGTTCATTGAGTGGGGTGTGAAGTATGGAAGCCAAAGGGCAAGCAAGGCATGTATTTAGAAGTATGCCAGCATGAACTTGATTGGCACAAGTACACAGAACCTGAGGTACGCAAGCTGAAGGACTCAAACTCTTCATCAGGTTTTTCTCTTTTAAGATCTGTGCTTCCTTTCCCAGACCTTTGACCTTCTGCTTTGAAAATCTCTTCAAACTAAGCAGATTTTCTGATTGTCAATTGGAATCATAGAAAATCATTTCATCAGTACACAGAACAATTCATCAAACATATATATCCTCCTATGATCGCCATATCACATTTGTATTCTACCATAGGGATGATTTTCTAGTGTGGGGAGGAAATGTTTATTCATGAATTCATGTCATTTCAATTTCATGCACATTTTAGCAGCATATAGGCCTTCCAAGCAAACAAGCATCAAAACCTAATTCCATCCGGCGAAACAAAAGGTATCATAGCATAGGGCAAAGCCAACCTGAGTCTCTTAACAGTACAAGCCCAATCTCACTGCAATCAGTGGAGCATAGACACTTCCTCCATTCCTACATTGGAAATTCCATTAGATGATTTCAGAAGTAGATTTCTTTAAACATAAGTTCTTGGCAATATTAGTTTCAAGCAGATCACGGCCCCCCTTACCAAATCAGAGAGCTGAGTTTTAGCAAAAGCTGAAACATCAATACTCTTGGCAAAGTCCTTGGGAAAATCAGAGGAATAGTTCCTTGACCTAAATGATATAAATGCGAAGTATCAGGGACCTGAAGCACTTTTGATGGTATCGATCAGTTTAAAGGAAAAAGAAGTGTCATTGTTTTGCCAAATTAACTCCAAAGTATACCCATGACATTTAAAAGGGAAGATTGGATGTGAAAACATGGTTTCAACGTACTTGTGTTCATCCTCAGAAAGCTTGGTTAAAGGGCCAACAACTGAATCAAAATTTTCCTTCGTTAAAAGGGCACATACAACATTGCCCATAGCAACTGCTCTCAAGGAACCTATATATTCACCAATAAGGGCCCATTCACCAAAATAGCTTCCCTCTATTTTCTCCACTGAGAGCTCTGGACTGCTCTGGGGATTATCATTATCTTTTAGATTGTCAGACATGAGGCTGGAAACATTTGGATTCCTCAATAAATCGGAATCAAAAGTAATTCTCACATGTCCCTTCTGGATAATGTACAATGCAGAAAGGCCTTCATTCTGCAAATGGATGCTGAAGGAATATGAGAAGAAATATACAGGGGGAATACGAAAAGAAATATATACACAGGAAGCGGGGTCTATTCTTTAAGAGAGCAACTTTACTTTGTCAACTATTGTCTGCCCATCTGAGAAGGAAACTTCAGAAAGGGAATCTGCAATGTGACTCAGCTGTAAGATTGTCAATCTTGAAAGAAGATCTACTGATCGAAGCAACTTCAAGGATGACAAATTAGAGAACTCTGACATTAAAATTCCTCGAAAATCCTCTCTCTTTAAAGCCCAGAGAGTTCCACTCGTCACAGCACGAACAGAGGCCTGGAGTGGTTTGTTATACCTATTGTGTCACAAATAGCAACGAAAAAACACAAAAAAAATTACATACCACTATGATCAACAGCAATAAACAAATCTAGAAAAGGCCGTTTTGACATATTTCAGAGAAGAAAAAAAAAGATGTTTGTGTAATTCAAAATAATAACAATACAACACTTTTTTATAAGTAGCAGTAACAATAATAAAAGTAACAATAAGAATGATAATATGAATAATAAGTCATCACCAAGGCACACACATATAGGCATTAAAACATTAAACTGGTCATGCTAAAATGGATTTGAACTTTGAAGTCATTTTAATTTGTCGGTTTCCGATTTTGATGATGTCTTACAGTTTTTATATCGACAAGAACAATTCACCAACTCCTGGAAATTGGAGTCTCTGTGAAGAAATCATATCTTTAATTTGGTTTAGGAGTATAACAGTAATAGAGAAAGAACTCACATTAAAGCCAGCTCCCCGAAGGATGATAACTTTTCAGCTGTATAGCGCTGCAGAACCCTTGGGACCTCACCATTTTGTTCTTCCTAATAATGAGCAAAAACTTTCATCAACTCACCGAAAATAAGCAATTATGAACAGACATAAAATTTATCCATCTGAACTACACTCCATGAGATACCAATTGAGGCATAAAAATCTAACTGCATTGCCCAAGATAAAAATCATTATAGTAAATAATCTTAATATGCTTGAAGAATCAATCAAAGGAATGACAAAAATTAAGATTGAGTTTAATCAAGCAACCAAAATGAGAACCTGGGTTGCCAAGACCTCGAATTCCCCACTGCCAACAACATAAAAGCAGTCACCTTCACCACCCTGCAAAATGTAATAATCATGACACTCCTGCATAATTCCAAAACTCCAGCCAAAATTATATTTAGAATACAATCTCCATTTTTCTGACCAAGTCCCCAAGCAATTCAAGCCAGGGTTCAGTGTCATGAATGAAATCCCACCCATAGATTTTATGCAATGCACAAGGACACCTTATAAAGCTTACCATTTTTAAGGTCAATGACTCAATTTCCTTATGCAGGATGTACTGTAACATTTGCATGCAATGAAAAATAATGAGCTGTTTGTTAATTTCAGAATATCCAACAAAGGTTTACAGTTGTTTTAAGGTTAATTATTTCTTGATATTTGTACATTCACATGTCATCATGTACAACAGTAATAGTACTTCATTCATATTGTTATTTTGACCCATACGTATTAGCTGGCTGATCCATATCCACCACTAATAATTTGTGAACAACTTCAGGATTGTGTATAAGAGCTTTGAACAGAGCCTCGTTTGTTTTTTAAGATGAGATGAGATGAATTGAGATAAAATTGAAAGTTAAATTAAATATTGTTAGAATATATTTTTTTAATATTATTTTTGTTTTGGGATTTGAAAAAGTTGAATTGAGATTTTAAAAAGTTGAATTGTTTATTATATTTTGTGTAGAAATTTGGGAAAGTTGTAATGATTAGATAGATGAGTTGAGATGAACTGTGAAAACAAATGAGGCCTTAAGTTTTGAGAAGTAGAGTGCCTAAACTGACCTGTTTAACTACAACTTCCCCTGGCTCGACCTCAACTCTTTGCATACAATCCAACAACACATGACACTGGGTGTCAGTAAGTTTTCTGAAGAGGAAGTGGTCATGGAGTGCCCGTTCAATGTGTGCCTGTGTCATGCAAGTATGCAACACTTGAGCACCCATACTGATTTGCTTCTATGAATATTAATGCTGCTACTATTATGTTCCATACACAGTTTATGCATACACATGCACGCACACACACAAAATGGAAAAGGTTTACTTCTTCTTCCCAAGACTTCCTGTGGGCTGGAGGTGGAGGAACCCAAATTTGCCCATTCTCCAGGGAACTTTCAATGGCACGGAGACGTGCCCGTGATAAATCATGCCTTACACGATGGTTCTTAGAGTTCCAGCTAAAGGTCGAAGGAGACTCTGATCCTGTCATCTCTATAACATGAGGAACTGGGGGACGTAAAAATGCACCATGAGTTGCTGATTGACCACCAGCAGTCTGTAAAAAAAAACAGAAAAAAGAAAAGAATATAAGTTCACTTGGTACCCATAAGGAAATGCTTTTTTTTTTTTTCAAAAATAAATGAACAAATATATTGCAAACAACAAGCCTACTTACGTCAGTTAGCCCATTAATATGCACAACGATCACGGTAATATCATCTGTACGGGTTTCATACTGCAGCCAAAGTCTATAAGATTCTGCAACAATTGCAGCACAAGCATCACGGGGATCCTTAAATTTTGTAACCTGCAAAAGTAGAGGCCATGTAAGGAGCTATGCCAACCAAGATTTGGAAGACAGAATAGGTACGATATTTAACAATGTACCCTGTTTCTAGACATGAAAATGTAAGTAATGCAACATTGAGATTTGAAAAGGAAAAATGAAAAAATAAACTCATCATTTTATGGGTAAACAATAGAACTAAAGAAATAGCTGATTGTGTAAGTTGTGATTATTAAAATGCATAAGGGCCTAAGGCGGGTAAAATATTTCAGAAGCTAATGTGGTCAATCGGTAAGTCGTGCTTATTTTAGTCATCTCACTAGTGAGGAATTGAATCCAAATTTTTTATCAGTAAAAAAATGAATTCAACTCATGCAATATGAATTATTTTCATCTATGAGAATAAGATCTTAAAGCATTTTTAAAATGTATTAGCGGGAGAAGACTCTAAAAAGAAGCTAGATATTTTTTTGAACACTGCGTCAACTTCTTATATGTTGAAGTTTTTGCACGACCACATTTCAGCTTTAAGGATTAAAAATAGAAATGGATGCTTGTTTATTATGGTCAACATAAATATTTTTTGTAGAGAAACTGCTTATGAGCAATTCAACAAAGATACATGTGGAATTTAAAAATTACTGAATTATATACGAAATGAAAGTTTGAAACTATACTTAACCCATTTACATGGTCACATAATTTCCAGGTCTTTATTGCTAAATAAAAGTAAAGCATATGCTGCTTCTAACTCTCGGGGGGTTTTCTCCCCCAATCAAGCCTCATGACTGAATCCTCTCAACCATATTTACAACACTTCCAGAATTCGATTACATCTCCAACGGAAAAGACCCTAAATTCGGAAAATGCCCTTACATATTTGTTCTTGTTGTAACAAAAAGGGCCAAAAAGGGGGGAAATTGCTCTTCGCTTGCAATTAACCGATTAAGTACCAACACATATTTCTGATAGAACATAAATCTGAATTGCGATAAATAAGCATGATATCATACCATGTCAACCACGGTTTGGCTAGATAGAAACTCGAATACCCCATCGCTTGCAAGCACTAAGAAAGGATGATCCGGTGTGAGCTCCAAAACAACAATTTCAGGGGTAGCAACAACCCCAATTGACTCAGCAATTGAATCACCAATACTGCGTGTAAAAGCCGTGCCGGGATACATCCCATTTGGCACCCACAATCTCGGTGGATCGCCATCATCACCTTCTTCGGTGCCCCAACACTGCACATTCGGGTTCTTCAACCCCTCGATCTGATCCAGTGTAAGCACCCTGGCACCACAAAGCCTAACTCTTTCGAGCTCATCCGCTCGGAATGGCGTCTGATCAATCGAAAGGTCTACGGCCGCAACATCCTTCCCTCTCCTCTCCGCAATAACCGCTCTGGAATCACCAGAATTTGCTACATATATAGTCCTACCACGAACAAGTACAGTAATTGCAGTGGTTCCGCTCATACTATCATCCAAACTATCAGCATGTAGTTGCGAATTCGTCGTTAAAAAGGCACCGTGGCATGCCTCAACAGCATCAACATTAAATTTACTGTTACGAAGCAAATTCTCACATAACTTTCGCTTCACAAACTGCGAACACTGAGCTCCGAATTCGCCATGGCCATCAAAGACCCCGAAGAAATGGTCATCCGGGTTAGTACCAAATGGTGTGTGAATGCAAAAGCTGTCCTGGTTAGCCTTATCAAGAGCATCAGGGTAATACCCTCTTTGAGACAAAAAGGAATACCGTAATTCGTAGTTCCCTGCGGGAACCTTCACGGTTCTCGACCCATCTGGCGGTAGGAACTGAGCCGAAACCCTAGAGAGCCTGGTGACACCCAACTCGGGGTCTCTGTTGTGGCCCAATTGGTTGAACTGGTCCCTAATTCCGGCCCCTTCGCCGTCGTCAGAAGAGGCCGGAGAGAACACGCCGATCTCCCCCGTGCTCGCATTTTGGGTACCTTTGATTCTCGGAGTAGTAACCTCGCCGATACAAACCCTCGAATAAACGCAACCCATCACTGAGAACAAGGAACAGTGCCAGACCCAGATGCCAGAACTGCAAGAAGATTCATCAGCTTCAGTTTTTCCAGAGCTCACTGGTCTCACGTCCTCCGCCCTCACTGCTTCGAAAACAGCAATCCCGATTCCAAGAATCGCTAGGAAACAACTTCCGGATAAGCCTTCAATTCCAAATTGCTCAAGCGCAAGAGAAAGCGACAGAAAATCTACCAGACTCCGCGCAAAACCATATCTTCCAACAGTACTCAAACAATTCCAATGGTGAAGAGACCAAATGAAAGTTGAAACAAGATAAGCAAAGCACGGGATTTCTCCAATTTGAAAAGTCCGTGTTTTAAAGCGAGAGAACTCGTAGCACCAAAATTTGAAAACCACACGATCCTGATGCACTGTACCCAGGAACCGTTACAGGAAAACCAGATAAATTTACAAAATGGAAGAAAGATCCGAGTTTAAACGCACTCTCCTCGAAATGCACCCCCCATCCCCAGGTGTCGACACTCGAATATGAGACGATGAGCTGCTAGGACTGGAGTCAGTAGAGGGAAGGAAGAGCGTGATGCGCACACACTAAGGCTAGCGTCAGAGATCAGTGCACTCGACTTCTCCACGTGCCGCGTTATTCACGCGCGCCATATTTCCATAGAATATTACATTCGTCCCGCAAATTATCTGCTTTTAAGTGAAAGTTCAACGTACGTTTCAGCGAAATAAATAATAATTGTATTTTGATATTATAATTTCGGAAAATTCTTTAAATTATTTATTATACAATAGTTGTACTTTTTTGCCTTTTTCTGTGTACTTAAATTGCGTGATCGAGAGGAACTGTTTCTCTACCGGTCAATCTGAACAGTCAAGCACAGCATCTCTCAGTTGAATCTTCTACATGATATAAAAAATAAATTAAAAAAAGTTATCTATTTTTATATGAAAACTTTTATATCCACACTACCGTTATATTTTTATATATTTGAAAATAAAAATTATATTTATATATAATAATTTAATTTAGAAGATAAATATCAAAATTTAAATTTATAAATTAAATTTTATTATTTAAATAATATAAATTGTGTACCCTATACACTGATTTGATAATAGAATATCTCATTTGAAAAATTTTATATTCAAGTCAGTGTATATTGCCGTTGACTTAAGATGATATGATTTGTAAGAAAAGTTTAAAATGTCATAAAGAAGTCTTACATCACACATCTTCACTTAATCAATATATAATTTGTCGTTTTTGTCCTTTTATTTAAACATGTACATATCTAAGCATTAAGATAGAAGAACAAAATTGACAAATCATAAGTTCGGTTTTAACTTAGTTTGTATAATAAACAAAACATTAGTGAATATTAATTTTCATTTTAACATAAACATATTAAACTTGCTAACAAGACTCATATAAACTTAACTCAATTAATTCAAGTCCATTTAAGAACTCTAATTAATTTATTGAATTACTTGATTTTGAGTTAAGTTCGAGTTGGGGTCATTTGTTTTATTAGACTTGGGTGTGGTTGGTATAAAGACTTGTGTTATCAGCTCAATATTTAAGACATAATTTTGGAACATTATTTTTATGATGCTTGTGATAATCTGGATCAAGAACAAGTGTAATCCTCCTTGAAAGTATCATGCATTATGGGATGTCGTTCTACTTCTCTGCTCTCAACGAGTTCTTGTTTGGTTATCATGTTTACAAATAAGGAAATTGTGTAGCTCGTAGATTGGCTGATCTGGGTGCAAATCAACTCAACACTTTATACTTCCTTTGTCTCATAATTACCTCGTATATAGTTAGGGTGAGAATTCGTGTTTGTGGGTCGTGTTCATGTCGTATCAAATTATAGACATTTGATTATATGAGAAAATCTGAATATGACCCTTTAAGATAAACAGGTTAAACCTTTAAATTCTAATACGATTCATGTAAATAATAGGTTGTATCGTGTCACTCGTTTAATAATTAATTAGAAATAGGTCAACATGACACTATTCATTTTAACTCATTTCATAGAAATGAGTTGAACTAACCCGCATAACCTATTTGACATTATTAACATAATTTCACATAAAAGTTAAAATCTATATTTATTAGTAGCCACAATATTTAAAAATAAAAACAATAATGTAATGCTTGGGGAATGAAATGAGTGAGAAATTTGTAAATAGTAGTGAAATAGTTTAAGTTAAGATATTTTATTAGGTTTTGAAAAAGTAGAGAGAAAAAGAAAAATATTATAAATATAAAATATTGTTATAAATTTAATATTTTTTTATTAACCTATAAAAAAACCAATAATACACCCAAACTTACTCATTTATATTAAACTCAAATCTACTAATTTCTTTTTGTATTTGTATATGTTTACGAGTTGTGTCCACTCTTATATACAATATTTTTTTGGTCATAAATAAATAAAATAAGGGTCTTATGTTTATTGTTTTTATAGAAAATGAAATAAAGGTGTGTTATATATTAATATAAAAAGTAGTGTTAGGTTGCTGCCCAACAATAGCGGTTGGGCGGGCCGCCTAGTACAAATTTATCTTTTTATTTGTATCTTCTTTTTATTTTCATATTTTTTTTAACATATTTAAATATTTTTAAAAAATAAAAAAAATATACTAATACATTAAAAAGTTATTTTCTTAATCATTAAGTAAAAAAATTAAAAATAAAATAAAAGACATGAACGGTCAAAATGAGAGAGTCAACTCAGACGGCATATTAGCATTTCTCTAATATAAAATTGCATGCAATAATTGGTGCTGAATGAACAACTAGTACCACCCTGGATGTGAACCCAACAAGAAAAGAAGCTTAGAGGAAATGAGAACGCCACCCACGTTCACTCATCATCACATACCTTTTATGTAGTGGTCCCTTTACAATCTTTTGCTCTAACCATCAATGCCCACTTCCTACTCTTGGTTATGCCCACTTCCTATTTCTACCATTTAATAGTGTCAGATTATATGATTACTAAGGGCAATGCATTCATGCATCCAAAGGACACATTACATCTAGTTTATGAGAAATGATTTGTACAAGTTTCAAATAGACAAGCTTCATACAAATATTTGTATACAAGTAGACTCCACTTTAAAAAAAATAAAAAAAAATAAAAAACTATTCTTTATTAATAGAACTCAGTGTTTTACAAAAGATTTGTATGAGATTTATCTATTTAAGACTTATATCTAGCATTACTCATAGTTTATACTAAAAAGATTAATCTTCAAATTATATAGTTTATACTCATATTGGGAGAGTTAATTTATAAGCACCAATATCTATTTACCATCTCAAAGAACAAGAAGACATATGTATGTATGTATTCAATCGGTAAGAAGTGTGAAGAAAGGAGAGGTCTAGATATAAAAGATATAAATTTGAAAGAGCAATGCTACGTATAGTCTCTATTTGGAGACTGTAATACAAGTTTAGGTAATTTTATCTTTAAAAGTTTTTAAAATTACAAGAATATCTCTCTTAAAATGATTTTTTTTTTATTTGATAAAAGAACTGTACATACAATCTTCACTTAAACACTGTAAATAGAATTTTTCCATTTGAAAAGACTTTTGGGACTTCACAAAGGGAATCAATCAGTGTGAATTTGAAGCGTGTTAGTCAACAAACATGCAATACGCGCGATGCCACTCGATCATAAAAATCATGTCATGTGTTCAATACCCTACATGCATGTCCAAGACAAGACAATAAAAAGACAAAGAAGCCAAACAACCTAGCATACGATGTCTAAAAAAAAAATCGATCTCTGTTACAACTAATAGCACTCTTAATAGCTTTTGTATTATATAAAAAATATAAATTATTTAAAAAATTGTTCTAAAAATTAGTTCCATCTGATTATATAAAAAGAATTATAAAATATAATTAGATATAGTAATTATCTATATGTAGCGGGTACTGTTCATCTTGTAAAGTTTTTTATAGTTGATATTTCATTTACTCTCTCATTTTTATTTATTTTGATTTTTATCATGTAAGCAAATTCTTTTTATCGTTCATCATTTAAACAAATATATTTCATTTTCTTTCAAAAAATATCTTGAAAATATTTTTAAACCAATTTTTTTCATATTTGATTTTATTTTTAGTTTTTATTTGGCTTATATATTTTTGTTTTATGTGTATAGGATTGAATTATTTTACATTGTATATAAAAATAAATTACAAATATAAAAAAATATATATAGATATTATAAATTTATTGGTAGAAATGAAATATTTAAAAAGAATATTTAAATGATATAAAAAAATAGATAAGCTGATAGATTTTATATTGTAAAAGTCAGTAAAAAAATTAGTTTTGGTAATATATTTTAAAGGATAAGATAAAGAATTTATTGTGAGTGCTCTTCTCTAATATCTATTAATACTATAATAATCAGCTGGCCAACAAAAATAAAATATTAATACTAATTTGTATACATAGAATATATATATATATATATATATATATATATATATATATATATGTGCGCGCATTTCATGCTACTTACATGTTAAATTAAATAAAAAGTATTATATTTATAAGCGGATGTGAAATATGACATGATTTAATTTATACAAAAATTTAATTTTAATTAACTTATTTTACAAATCAAATTTTATTTCGCTAAAAAAGTATTGAATATGAGTTCTTTAAAATGAAATAGTATACTATATTTATTAATCAGTGAAGGCTTAGGCCTATCAATTCATAAATATAATGAACATATTCTATAATTCTATTTTTAAGAGTCTCTCTTTTCAAAAGAATTCGAAACTGCTATCAGCGATTTTTTTTATTTTTTATATTTAATATATAATAATATGCTTATTTAGGAAAAGTAAATTCATAAATAGAATGGATCAGTATTTTATCTTCTTGCCAAAAAGGCAAAAGGAAAGGCCAGAAAAGAGCCAGCATGGCCAGCCAGAAGAGACGTGGAATTTCAATATTTAGGACAAAGCATTACATGTACTGGTGCCACCTATCCCTGATATTGAGCAAAGCAAGTCACATCAGCTTTAGACAAGCTTCCAAAACATTGCCTGCTTTAGTTCATTGCATCCACCATTTCTTTTCTTTTTTTTCTTTTTTTTTTAATTTTTTTTTATCATTTTTCCTATAATAATATAATAATAATTATTATTATAATAGTAAATATTATGTATAGTTTTTTTTTTTTTTTTGGGTGTATTTGGACCCTCTAGTTAGAAACAGAAATCCGGCAATCCGGAATTACATGGAAAAATGTTAGGATTGTGGAGAAATGATAAAATAACTATCCTTTTACAATTTTTTCTATAATTTTTTAATAAAATAATATTTTTTAAAATATTTATTTTAGTTTCGATTTTGATTTAATGTATTTGAAATTTTTAAAAAATATATTATTTTATTGATAAGTTGTAAATTAGTTGTTTCTATATCATTTTCATAACAAATATGTCTAAATTAAAAAAAAAAACAAAAATTATATATAGAATTGTTTTGGTTTTGCTTTTAAATGTGAACGAGGGTGTATTGATTCCATATATTTCCATTTTATTTAAACCGAGAGTATCATATTCTAATTAGTGGTAAAATTAGATTGATATTCTCTAACCTCATGAAGAAAGAGAGGTTCTCTCCTATTTATCCAAAACACACTTCTCTTCGATTTTCGTTATTCTAGGGAGTAAGAATCTTTGTGCTAATAACCTGTTGGGTAGTATTGGGTCTCTCTCAATTTCAAAAGTTAGTTCAAGATATAAGATTTTTCATCATACTTATGAGAAAATATATTTACAACCGTGAATTATACAACCACCGCGTAATCGCTTTGAAACAGTCACTTCCATAACCGATAAGGGATAACCCCAACATAACCATCATGTGCTCCATCTTTCCTTTTCGTTATCTAGTTGACTTTTGCTCTTTCCTCATTTCCTTTTGCTCTTACTTGCAAGATGTTTTGATGCTCCCATCCCTAATCATGTTGAAACCCCTCTTACAAGATGTTGTGCATCACAACTGATAACTCCTCCCCCTTGCATATAGAGGTCTTTAAGCTATCTTCTTTCATCTTTATTGATGCACAACATCAATGACAACCGAAATGCCACATTGACATGAGTTGCATATTCAAAACTGTCATAAATGGTCCTTTTAGTGGAGAACTACCTCATGTTTATATCATGCACCATGATTCATACTATACTTATTTGTAATGGGCTTTTAGTTTCCTATTTGAAAACCCTAATTTATTAGGACAATATTGGCATTTGTGCATTTCTAGATTGCTATTTGTATTTTAGGAAGCACTCTTATTTAAAAATAAAAATAAATTTCAATCTTTATGTAAAATTAAAGTGATGCTAAATGGTCCGATTCAATTGAAGTAAAGGTCATCATATGTAAAAGTTCTGTGTACTCCTTTTTTAAAATGTAGATAAATTTAAGACCCATATAAAAAAATCTATTTTGTAATATGATAAGCCCCATTTCTTTTTAATGCGAGTGTGCGCGATTTGCACATACTATATCTAGTATTATTCTAGTTAAATTAGCCACCAGCAATCAAGACGCTTAATTTAGGCTTTCTTTCTCAAAAAAATAACATTAGGTGCCTCACACCAACTCATATATATGTATATATATATATATATATATATATATATATATATATAGATGTCGTGCCTAATTGTTTTAGACTAACGTGTTAAATTGCCACTACTAGACATTTAATGCACATTAAGGCCAATAATAATAATAATAATAAAGGATAAAGAAATATTAATGACCTTATTTCTTTGATTGACATTTATTTTGACTCACTACGTATACCAAAAATCTCCCTCAAATTTATATCCAATCAATGTCATAAAGTCTTGATAACGGCCCATCGCTCTCATTTTCACATCATAGTCTAGTCCATGCATTTAATGATGACGTAAAATAATGTGGTTTCTTTTAGATGAACCCCACACGTTGCGTAATAGAGATATCATGAAATTCATAGGAATGTATGATTGTCTAAATGGGCTATTACACTTATGATTTCTTAGTCTTACTCACATGGCATTGCATGGAATGCACTCTCTCTCTCCCCCTCCCCATGGGGAGTTTGCTTCCATTTCTTATTCTCACTCATTTCATAGCGCGCGCGCGTATATTATATATATATATATAAAGAGTTTGGTTACCATTCTCACCTACTATAAACAACTAATAACTTATAGAGAGATAGATTTGGTATGTATGTTGATGCAATTTTTCAACATAGACAGAATCCAATAATACGGTCGAATAGTCTACAATGATGGCTTGGACGTTGATCCGATGTGTAGATGTTCATTCATGAAATAAATAATAAATAAAATATACAAAAATGAATAAATAGAGAATTTCGTAGTTCAACATAAAAATATGGTAGCTACCATGGATTGTTTGGAGGCGAAATCCATTATCTTTGGTGATTGTACAGGGTCTCACGACTTCACATAGTTTTCAATACAATAGAGAAAATAGTAATAGTGTTGGGAAGAGATTGAAGAATACGTCGTACCAATAGAAACTTGAAGAGAGAGGATCCAAAGAGAGTGTAGCGAAGAAATCTTTTCTTGTAGAGTTGTTAGATCATCCAACATTTATAGTGGTCCACTTCTTTTATAGAGATTTCATTTCTTTTTTAGAATAACTGAGTCTTATTTACTTTATGTCGGTTTCATATTTTTGTATGTCAATTAATCTCGGTTGGGTTTATTTTTTCATTGTCTTATCTCTTCCTCTTACTCTTGATAATGGGATTCCAATAGGTTGAATCCAATTCATTTTATATCCAATAATATGGATCTTATAATATTTAATATTGGACTCTATATCGTCTAGAATATCATTTAACTATGTAGAGACTATAACTGATAATATTCTTGTGGCTTATGAAACTCTTCATACATTGAACACTAATAAGGAAGGAAATGATTGTTACATGACTCTTAAACTCGATATAAGTAAGGCATATGATCGTGTAGAGTGGAGGTGTTAGACCCCCACGTCGAGCAGGCCTTAGAGAAGCCACACATGTCCTAGTCATGATGGGGGAAGACACCTTGGCTAGCCCTCAACCATGCCTTGGCTCGTGGGGGACCACCCATGGGGCGCCCAACATGCAGGCTAGTGAGGTTAGTGGGTAGCAGCCCGCGCGCACAGCCATGCGCGCGGCAAAGGCCGCACGTGCAAGTCAGCCTGTGTGCCGCACGCCCACGCACATTCCAGTGCGCAGGCCAGTGCGCACGCTAATGGGCCGCGTGGCCCTGCGCGCACCCAAGTGCCGCACAGCCAGACCAGCCAGCCCAGCCAACGCGCGCACACGCACAAGCCATCCTCCTACAGCACGCCAACGAGGTTAGTGGCATGCCCCAGGCATGCCATCCAGCGCACGGCTCCAGCCCATGCCTTGCAGAGCAGGCCAGTGGCATGCTCACCAGGTATGCCATCCAGCGCATGGCTCCAGCCCATTCCTTGCAGCCAGCGCCTAGGCCACCAGCCCAGGCCATGACCGCACCACCTGACCATGGCTCACCATCAACAAGCCATGACCGCACCACCTGACCATGGACCAGCCCGAGACCACCATGCACCATCCTAGCCCATCATGGGCCATGCATGCCACGGCTAGACTTGGTCCATGACCACTATCTTATTATTTATTTTATTTATTTAATTTCAAGGGACCTATTGGGGGTTTCCAAATTGTTTTGCTTATAAATAGAACATTATGTAATTGCCTTAGAATCTTTTGGCAAAACTCTTAGTGAGAGACTACTTGTTGAGAGATCATTATTTCGGTACTTTTGCACTTGGGCAATTTGGGTGAAATTCGTGAATCCCAAATTGATTTATCAATATATGAGGTTTATTCATTTCTTGTGCAATTCGTGAATCAAGATTTGATTGTTTGTTTGTTTGTTTGTTTAATTGTTCATTCAAGTGCATTAGTGTTCTACACTTTGTTCTTGAGTGTTCATCATTATTCTTGAGGTTCTTCATCTTCTTGCTCTTCCAATCCATTTTATCCTAGATTTCAACCAACACAAGTGTTAGTCAACTTTCCATAAGTTGAGTGATTCCCTTGTGTTGCCCTAGCCGAAATTCCATCTAGCCAAACAAGTCAAATTCGGCAACCACTTGCCTTATTTGGACTTGACCTAGCCGCCCACCATACTTACCATAATTGGTGTTCCTACATTTTAGGAACCCTAATTGACCCATTCCCTACCATAACCGGCCATATCCACTTCCCATTTGAATTCCAAGAATTTATGAAATTTTCCTAAATTCAAACCACTATCCTATTCGGCTAACCCTAGCCGCCCAACACCCCACTCTTCTTCCAAACCCTAGTCATCCATCATACTTTCCCAAACCCTAAACACAAGACCTAAGTGGCGCCAACCCTAGCACACACTAGTGCCGTGCGCCTCTACCACCTTTCTAGCCATACACTACCTTGATCAATTCCCATCACTACCTCACCATACCATATTGGCCATTTGACCACCATTGATCGTGAACCAAGCAAGAGAGGAACAAGGTTTCGGTCAACTCGAGACTACCATTGGCGTGGCGAACCTAGTGTTTAGGGACTTGACCGAGGTCCCTGACATTAATTGGTGCTTTCATTGAGAGGATTCTTGTTTGGTGAATTTTGAGAAGTTCTCACTTCTCCACGAGGTAAACAACGCGTTAACTCAAACTTTGTGAATTGGTTGGGGGAGACCCTCGTTGGATCCCATATATTTTGTTGTTTGTGAAATTGGAGTTTGCGGGTTGAGGTAGAGGATGAAGTAGAGTTCTTGAAGGGATCGACCACCCTTGAAGGTGGAGGATCCAAGGTTGGACCGTGTGTGTGCAAGAGGGGTTGCCCACCCTTGAAGGTGGACAACTCAAGGTTGGACTTGGTGAACTATACTACCGACCAAGAGAAGTGCACGTGCTATCCAAGCTCCATCAACTAGAAAATTTCAGTTTGCAAGCACTTTCAAAAGACTAGTTTGCGAGCACCATGACCACAAGCCATCAAGAGACCGAAGGGCTCAATAGTTCCAACTGGGAACGTATTGAGAAGCTTGAGGAGCAAAGTACAAGAGTCTTGGACATTTTAAGTGAGGTCAATATTAATATGGCCGAACTTAGGATGGCCTTGAATGTCACCACCCGTGACAATGAAGAGCATAGAAGAACCATGGAAGCTTTGAGGAGAGAAACCCACAAGAATGTTGAAAGAATAGAAAGAAGAATTGTTGAAGGTCAAGCTCCACGACATGAGGTGAATGGACAAAGGCATGATGCTTTTGTAGATGGAGTAGAGACAAGTGTGCCAAATCTATGCATGATCCTATGCATGAACCACCAAGAGTAGAGGTGAGAAGAGGAGGACGAGTAGAGCAAGGTAATGTGGTGATCGAAAGATGAATTCATGGTGGAAGCCACCATGGGAGTCCAAGCTTGGGTATGAGCTACCTAGATATGATGAGGGCCATGAGGCCGAGCATGAGTATGAAGAAGAGAGGCCTTTGGGCCATAATCACCGTGAGAATAGAAGACACAACCACTATGCAAGAAATGGAGGCCGACATGGAAGAAGGTTCGGTGATGAGTTCCATGAGGAGAGAAGGGGGAACCGGGACAATGATCGAGGACCCAAGAGACCCAAGGTGGATTTCCCTAAGTTCAATGGGGGGATCCTTATGAATGGCTTGACAAAGTTAATCATTATTTCCACACATATGAAGTGCTGAGAAGAGAGAGGGTCTCTACGGCATGTTTCTATTTGGAGGGCAAAGCTAGCAAGTGGTGGAGATGGATTAGAGATCAATATGAGAAAGATGAGAAAAGATTGGGATGGACCGCGTTTGAGAAGGAGTTCTTGTTGCAATTTGGCCCGTCACCCACAATTAACCACCATGGGCAATTGGCTAAATTAAAACAAGAGGGAAAGGTTCATCATTACATAGAAAAATTTTGGCAACTACAAACATTAGTGAGGGGATGGTCGGAAGAAGCACTTGTTGGTACATTTATTGATGGTTTGAAGCCTTGGTTAGCCAAGGAAAGCAAATTGAAGCAACCGACAAGGATCCAAGAAGTAATGAGGATGGCCAAAATCCTTGAAGAGAGTGGTACCATGGAGAGAAGATTCTCCAAGGATGTGGGGAGCAAAGCCTCAAAAACTTTGCAAACCAAAGCACCTTGGAAGATTAAGGTGGAGATGGAGGTTTCTAAACCTAAGCCTTATGAGGTTAAGAAACTTTCTAGAGAAGAAGTTCAAGAAAGAATCAAGAAAGGACTATGCTTCAAATGTGGAGACAAATGGAGCAAAGAGCATTCTTGTAAGTCGGGTAAAGCCTATTTGATAATTGAAGAAGAAGAGGATGAAGAGTCTTCAAGTGGTGAATCCGAACAAGAGGAGGCCGAGCCTAGTGAGGAAGAAGAAGATGCTGAGTTGTCACTCAATGCTATGTCCGAAGTCCAAAGGCCCACTTCTATGAGAGTCATGGCATGGATGGGGAAATTTGAAGTCACTTTGTTGGTGGATAGTGGCTCAACACACAACTTCATCAATTCCAATATTGTCACCAAGGTGGGATTGAAACCGAGCACCATTGAGCCTTTTGATGTTAAAGTGGCTAATGGGGACAAGTTGAGGTGTGAGGGCCTTGTGAAAGAAGTAAGAATGAATGTCCAGGGAGTAAGAATTGTGGCGGATTTGCATGTTTTGTCACTAGTGGGACTTGATGTCGTCTTGGGCAATGCATGGCTCAAAGGCATTGGCAAAGTGGTGAATGATTATGAGAAGATGACTATGGAGTTTCGGATTGGGTCTAAAAAGAAACTATGGACAGCTTTAACATCTAAGGAAGTGAAGTCTTGTGAGGCGATGATGTTTGAGAAATTGTGCAAAGGTGGAGCTAATTGCTTTGCCATTATTCTAGCAACACAAGAAGCATTACTTGAGGTTGGGAAAAGTGAAGAGGGGAGCAAGAGGGATGACTTGTCCTTGCTGCCCGTGGAGGTCTAAGAGGTCTTGAGAGACCACATGGGAGTCCTAGAGGTGCCAACTACCTTGCCACCATCTAGAGTGTTCGATCATACTATTGCCTTAGGAGATGAGAGCAAACCGGTGAATGTTCTACCATATCGGTATGCTCATTTTCAAAAAGAAGAAATAGAAAGACAAGTGGAAGATATGTTCAAAGGAGGCTTGATAAGGCCTAGCAATAGTCCTTTTTCTTCACCGGTCTTGTTGGTAAGGAAGAAGGATGGCACTTGGAGATTTTGCACCGACTATAGAGCATTGAATGAGGCCACCATCAAAGATAGGTTTCCCATACCTACGGTTGATGAGATGCTAGATGAGTTGCATGGGGCGAGTGTCTTTTCAAAACTTGATTTGAGAGCGGGTTATCACCAAATCCGTATGAAGGAAAGAGATGTCCACAAGACGGCCTTTAGAACTCATAATGGACACTATGAATACCTTGTGATGCCGTTTGGATTGTGTAATGCACCTTCCACATTCCAAGCCGCCATGAACACCATTTTCAAGCCTTTATTGAGAAAACTTGTTTTGGTTTTCTTTGATGATATCTTGGTGTATTCTAAGAACATAGAAGACCACAAGCTACATTTGAAGATGGTGATGAAGATTCTTGAGGAATATCACTTTTTCATTAAAGCATCTAAATGTGCTTTTATAGAAAAAGAGCTTGAATATTTGGGGCACTTCATTTCGGGTGAAGGAGTTAAGGTGGATCAAAAGAAGATAGAAGTCATGATTGATTGGCCATTGCCAAGTGATGTTTCGGCCTTGAGGGGTTTCTTGGGGTTAACCGGCTATTATAGGCGGTTTGTGAAGAACTATGGGCTTATTGCTAAGCCACTTACTTTCTTGTTGAAGAAGGACAATTTTGCATGGACCTAAGAAGCAAGAGAAGCATTTTATGAATTGAAAAGAGCAATGACCACCACGCTCGTACTAGCATTGCCGAACTTTGAGAAGAAATTTGAAGTCTACACCGACGCAAGTGGTGAGGGAATAGGGGCTGTTTTGGTCCAAGAAAAAAGGCCAATAGCTTTTATTTCCAAAGCACTAGGGCCTATGAAGAAAGCATGGAGTACTTATTCACGGGAGATGCTTGCGGTTGTTCATGCCGTGAAGGTGTGGAGGCCATATTTGTTGGGAAGGAAGTTCACTATAGTCACGGATCAACAAGCTTTAAAACACTAGTTGCAACAAAAGATAGTAACTCCGGAACAACAAAAGTTTCTTGTCAAATTATTGGGCTTCAATTATGACATTATCTATCAATCTGGAAAAGAGAACAAGGTTGTGGATGCACTTAGTAGAAAGAAAGGAAGCTCATTGTTGTGGCAAGTACATGGGGAAGATGAAGTTAGTTTGAGGGCCTTGAGTGGGGCCGAATAGAGGATATAGGACAAGATAAGGGAAGCAACAAAGTTAGATGCAAGAGCAATAAAGATCATGGAGCTTTTAGAAGCTCAAAGTGATGGGGTAATCGGCTTCAAGGTAAAAGATGGCCTTATCTACTATAAGGAGTATGTTTATGTTCCTAATGTGCCTAATTTGAGAAAAGAGATCCTTGAACACTTTCACCATAGCAAATAAGGTGGACATTCGGGATGGTTGAGGACATATATATGTGTGAAATATTTTTTTCTATTGGGAAGGCATAAAGAAGGCGGTGAAGAAGATTGTAGCCGAATGTGATGTGTGCCAAAAATCCAAGTATGAGACAAGACCTCCATCTGGGTTGTTGCAACCGTTACCTATTCCCAAGTTGATTTGGGAAGATTTGAGCATTGACTTTGTTGAAGGGCTACCTATTAGTGGAGGATTTGAGGTGATATTTGTTGTTGTTGATAGATTGAGCAAATATGGGCATTTCATCCCACTTACTCACCCTTACACGGCCAAGAGTGTGGCCAAAACTTTTGTTGATCATGTGGTGAAACTTCATGGATTTTCAAAAAGCATTATCACGGATCGGGATAGAGTGTTCATGAGTTCCTTTTGGAAGGAGTTGTTTGAGCTTCAAGGAAGCAAGTTAAAGGCAAGTTCATCTTACCACCCACAAACTGATGGGCAAACTGAAGTGGTTAATAGAACACTTGAGCAATACTTGAGGTGTTTTTGTCATGAAGAACAAAGGAGGTGGGGGGTTACTTGTCTTGGGTGGAATATTGGTACAACACTTCATTTCATGCCTCCATACAAAGAAGTCAATTTGAAGTGGTTTATGGGAGGACATCACCAATATTGGTGAATTATGAGAGGGGCACGACCAAGAATGATGAAGTGGAACAAGAGTTGATCACTAGAGATGAGGTATTGGGAAAGGTTAAAAAGGAACTTGCTAAGGCTCAACAAAGAATGAAAAAGTACTATGATGAAGGAAGAAGGATGATTGTTTTTGAAGTAGGAGATTATGTGTATTTGAAATTGCAACCCTTTGGCCAAATGACTTTGAGAAAGAAACTTAATTTGAAGTTGTCCAAGAAATACTATGGTTCTTTCGAAGTATTTGAGAGGTTGGGTGAAGTGGCTTATAGGTTGGAACTTCCTCCAACTTCAAAACTACACCCGGTTTTCCATGTGACCGTACTCAAGAAAAGAATTGGGGATCTTAGCCTCATTGTGGAAGAACTACCCAAGTTTGATGATGAAGGGCGTATGCTCTTGCAACCCAAAGAGGCCCTTAATTATAGCGTCATTTCAAGAGGAAGAAAGAGGCAAAGTGTGTGGCAAGTGTTGATCAAGTTGAGTAAAGCTCCAAGGGAAGAGGCTACTTGGGAAGATTATGATGACATAAGGACAAGATTTCCAGAATTTATCCTTGAGGGCAAGGATATTCTTGAAGAAAGGGGGATTGTTAGACCCCCACGTCAAGCGGGCCCTAGAGAAGCCGCATATGTCCTAGTCATGATGGGGGAAGACACCTTGGCTCATGGGGGACCACCCACGGGGCGCCCAGCATGCGGGCTAGCGAGGTTAGTGGGCGGCAGCTCGCACGCACAGCCATGCACGCGGCACAGGCCGCACGCGTAAATCAGCCCGTGCGCCGCACGCCCACGCACATTCCAGTGCGGAGGCCCATGCGCACGCTAATGGGCCGCTTGGCCCTGCGCGCGCCCAAGTGCCGCACAGCCAGACCAGCCAGCCCAGCTAGCGCGCGCGCGCACGCACAAGCCATCCTCCTGCCGCACGCCAGCGAGGTTAGTGGCATGCCCCAGGCATGCCATCCAGTGCATGACTCCAGCCCGTGCCTTGCAGAGCAGGCCAGTGGCATGCCCACGAGGCATGCCATCCAGCGCATGGCTCCAGCCCATGCCTTGCAGCCAGCGCCTCAGCCACCAGCCCAGGCCATGACCGCACCACCTGACCATGGCTCACCATCAGCAAGCCATGACCGCACCACCTGACCATGGACCAGCCCGAGACCACCATGCACCATCCTAGCCCATTATGGGCCATGTATGCCACGGCTAGACTTGGTCCATGACCACTATCTTATTGTTTATTTTATTTATTTTATTTCAAGGGACCCATTGGGAGTTTCCAAATTGTTTTGCTTATAAATAGACCATTATGTAATTGCCTTAGAATCTTTTGGCAAAACTCTTAGTAAGAGACTACTTGTTGAGAGATCATTATTTCGGTGCTTTTGCACTTGGGCAATTTGGGTGAAATCCATGAATCCCAAATTGATTTATCAATACATGAGGTTTATTCATTTCTTGTGTAATTCGTGAATCAAGATTTGATTGTTTGTTTGTTTGTTTAATTGTTCATTCAAGTGCATTAGTGTTCTACACTTTGTTCTTGAGTGTTCATCATTGTTCTTGAGGTTCTTCATCTTTTTGCTCTTCCAATCCGTTTTACCCTAGATTTCGACCAACACAAGTGTTAGTCAACTTTCCATAAGTTGAGTGATTCCCTTGTGTTGCCCTAGCCGAAATTCCATCTAGCCAAACAAGTCAAATTCGGCAACCACTTGTCTTATTTGGACTTGACCTAGCCGCCCACCATACTTACCATAATTAGTGTTCCTACATTTTAGGAACCCTAATTGACCCATTCCCTACCATAACCGACCATATCCACTTCCCATTTGAATTCCAAGAATTTAGGAAACTTTCCTAAATTCAAACCACTATCCTATTCGGCTAACCCTAGCCGCCCAACACCCCACTCTTCTTCCAAACCCTAGCCATCCATCATACTTTCCCAAACCCTAAACACAAGACCTAAGTGGCGCCAACCCTAGCATACACTAGTGTCGTGCGCCTCTACCACCTTTCTAGCCATACACTACCTTGATAAATTCCCATCATTCCATCACCCTTCTAGCCTAAACACCTAACCTCATCATATCATATTGGCCATTTGACCACCATTGATCGTGAACCAAGCAAGAGTGGAACAAGGTTTCGGTCAACTCGAGACTACCATTGGCGTGGCGAACCTAGTGTTTAGGAAGTTGACCGAGGTCCCTAACAGGAGGTTTCTTGAAGCAGTAATGAACAAAATGGGATTTGCTCCATTCGCTTATTATGGAATGCATCTCTTGGGTTTAATATTCCATATTGATCAACGGTCAACGTCAGGCCCCTTTCTCACCTTCAAATGGTCTAAGATAAGGAGACCCCATTTCACCTTATCTCTTTATTATGTGTGCTGAGGCTCTTACTTCACCGTTGAACCAAGCTGAGCATATTGGCAGCATTGCAGGTGTGCCTATTGGAAGATCTCTTATCACTATTAACCATTTCTTCTTTGTTGATGATAGTTTCTTGTTCTATAAAGCAAATTCTTTGGAATGGAGTAGAGTCTTATGTATTTTGGAACAATATGAGAGGGCTTTTGAGCAGATGTTAAATAAAGAAAAGACTTCTATCTTTTTCAGTAGAAACACTCCACCAGATGTGAAGATTACAATTGTGCAAATAGCAGGGGTGAGATCAACTAGAACTTATAAGAAGTATTTAGGACTTCCAGCTACAGTGGAGAGATCTAAATGTTCAGTTTTTAATTCTCTATTAGACAAAACACGGGCTCGTATTTCTAATTGGAAACAAAATTTCTGTCTACTACAGGTAAGGAAATTCTGTTGAAGGCAATTCTACAAACCATTCCAACCTACACCATGGGCATCTTTCTATTATCTTCTTTTATTACTTAGAAGTTGAACAAAATGTTGAGGAAATTTTGGTGGGGACAGAATGGAGATAATACAAAAGTCCAATGGATAAAATGAGAATAGATGGGCTTAGCAAATGAGGTTAGGGGTTTGGAATTTTTGAGACATCAAAAACTTAAATTTAGCCATGTTGGCAAAACAAAGCTGGAAAATGCTAAAGAACCCTAATTCCTTACCTACTAAAGTATTCAAACATAAGTATTATCCAAACAACGATCTACAAGAGGCTATTTTGGGGAGCAGACCATCCTATGTCTGGAGGAGTATCATTGTACGAAAAAAATCACTGAAGGAGGGTCTGATATGGAGGATAGGAAATGGAAGACAAGTCAGAATATGGAAAGACAAATGGATTCGTAAGCCTAATTCTTTAATGATCTAGTCACCAATTTCAAATACAAATGAAGATGCTTAGGTTTTTGAGCTCATTGACATTGATCTGAATAGTTGGAATATGAGTAAGTTGAACCTCTTTTTTTCTACTCAAGACGCTTATTTAATTCAAAGTATCCCACTTTGTATTTGAGAAGAGAGGATAGTCTAGTGTGGCACTATACAAATGATGACATTTTTTCTGCTAGAAGTGCCTATCATTTAGAGCATTCTCATTGGATTAGCTAAAGTTAAAGTACATTTTTGATGAATGTAAGATGAATTTAGTATTTAGCTATTACATTCACATAAGTTTCTACATTGGAATAGCCATTTTTTCATTATATGACAATAAAATAATATAAGATAAATTTAATTTTAACTATTCACATCAAATCTCTACATTGAATTATCCATTTATTCATTATATAGTAATGAGTAATTAATAATTTTTAATTTTTTTAATTATGAATTTATTTTATTTTATCATATTTTACTATTCATAATATTATATATTAATTAGTAATTGTATTCTAATTATATTTTTTCAATTGTCATTTAAAATGGAGAGAGAAATAATTGATATTAAAAGGAGAGAGAAAGAAATAATATAAAAGGGATTTGATGAATGAATAGTGTGTTCCAAATTTGGAAATTAGTTTGGATATTACTGTAGCTATATTCCAAATAGCTAATTCAATGTGAGCAATTTTATGACCTAATAGCTAAATTCTCATTGGATTTAGCTTTTAGCTAATCCATGTCAAGGGAGCTGTTCTGATGACAAGAGAAAGGAAGTTGTTTGGAAGTCAATATAGAAACTAAAAGTACCAAATGCAGTCAAGATGTTTACATGTAGAGCCTACCAAGATGCACTGCCGACCCTTTCCAATCTTTGCAAGAGGAAAATTGTGGAGAATGACTCGTGCCCTATCTGCAAATTACACCCAGAATCAGTGGGTCATACCATTTAGAGTTGTGGTGGATCTTGAGATGTCTGGAGCCAAGGTAATAAGAAAATTCAAAAGATGGCTTTTCATAGTGACTATTTTCTGGGCATTTGGAGTAAACTATGCAATACTCTCCAACAAGAGGAACTAGAGGAAGCAACAATAGTAGCAGGGTTGATATGGTTCAGAAGAAATGATTTTGTTCATGGAAAATATTTCAGACATCCTAATTCCATCATCAACAAAGCAAAGGATGATTGGCAAGCTTTTAAAAATGCTCAGAACCACAAAAAGCCTCATCAATAGAATGCTAGACAGAGCCATCAGAAATAGACTAAGCCTCCTGATCAGTGTTACAAAGCCAACTGGGATGCTACGATTGATAAAGAGAAGGGGAAGATTGGCATATGGGTGATCATTTGGGATGGAGAAGGCTAGGTGATAGGTTCTCTTAATGCTCTCAGAAGCCTAAATGCAAATTCTTGGGTGGCTGAATCTTATGTTGTAATGGTTGCTGCAAACTTCTGTAAAGAGAGGAGCATTTGATCACTTATTTTGGAAGGAGATGCTTTACAGGTGGTGAATAATTTTTCGATGAAGAATCCATATTGGAGCTAGGCAGGTTAGTTAATTGAGGATACCAAAACTTTG
Organism: Juglans mandshurica; assembly: GCA_022457165.1. Classification (NCBI taxonomy): domain Eukaryota; kingdom Viridiplantae; phylum Streptophyta; class Magnoliopsida; order Fagales; family Juglandaceae; genus Juglans; species Juglans mandshurica. The sequence continues at coordinate 6,907,162 of CM039620.1, read as the reverse complement.
CTCAATACTTGTGCCTTTTGGTCAGTTGTCCATACAAGAAGAGAAGCTAATCAAGCTGCTCATATTCTTGCTTGGGAAGCATTATCTCTACAGGAGGATATCATAGGATTGGAAGAAATTTCAACATGTATTCAGTCAATTGTATCTCTAGAGATGTTGTAAGACTTGTTGAGTAATAAAATTTCATATTTTATAAAATAAAAGAAAAAACTATGTAGAGCCTACACATTGTTTTTATTTCTTTTCAAATTGTAGAAAGTTGTAGAAAATTTTGATTCCAAAATAAAATCGTGCTCTAGCATTAAGAATATTCCCAATGATTTGTCTATAAACTCTTATCTAAAACAACTAATTAAGACTCACGTAATCTATTTTAGTTTAAAGATTATGATACACTTACCACCAACTATGACGGGTTTACTTTGCGTCTAACGTGACTATTTGTTTTCCTTTCTCTGCTGTTGACAGTCTTTCTAATAGCTTCTGACGCCTTTGACTTAACTTTTTGACAGTTTCAGCTTCCATCCATCCTCCTATCGAAAGCATGAAAAGAAATTTTCAAAGTGGCGCCAAAACAACCGAGCCCCTCTTTCTCTCCTCTACACACACTCTCTCTCTCTCCTCTACACACTCTCTCTCTCTCTCTCTCTCTCTCTCTCTCTCTCTCTCTCTCTCTCTCTCTCTCTCTCTCTCGTCGCATTCGTTCCTTACGACTTGAACGAGGTTCATTTCCTATTTATTTTTTGTGGATTACCACTATCAAGCCCACCACTCGAGCCCAAACGACATTGAGCCCACCCCTAGAGCCCAGATGACAAGCCCAACTCTAGAGCCCACCTCCGTTGTGCCACTGCAGGGCGCCTCCTGCTGTATGAACAAATCAGTTGCTCGTGTAATAAAATTCTCATTTTTACTTGTGTAATCAGTTGAATATTCACAATGAACTTTCTCGTGTATTTGCCACTTGTGTAAATTTAATTTGATTCCTTAACAAGTAAATTTAATTTGTTATTGTAATTCTAATTAGTTGAATATTTTTGCATAATGAACTAGATGTGTATTTGCCACCAGTACAAGTGAATGTTGTATAGGAAAATACAAGTATAATTAAAGTTAAATCAAAATTAATACAAATGTTAAATTAAGTATGGGTCAAAAAATACACATCAGGTTCACTTATAAGTTAAATAGAACTTTTTTATGTAAGTCGAAGTGAAACCAAACAGAATTAACTTTAATACATATGCTAATTAAATAATATGATAATTATGCTTACAAGCATATTAGTTAACTTACAAGCATATTTTTTAATATTTATTTTTCTCAGAAACCAAGTATGTGTATTTAACTTACAAGTGAAACCAAACTTAGTTAAATATGACATTTTTAACTTCGCACAATGAACTAGATATTTTGACCCATAAATAAAATTAAATAAAAATTAATACAAATAATAAATTCACAACTTTAAACTTACCTCCTATGAAGTTCAATGATGATGTATATTAAAATGCATTGGATGTGTGATGTGTATAATTTTGCTGAATGTATGCCGTATTTGATATATCATTGACTTTTTTTACATGCTTCATTGGTTTTTTTTTTTAGGCTTATTATTATTTTTTTGTCTTTATTTATTATGTTATGTCTATGTAAGGATGGAACAAAATGTTGGAAATAAGGATGTTGTCGAAGAGCCAAGAGCGGGAATGTCATTTGCATCAGTTGAGGAAGTAAGGGCATACTACACGAATTATGCAAAGCAAGTTGGGTTCAGAGTGACAGAGTGAAGTTCTAAAATCGAAGATGATGAGAAAATAAGGTATTTCACCCTTGCTTGTGTCTGTTAAGGCACGTCTGTGAGCACAACGTCGAATATTCTTAAACCAAGGCCGATGGAATAAAACGGGTGCAAGGCAAAGATCAATGCCATATTAGGTTCTGAGCGAGAGTTTTGTTTGACCCATGTTTTCCTTGTGCACAATCATGCTCTCAGTCTTGGAAAAGCAAGATATATTAGATGTCATAAGAGGTTGGATGAGTCGAGCAAGGGAAGATTAGAATACAATGATATGGTCGACATTCAATTGAGCAAAAACTACAGTTCTTGCGTCGCTGAGGCAGGAGGATATGAGAATCTCACATTTGAAGAGAGAGATGCACGTAATTACATACGTGAGGTGAGATTACTTCGGGTTGGGTTAGGAGGTGCCGAAACACTACAAAACTACTTCACTTGTATGCAGTTGCAAAATGATGGTTTCTATTATGTCATGGACGTTGATGATGAAACCATATTGAGGAATGTGTTTTGGACAGATGCTCGTAGTAGAACTACGTATAAATCATTCAGTGATGTAATAAATTTCGACACGACATACTTTATCAATGCATACAAAATGCCATTTGCTCCTTTTAAGGGAGTTAATCATCATGATCAATCAATTCTATTTGGATGTGGCTTGATTTCTGGAGAGGATACATACATGTTCATTTGGTTATTTGAATCATGACTTAATTGCATGAATGACCGCGCACCACAAGCCATAATAATAGACCAAGATAAAGTTATGCAGAATGCAATTGCAAAGGTGTTTTCAAAATCTCGACACAGATTTTGCTTGTGACATGTAATGAAAAAAGTTCTCGAGAAATTTAGAGCGTACAGTTAATACGATAATATCAAAAGTCAGTTGCATAGGTATTTGTTTTCCTTGATTATTTATTGAATGCTATGTTATCTCCTTGTGGCATATTATGGGTAATTCAACAACTGATCTTTGGATTGTTCACACAGGTGTGTTTATGACACGTTGAGTCGTGATGTATTTGACAAGTGTTGGCTGCAACTTCTTGATAGTTTTGATCTGCATGATCATTCATGGCTTGAGTGGTTATATTCTAAGCGTCATCTGTAGGTGCTAGCGTACGTCAGGAATGACTTTTGGGTAGGAATGTCATCTACTCAGAGAAGCAAGGGTATGAATACATTCTTTATGATTACATAAATTCAAAAAACAACTTTAAAGCAGTTTGTAGATCAATATGATAATGCACTTAGACGCAAGAATGAGATTGAACTTGTAGCTGACTTTAGTTCATTCCACACACAAATTCCTTGCATTACTTTTTATGGCATCGAGAGGTAGTTCTAAGCAATTTATACAAATGCAAAATTTAAAGAAGTTCAAGAAGAGTTAAGAGGTTTGATTTATTGTTACGCATCAATAGTTTGAAGTGAAGGATTTTTACATATCATGTGGCTGATCATGTCCAAGTTATGGACGAGTTTAGAAAACGTACAAAATATGTTGTTAAGTTTAGCGAGGAAGAGTGCGAAGCAAGCTGCACATGTCAGTTGTTTGCTTTTAAGGACATTTTGTGTAGACATGCCATCCGTGTGTTGACACTCCATGACAAGGAAGATGTGCTTGCAAAATACATACTTGATAGGTGGAAGAAGGTGAAACGAGATTACACACTTGTCCGAAGTAGCCGCAATGATCTGAGTTATAGTCCAAACGCACACCAAATGAATAAATTGAACAAGACTTTTTACGAGATTTTTTCAATTGCAGGCACCTCAGATGAAAGTTGTACGAAGATAATGACTCAATTAAGTAAGTTGAAGCTGGAGTGGGTTGAGGTCCAGCCAGTGTGTGATAACCGCTCTACTAAGTCATTAAGGGTGACAAAGGGGTCTAAAAAATTAAAAAGTCCCGTTGCTACTCACAGTAAAAGTAGGCTAGTTTTTAAGAGGAAACAATCATCAGCTGAGAAGGCAATGTATCGGTTGAAAGCAAGGAAGACTCAAAGGCTAAGTCAGGTAGTTTTTGTAGTTTGTGTTTCTAATTATATTTTGTAATCCATCGACATTAACTATATGTCTTGAAATTTTTAACATAAGAATAGGCTATGCCTAGATATAACTGTTGTCACAAATGTTGGCTCGCTTAGCTTGCCTGAGCACGATTTTCCTATAGCCTCTACTGCTCAATCAATTGTGGTATTGTTCATTTCTTTTCTAATTATATAATATTGATTCTTTGAGGATATTAATTGTGGGTATCTTGTCTTCTCTTGATAGGTATAACCGTCTTTCCAACTCTTGGACGATGTTAACTCTATGCTACTTCTACATATCAAGATTTAGACGTCGAAATCAATACGTATATTAAATTAATTATACTGAAATTAAATTTTACTCAAGATGGTACAATCACTAGTGTAACAATATACTGCAAGTTTGAGATTATACATCCATTCTTTAGCGCCATTTTGCAAGGAAGCTGTCAAATTAAAGTAGTTATTGGTGTACTTGTTTAAGATGGAAGGTAGATATATTAATATGTTTGATGCCTTAATTAAGTTGAGTAGTGCCTTAAGTTTACTATATTGCTGAGTGTGTTGATGTCTATACGCAGGCTTCAATTATTTATGTTCATTTTGCTGATTTTGGTGTTAAGGCTGGTGGTATTGTAAGCAATGTGGCAATTTTGTGGTCATCCTGGAAGATGGTTATTTGTGCTTTGCCTTATGGCAGTCTCCTGAATCCAGTTACTTTATACATGTTGTTTATATTCGAACAAATATATTCGAACAAAGGAATTTGGATCTTCAACATGATTGTAAGGTAAATGAATTGATGTTGGGATTTATATCATATTTCCCTGTCTTTTTTCTTGTATACTACAAATGATATGAATTCATTTAAATCATAGCAAAAATTGTTGATAGTGCTAACTGCAAAGATTTGGTAGCCCCTTTGCATATTGCCCTAAGTCTCAATCTGTTTATAGTTCTGATAAGTTGGTCTAGCCACAAATTATTTATTTATTCATTGTGTTTGTGTAACAAAGATAAGGCGCATGAAGAAAAAAGAAAAGAGGATGAAGTGGATTGTGCATTTATCATTCATGATACCTATTGGATATATGAGTGTGGTGGACTAGCAAGGGTCATAAGATCGTAATAGTTTTTTTTTTGTTAAATTGTAATAGAGCTACTGTACTTGTCATGAATTGTGTATTTGAGCGCTTGATAAATGCATTTTTTTAAGTTTTAATTGAATCAATGATGTGCTGGTCTTGACAAATTGAAATGATGCAACTATATCGCTTGCTTATTGATATACCAATTTTGATATATTATATTTGTGTTGATGTATCAGTAAGATGGTAAGAGGTTTGACCTAAGAAAATGGCAGCATCCTTGATGCTAGTAGGCAATGTTTCGATAAATATCCTACCCCTCTAAACTAATCCAACGATGTCACGATAACATGCAATAACTTACGTTGAAGCCCATACAAAAGATCTCATTACAAACACGCATGATATTAAAATCATATCATTTTGGGCCCAAGATTCTTGGCTTTGTTCATATATCTATGGTGCCAACCATACCCAAGATTATTGCAATCGAGCACAACGATGACTAAAACGAAAGTCGTTGGAAATAAAAGGACAAGTCACCCACACACAATGCCATATGGACCATGATGCCATTGTTAACATAGCATGATTACAACTACCCATGTTCTAACATTTGCAATCTAAATATACATATTCAAATCCATACACAAAAACACAAATTTCGATTTGACTGTCATCAACTTCAACTTTACAAAATAATTCACATTACAGTATGATATATTTTGATAGCATTAATCGATTGTCGTTATCACTCTATCCCTATATACCTCCTGCTCATACATTAAATGACTCCACGTAGCTTCTACATCTAATAGTTCATTTAACTTCCGCAATCATTCTCCTATAGTCATACCATATTTGTAAATTTTTAGATCAACCCAACTACAAAAATTGCTCTACCGCCCAAACTGCATAACAAAATTAAACCAAACCATTAGTTGAACATTGTTCATATTAACCTTCTTCACATAAACTTGCCAAAAACTATTGAAAAAACAAAACCAAGCAACCAAAGAACCTTCTCCTCAGCAATATCAAACTACTATGAATTAACACAAAAAATAAAAAACCTATAAGGAGATAGAATAGGCAGAATGCAAAAACATTAGGTGAAAGAATATTTCTTTAAAATGTAGAAACAATTTTCATAGTTCCTTCTATTTGGTTTCATTTAAAATTTTAGTAGAAAGAATAATTTTCATAATCAATGAAGGGCAATACCAATAATAATGAAATCGGGAGCAAAAGGAAAATAAGAACGGATTTTCTAAATTATTTATAAAGCTTCCCTAGTGAATCAACATACTTTTCAGTGTGTGTACATCAATTGATACTCTTTTCAACAAGCAAGTCATTTCATTTACCTTACAATCATGTTGAAGATTCAAATTCCTTTGTTCGAATATGAACATCGTGTATAAAATAACTGGATTCAAGAGTCTGCACCAAAACTAGAGGAGTAAAAATGTAAAATTAAGTATGGGTAAAAAAATACACATCAGGTTCACTTGTATGTTAAATAGAACTTTTTTATGTAAATCCAAGTGAAACCAAACATAGTTAACTTTAATATATATGCTAATTAAATAATATGATAATTATGCTTACAAGCATATTAGTTAACTTACAAGCATATTTTTTAATATATATTTTTCTCGGAAACCAAGTATGTGTATTTAACTTACAAGTGAAACCAAAAAGATTTAAATAGAACATTTTTAACTTCGCACAATGAACCAGATATTTTGACCCATAATTAAAGTTGAATAAAAATTAATACAAATGATAAATTCACAATTTCAAATTTACCTCCTATGAAGTTCAATGATGATGTATATGAAAATGCATTGGATGTTTAATGTGTATAGTTTTGCTGAATGTATGCCGTATTTGATATATCATTGACTTTTTTTACCTGCTTCATTGGTTTTTTTTTTTGTAGGCTTATTAATTTCTTTTTTGTCTTTATTTGTTATTTTATGTCTATGTAGGGATAGAACAAAATGTTGGAAATAAGAATGTTGTTGAAGAGCCAAGAGCGGGAATGTCATTTGCATTAGTTGAGGAAGTAAGGGCATACTACATGAGTTATGCAAAGTAAGTTGGGTTTGAAGTGACAAAGCGAAGTTCTAAAATTGAAGATGATGGGAAAATAAGGTATTTCACCCTTACTTGTGTCCATCAAGGCACGTCTGTGAGCACAACGTCGAATATTCTTAAACCAAGGCCGATGGAACATAACGGGTACAAGGTAAAGATCAATGCCATATTAGGTTCCGAGTGAGAGTTTTGTTCGACCTATGTTTTCCTTGTGCACAATCATGATCTCAGTCCTGGAAAATCAAGATATATTAGATGTCATAAGAGGTTGGATGAGTCAAGCAAGAAAAGATTAGAATACAATGATATGGTCAACATTCAATTGAGCAAGAACATCAGCTCTTGCTTCGCTGAGGCAGGAGGATATGAGAATCTCACATTTGAAGAGAGAGATGCACGTAATTACATACGTGAGGTGAGATTACTTCAACTTGGGTTAGGAGGTGCCGAAGTACTACAAAACTACTTCACTCATATGCAGTTGTAAAATAATGGTTTCTATTATGTCATGGACGTTGATGGTGAAACCAAATTGAGGAATGTGTTTTGGACAGATGCTCGTAGTAGAGCTGTGTATAAATCATTCGGTGATATAATAAATTTTGACACGACATACTTGACCAATGCATACAAAATGCCATTTGCTCCTTTTGTGAGAGTTAACCATCACGATCAATCAATTCTATTTGGATGTGGCTTGATTTCTGGAGAGGATACATACATGTTTGTTGGTTATTTGAATCATGGCTTAATTGCATGAATGGCTGCGCACCACAAGCCATATATAACAGACCAAGATAAAGTTATGCAAAATGCAATTGCAAATGTGTTTTCAAAATCTCGACACCGATTTTACTTATGGCATGTAATGAAAAAAGTTCTCGAGAAATTTGGAGCATACAATCAATACGATGATATCAAAAGTCAGTTTCATAGGTATTTGTTTTCCTTGATTATTTCTTGAATGTTGTGTTCTCTCCTTGTGACATATTATAGGTAATTCAACAACTGATCTTTGGATTGTTCACACAAGTGTGTTTATGACACATTGAGTCGTGATGTATTCTACAAGTGTTGGCTGCAACTTCTTGATAGTTTTGATCTGCATGATCATTCATGGCTTGAGTGGTTATATTCTAAGCGTCATCTGTGGGTGCCAGCGTACGTCAGGAATGACTTTTGGGTATGAATGTCATCTATTCAGAGAAGCAAGGGTATGAATGCGTTCTTTGATGATTAAATAAATTCAAAGACAACTTTAAAGCAGTTTGTAGATCAATATAATAATGTACTTAAACGCAAGAATGAGATTGAACTTGTAGTTGACTTTAGTTCATTCTACACACAAATTCTTTGCATTACTTTTTATGGCATTGAGAGACAGTTCCAAACAGTTTATACAAATGCAAAACTTAAAGAAGTTCAAGAAGGGTTAAAATGTTTGATTTATTGTTGCGCATCAATAGTTCGAAATGAATGAGGGAGTTTTACATGAGAAATGATACTTACAGTCGTGAGTATGCAAGCGCCGTGTAGTCGCTTTGAAAAAAGTGAATAAATATGGGATCCATATGAAAAGAAATTAATTTTTTAACAGTGGACCTCACCCTTTTTCAAAGCGACTGCACAGCGCTTGCGCATTCCCCGACTGTATGTAGCATTATTCTTTTTACATATCATGTGGCTGATCAGGTCCAAGTTATGGATGAGTTTAGAAAAAGTACAAAATATGTTGTTGAGTTTAACGAGGATGAGTGCGAAACAAGCTCCACATATCAGTTGTTTGCTTTTAAGGAAATTTTGTGTAGACATACCATTCGTGTGTTGACACTCCATGACAAGGAAGAGGTGCCTATAAAATACATACTTGATAGGTGGAGGAAGGATCTGAAACGATATTACACATTTGTCCAAAGTAGCCGCGATGATCTGAATTAAGTAAGTTGAAGTTGGAGTGGGTTGAGGTCCAGCCAGTGTGTGATAACCGCTCTATTAAGTCATTAAGGGTGACGAAAGGGTCAAAAAAATTAAAAAATCATGTTGTTACTCACAATAAAAGTAGGCCAATTTTTAAGAGTAAACAATCATCGGTTGAGAAGGCAGTGTATCGATTGAAAGCAAGGAAGACTCAAAGGCTAAGTCAGGTAGTTTTTATAGTATGTGTTTCTAATTATATTTTGTAATCTATCGACATTAACTATATGTCTTGAATTTTTAACATAAGAATAGGCCATGCCTATATAGAACCGTTGTCACAAATGTTGGCTCGCTTAGCTTGCTTGAGCACGATTTTCCTATAGCCTCTACTGCTCAATCAATTGTGGTATTGTTCATTTCTTTTCTAATTATATAATATTGATTCTTTGAGGATATTAATTGTGGATATCTTGTCTTCTCTTGATAGGTACAACTGTCTTTCCAACTATTGGACGATGTTAACTCTTGTGCTACTCCAACATATTAAGATTTAGACGTCGATATCAGTACGTATATTAAATTAATTATGCTGAAATTAAATTTTACTTAAGATAGTACAATCACTAGTGTAACAATATTATGCAAGTTTGAGATTATAGATCTATTCTTTAGCGTCATTTTGCAAGGAATCTATCAAATTAAAGTAGCTACTGGTGTACTTGTTTAAGATGGAAGGTAGATATATTAAAATGTTTGATACGTTAATTAAGCTGAGTAGTGACTTAAGTTTACTATATTGCTGAGTGTGTTGATGTCTATGTGCAGGCTTCAGTTATTTATGTTCATTTTGCTAATTTTGGTGTTAATACTGGTGGTATTGTTTGCAATGTGGCAGTTTTGTGGTCACCCTAGAAGATGGTTGTTTGTACTTTGCCTTGTGACAGTCTTTAGAATCCAGTTATTTTATACACGCTGCTCATATTCGAACAGAGAAATTTGGATTTTCAACATGATTGTAAGGTAAATGAATTGCTGTTGGGATTTATATCATATTTTCCTGTCTTTTTTCTTGTATACTACAAATGATATGAATTCATTAAAATCATAGCAAAAATTGTTGATAGTGCTAACTGTAAAGATTTGGTAGCCCCTTTGCATATTGCCCTAAGTCCCAATCTGTTTATAGTTCTGATACGTTGGTCTAGCCACACATTATTTATTTATTCATTGTGTTTGTGTAACAAAGATAGGGCGCATGGATATTATTTATTTTGTCTTTTATTTATTATTTAGTTATTTTAATAATTGGTTTAGAGCTTAATTAAATCCACCATAGATTGTGTGAGGTTGTAAAACTAACATATATCTTTCTTCTTGCCAAAAAGAAAGATGAAAATAAATGTTGGAAATTTTACAGATTAATGACAATGGTTTTGACACAAATGAAGGGAATGGAAATATGGATCTGAAATTATCAAAGGACGGACTGACTTTTTTATCAGAAGAAGAAAAAAGAAAAGGGGATGAAGTGGATTGTGCATTTATCATTCATGATACCAATTGGATATATGTGAGTGTGGTGGACTAGCAAGAGTAATCAGATCATAATGAATGAAAAATAGTTTTTCTTTTTGTTGTTAAATTGTAATAGTGCTACTGTACCTATCATGAATTGTGTATTTGAGAGCTTGAGAAATGTACTTGTTAAGTTTTAATTGAATCAGTGATGTGCCAGTCTTGACAAATTGAAATGATGCAACTATATCATTTGCTTATTGATATACCAGTCTTGATATATTATATTTGTGTTGATGTATCAGTAAGATGGTAAGAGGTTTGACCTAAGAAAATGGCAGCATCCTTGATGCTAGTAGGCAATGTTTCGATAAATATCCTACCCCTCTAAACTAATCCAACGATGTCACGATAACATGCAATAACTTACGTTGAAGCCCATACAAAAGATCTCATTACAAACACGCATGATATTAAAATCATATCATTTTGGGCCCAAGATTCTTGGCTTTGTTCATATATCTATGGTGCCAACCATACCCAAGATTGTTGCAATCGAGCACAACGATGACTAATACGAAAGCCGTTGGAAATAAAAGGACAAGTCACCCACACACAATGCCATATGGACCATGATGCCATTGTTAACATAGCATGATTACAACTACCCATATTCTAACATTTGCAATCTAAATATACATATTCAAATCCATACACAAAAATACAAATTTCGATTTGACTTTCATCAGCTTCAACTTTACAAAATAATTCACATTACAATATGATATATTTTGGTAGCATTAATCGATTTCCATTATCACTCTATGCCTAGATACCTCTTGGTCATACATTAAATGACTCCACGTAGCTTCTACATCTAATAGTTCATTTAACTCCCGCAGTCATTCTCTTATAGTCATATCATATTTGTAAATTTTTAGATCAACCCAACTACAAAAATTACTCGACCGCCCAAGTTGCATAACAAAATTAGACCAAACCATTAGTTGAACATTGTTCATATTAACCTTCTTCACAGAAACTTGCCAAAAACTATTGAAAAAACAAAACCAAGCAACCAAAGAACCTTCTCCTCAGCAATATCAAACTACTATGAATTAACACAAAAAATAAAAAACCTATAAGGAGATAGAATAGGCAGAATGCAAAAACATTAGGTGAAAGAATATTTCTTTAAAATGTAGAAACAGTTTTCATAGTTCCTTCTATTTGGTTTCATTTAAAATTTTAGTGGAAAGAATAATTTTCATAATCAATGAAGGGCAATACCAATTATAATGAAATCGGGAGCAAAAGGAAAATAAGAACAAATTTTCTAAATTATTTATAAAGCTTCCCTAGTGAATCAACATACTTTTCAATGTGTATTCATCAATTTATACTCTCTTCAACAAGCAAGTCATTTCATTTACCTTACAATCATGTTGAAGATTCAAATTCCTTTGTTCGAATATGAACATCGTGTATAAAATAACTGGATTCAAGAGTCTGCACCAAAACTAGAGGAAAATAAAAAGTAAAATAACTGGACCCAGCTATAAAATCAAACAAAAAAGAAAAATGTTGGAAAATAAAAAGCACCTGGAAACCCAAAAATATTACAGAGAATAGAGTTTAATGACAAAAAACGTAATAAAATGAAAAGCCACTTTATCCCAATTCTACTAAGCTAGTTTGCACATTTGTTCAACTACTAGTAGCATGTTGTTGTCTTCCTAGCCCTCAATAGGCATCTTCTTTTGTGTTTTGTTCTTTCTTTTTTTTAATTTAAATTTCAAGTGACTGTTGAAAACATATAGAATCCTAAATTTCACATATAATGACCATTCTGAGCAAAAACTTGCAAATACAAGAAGCAAAATCCCCATCTCATTTTTGCCAAATACCATATAGCATTAAACCATGGCAACAAGAGAATAAATACTAATTTTTCCGGTGAGACACATCAAGCTAAAACAAGGCCATATAGCCATAAATAATCAAAGTCCAACATCATATACGAACATGTTGGTCAGGTTTGCTTTCCAACCACAACGACATGGTTGAAATATGGCAGTTTACCTGCCAATTCTTATAAGTAAAAAATTGTCTGCCATAATTTTCACCATTACGACAAGTCTTTAGGCTTGCTTTTAGACCACACCGACATATTGGATCATCAGATGTTGATCTAAAAGTTGAGCTTGAAATGGAATTTGTGGACATTTCACACTAACAAAGCTGTCACACAGAAAACGAAGTCTTGCTGGTAAAAAAACTAAGAAATAAACTTAAATGAAGAGAATACTAAATTCTAAGCACAGATGCAGTGGTGTAAATAAACGAAGTCATGCTGGTAAAAAAATTAAGAAATTATGACTTTTGGGCAAGAATGTGAACCACTCCTGGTTTTCTTTATTTGTCTGCCCAAGTACTGTAGTTGGTTCCTCCAGTACAATTGCAAGTTGCCTTAAGTATGAACAAGACAAAACCTCCACCAGGTTTTGATGAATCATGTCATTAATAGACTGTTACTTAGCTCTATACTAAGTACATATGGAATGCATCATGTCATTAATGGCATGTTTGGTTTCACAATTTCTGAGAATTTTATTTATTTATTTTTTATCGGGTTTTGTAAAAGAACAGAGAGAATTTTAAATACTATTTTTTGAAAATATGTTTTGTATTGAAGTTACTGGTACTGGATTAGGAAAAAATAAGTAAGGAAAATGTCTCACAAATAAAGCATAAGTTGCACAACCTGAAAAGATAAGCATTTTTTTAATTTCTTTTTTTGAAAAATTATATATTTTCCTTCCCTTTTATTTCTATTTCTTTCTTAATTTTTGTGCTGAATTTGCAATTTTTCAATCAAATTTCAGATAAAATGAAATTAGACCGACTTTTATTTGGTTATAACAATTAGGGTTCTGGAGGCTTATTAAAGTTTCACTCTAAGGCTGATCTTGTTCATGTAAAACAATGGCATGCCTCATGGTGAGTGAGATTTACACCTCTAGTGTGACAACCTCATGATACACACACCTTCATAAAGGGTGGGCAATGACCAAAGCTAAATGTTAAAAAGTAAGCCATGTTGGACGCGTAGTAAACCCGTAGTAAGTGTATCATAATCCTTAGTTTAATAATTTTTACAATTCACCGTACGTTAACTTATTTATTCTTTCTCTATATTATGTAAATATTATTTTTTTATATTGTTAGATGTTCCCTTTTTAACTACCCTTGAATTTATATTATGCACAAAAAATAAACCAAAATACGAAACATAAGAAACTTCATGGACATGAAAAAAGTTATAAAAAAGCTAAAGATACTTCGATAAAGCCCATGCAATAGTTTGTGGTATCTACAAAATATATCAAAAAACATCTTGCTGTAGTTTGTTTCTACAAAGTACATAAAAATAAAAATAAAAAAAAAACGTTATGTGTAGTTCACAAAATGCTTTGGTCTATCTCAAATGAATAATTCTACTCTTAAGCCTCTTATTTCTCCAACACCACACACCCAGGTGAGGTGGACTTCTTTTTGTTTTTTTGTTTTGTTTTCAAAACGTTCATTTCACTTCCCTCCTCCCATCTACATCCAGCCATCCCCTGTATAAAAAATCCGAATGATCTCCTCCCTCTGCGTTAGGCCCCCACACCCAAAATCCAATCTCTCTCTCTCTCTCTCTCTCTCTCTCTCTCTCTCTACATATTTATATCTTGGGTTTTCTTCAAATACAAAATCTAGCTTTTTATAGAAGGATTTAATTTTTTTTCTCTGCAATGTGGAAGTTAGAAGTGGATTAAATGAAATGTTGATGTTTGAGATAGAAGGATTTGATTTTTTTTTCTTTACAGTACTCAGATTTTGAATATTTGACATTTCATTCTGTTGTGTTTAACATTTGAGATATAATCATTTGTGTTTTGAAAATTCTGATGTTTAGATGTGCATTGGTTGGGCTCCTCAACTCGGTCATCCAGACATTCTGATGTTTAGAGAGAGAGTGGGGATTGGATTTTGGGTGTGGGGGGCCTGACACATAAGGGAGGGGATGATTCGGGATTTTTTTTTTTTGGGGGTGTAAAACGTATATGGGAAGGGAAGTGAAACGAACGTTTTGAAAATAAAGAATAAAGAATAAAGAAAAGTCCACCTCATCTGGGTGTGTGATGTTGGAGAAATAAGGAGCTTAAGAATATAATTACTCATCTCAAAATACATATTCTAGTGTACCATGTCAAACCATCTTGAGGAAAGAGAAACAAACCATAAAATACTTTTAGACAAGTGATGGATATTTTTTACATAATCAAATGGAGATTATTTTTTGATAAATTGATAGGCAAAATGACTAATCAATCCACAAGGAATGCTCTAAATGACACAAAATCACAAAGTAGGAATGCAAGGAAAGGGGTGATAGCAAGCACATAAGACATGAACTGATAATAGCTAGTGAAGGGCCTTATGTAGTTGTAATCTTGGGCCTGATGGGCTCTTCGGATAGGATCATATTCATAGCATGTTTGTAATTTTAAGAATTCTTTTGAAATAAACAGTTGAGTTTTATATTTAGTAAAATTCTATAATTAAAAGCTGAAAAGTTCTATTTTTCTATCCGATTCTCATTATTAGAATTGGATTTGACTCCTCCCTAATTATTTGGTAAAAGAAAATGCCAAATAAAAACAAATATTGATATAATCACATTTAAATGATTCAATTAAGGCTAAACATTCTTTAATTTCATGATAGATGTAAAGAAAAATACCAGAAAATTAGGGAGAGAGAGAGAGAGAGGAGATTGGATTGGAAGGCCTGCGTTGTGTGGATAAGAAAATCAAGCCGACGCCAAAGGAAGGCAAGGAGAAGAGAGAGAGAGGTAAACAAGGCAAGACAAAGGCTAGCGTGGAAGAATCTCGTGAACCACGTCCATCGGTACGGCGATCGAATCAAAAAACCCCTCCCATCTCACTCCACTTCACTCCCACTTCTTTGAGTCTTGACCCACACTCACTTCCTTTCTTCCTTCCATGGTCGTACCTAAAAGCAGGAAGCTTTGCAGAGGAAATCAGTAGTACGCAACATCCTTTTTTCTCTGTTTATTCTATCATTCTCTTCCCACACTCAATTCCTTTCCCCGCCCATTAAGACTCTGACGGAGTGACTGAGATGGTGAGGATAATTCCCATGGCTTCTACGATTCGCCCTTCTCTCTCCTCGCTCAGACTGCCTCTCCTGCGCTGCTCTTCTCTCTCTTATCACAACCCCACTCGCCGTCTCGCTCTCTTGCATCTTGGTAGCGGTAAAACCCCGCTCTGCTTCTTCTTTTTTTTTTTTTTTCTTTTTTTTGAGCCCTGGAAAATTTTGTGCTTTTCGTAGTGCATTTCTATTGACTGCTTGCAATTGGACTGGAGCTTCCCAGTTTTTAATTTGGTGGTTTCTTAGGGTCACATATATCGAAGTAGAAGATAGAGGGATTTTAGATACTATGCCTGCTGATTTGGCTTCCCAGTTTATAATTCGGTGGTTTCTTAGGGTCACATATATCGAAGTAGAAGGTAGAGGGATTTTAGATACTATGCCTGCTGATTTGGCTTCCCAGTTTATAATTCGGTGGTTTTGTAGCTTGATTCATCCCATCGGAAATAAAGGAAAATTTGCACAAAACATAGAACATATCTATAGACACACACCTAGATGCGTGTGTGTGTGTGCGCGCGCGCGCGCCCCTGTGCCAAGTCTTTCTTACGAGTGGTGCTGGCTCGAAAAAGGTGGTTGTCAGTTGTGTCGCTTGGAGAAATTGAGGAATTTTGGGAATCTGATGGTTTTTATTAAATGCACCCGCATTTTTACTCTTTAGGGTGGTTGAAGCATTTGTATATCCTTTACATTATATGAGCTTTCTTATTTACAATAAATTTTTGAGAAATACTTGATTCTATAAAAATAAACTCACAAATTGACGTGGCTTGATGTGGTACGTCAGATTGTAAAGTTATTTTTATTGTAAAGTATCTAATGGATCACATGAAGTCACGCCAGTTTGTGTATTTACTTATGTGAGATCCCTTTGTGGTTGTGGTACTTCTCTAATTTTTTTTTAATCTTTACTTGCTCATTGAAAAAACCATGGGTCTTGCATCATGCTAGCGTAGGAAAACTCTAGTGTATTGATGCTTTTAGACAGTTTCAGAAATTTATCCTAGTTAAGGATTTTGAGTTGTTATCCAGCTGTTCCACAGTCACAGTTCTTTGGTCTGAAAGCTGCTAAGCTGTTGAGAGGAGAGGGTAATGGCATGGGGATGGCCACAGCTGGAAATGCTGCCCAAGCAAGCACTGCTGCTACCCAAGAAAATGTCCTAGAGTGGGTCAAGAAAGACAAGCGAAGGATGCTCCATGTTGTTTACCGGGTTGGAGACCTGGACAAAACCATAAAGTATGTTTTTTTCAGTATAATGTGAAATGCTCTGTTCATCTTATATATGATCTTTTCGTTTAAATAAATATAATGAGAGGCAACTTGGGATCAAGTAAAAGTGGCTGGTGAATGATGATTGCAGATTCTACACAGAGTGCCTGGGGATGAAACTGCTGCGGAAACGTGACATACCAGAGGAGAGATACACAAATGCCTTTCTTGGATATGGGCCCGAAGATTCTCACTTTGTTATTGAACTCACTTACAGTAGGCTGTCTAAATACTAAACTAGTGACATAAGCACTGTACTTTGTCATTTCATGAAGTCAATTATAATTGATTTACTGACACATTTTCCAGATTATGGAGTTGACAAGTATGATATTGGAGCTGGATTTGGCCACTTTGGCATTGCTGTTGAAGATGTAAGTTCCCATTCATGAACAAATTTCATATCTTCTTTGTTTAATCATATGGCATAGTTTCTTTTGAATATTCTTTCTACCCTGTTGTTTGTGAGCTCCCTACTATCATGCTTTGATCACCTATGCTAGACCATCCTCTAGATCTTGTTTCTTAAAGACCTATACTGAAGTTTTATCTTTGTGGTCTCTACATAGGTTGCCAAGACTGTGGAACTCATAAAGGCTAAGGGTGGAAAAGTAACCCGAGAACCTGGTCCTGTCAAAGGTGGCAGTACAGTGATTGCATTTGTTGAGGACTTTGATGGGTATAAGTTTGAACTTTTGGAGAGGGGACCTACTCCTGAGCCCTTGTGTCAAGTAATGCTTCGTGTAGGTGATCTTGATCGTTCCATAAATTTTTATGAGAAGGTGAGTTTTTCTGCATGAGATTGGGCAATTTGCAGTCTCATTTGCTATGTTTTGCTCTCTGCTTTTGACTTTTCTATGTCAAGTCATATATGTAGTTCTTGATCCATATCTCCTTTTATAATGTAGGCCTTTGGCATGGAACTTCTTCGCACACGTGATAATCCAGAGTATAAGGTATTCTGGCATCTTTGGCTAGATCAATGGATCGACCTATATCTTTGTTTATTGGTCTATTTTATTAACATATAGATTGTTAAAAATCAAAATCTGACTATATTGGTTGGGGAGTTTTTTTATGTCTCCAACCTGATGCCCTTTTCCTCCAAAGAAGGATACAAGCAGGAGGAGAGAAGAACAAGTATATCAACCATAGTCTTTATGGTGAACCTAAAAGACATATTTTCTAGCAGTGTAAAATAAGAAAGAGTTCACCAAAGAAAGAAGGAGCTCATTGCTGGGAATCCTACTTTCCTGATTGACCTATGTAGCAAGGACACCTAAACTTGTGCTTCAATGTCAACACAGTTATATGATTTGACACATCTGGACATACAATAGTTATACGTACCTGTTTTCAATGCTAGCTGTCATGCACTTAACTTTCATTGCTGGAATTAGTGCTGTCCTGAGAGATCGCATATTTAATAACTATGAATGATACTTTGGGATATCTGGAAGAAAGAGGTGTTTCCTAGACTGTACCATCCAGTCGATTTTGTTCCGCTTAATCCCTATTTCATGGCCACATATCTTTCCGGCTAAGGGATGGGAAACCTTCATCCTGTTACATGAATCCAATTTTTGTTTCATCCGGGAAAAGCCATCTTTTTTTCAACAATGTCTTTGTCATTTGATCCAATAGCGTTCCCTAAGATAGGAACAGATTTGATAAATACCGATAACTCTCGAATGGAGTATTAGAACTGAAAAATCCATTAGATAATGAACTACTAGTTCTAAGCCATCTTTGGCAATAAATCAACAATATGAAGTGATTTTCTTTCGTATTCTTGCTAAACCAGTGTTTATATATAGATGTAGTAAGATCTGTTTAGGTGGTGAAGGCCTTGGTCTTGAGGTATCACTCCCTTCAAGGTCCAAGGTTCAACACCTCATGGATGCAAACAATCATTTGGGGCCACACCTCCTGGTGAAAAGCCAGCGATTTAACCAGTTTCATGTAGGGAAACTTCCGAGGGTGTGGTGCAAGGGATTGGGGTTTACTCTGCAGGGGTGAGTCCGAAGGGCCTTGCCTTGGAGAGGTTCCGTGACATAAAAAAAAAAAAAAAAAATCTTCAGACCGTCAAAATGTGCTCACTATGATTAGCTGTGTTGGTGTGTTTAAGCCATGGTTTAGAGTTAATTATTAGAGATAAAAAAAGCTATAAAATAATTTAGGTATTCCATAATATCGATGATGTGGTACTCCTAATCTAGCGTTAAATTCCATATCATTAAACTTTCTTATATATGAACTGATTTTTAATAGGACATTCTGTGATAGGATGAGAATACCACGTGCCCATATTATGGGATTATCCAATAATTTCTCTACTTTCTGCAGGCACACTTTCCTGGACTTGGCCCTTTAATTTAATGTTTGCACTTGGAGTTGCAAAGCCTTGTTTGGAAGTTGGTTTTCATATGCAGTGCTGCTTGACTGACCTAATCTTGTGATTTTCTATTTAGTATACAATTGCAATGTTGGGTTACGGGCCTGAAGATAAAAATGCTGTTCTGGAATTGACATACAACTATGGAGTCACCGAATATGAAAAGGGGAACGCTTATGCTCAGGTAAAAGTAAATATTTGTCCCCACTGCCCCCTCTTTCTGGTGGAAAATGGTTTTGCTGTGGTGTTTATGATATTGATTAATGTTATGCTTGTTATTAGTTGCGGAAAGAGAAGATAAATTAATATTGCAGGACCATGTTTATTTTGTGGGACCTTGGAGACTGATTTCTTATATCGTTACAGATTGCAATAGGCACAGATGATGTTTATAGAACTGCAGAAGCTGTTAAACTCGTAGGGGGAAAGATTACACGGGAACCTGGACCATTACCGGGTATCAACACTAAGATTACTGCATGCTTGGATCCTGATGGTTGGAAGACGGTATGGCTTTTAAAGAAATTATGTTGTCATGCTTTTGTCCAACGACATTCTTTTCAACAGTGTTTTAGATATATAATTCAATTGGCTTTTAGCTGCGTTCACTGCATGTCTTACCTCCTGATAGAACTGTCAAGAATAGTGCAGAAGAAAAGATGTAAAAATGGGTATGAGTACTTTAAAGTATCTACTTAAAGTATACTACTTCACATGCTAGTTTCAGTACTTTGTAGTACCAATATTTAGTTGTTTGGCCAGTGTCAATTGTTGTTTCCTTTCTTATTTCTATATTTTTTAACATTTGCTTATTATTCCTGTTCAATTATTACTGGTCTATAATGAAATTGGTATCCACTGGATCTGACATGTCTCTTTGTAGAAAGAATATGAAGCTCTGAATTATTCTGTAACCTTTCATATTTATGCTTTGTAAGACTCAATACTGAACCAAAAACAGAAGAATTTCAACCTCTAGCCTTTAGGGTGAGGTATAATTTCGAGAGAAGCCTAAGGGCTCATCTTAGTGAAGAAGTGAATATTGACTTCCTTTAAGGCTATTATAGAAATATTCCTTCAAGCATGTATCTGGTGAAAATAGAAAAGTTAAAATACTTGCTCCAGGTCATGAACAATGCCAAACCACGATGACACGTGCCCATAATTGCAAAGTAGATTTTTGAAATGTATAATATTTTTCTTGATTAATTTGGTACTTGGGATTTATCTGGTATGTGCAGCTCCTGCTGTTTTTATTTTTATTTTTCAGTGATCGTACTTTTATGATTCATTTAGTTTAGAACTTCTATGTCCATTTTGCAGGTTTTTGTAGATAATGTCGACTTTCTAAAGGAGTTGGAGTGAGTTTTAGTAACATATCATACCAAGCTTGTGATAATGAAATCGGAATCTCTGGTCAAAATGACTCGTCGAAGTCGTGAGAGAATGTATCAAATCCCATTTTGTAGATAAGATTACAATAATTTCCATGATGATGATTGTAACAGGTATCTTACCAGTTCATAGATTTGTAGTTTGAGACTTAAGTTTTCCTGTTTAATTATTTTTCTACATTAATTTCAAATGAAAAAAGATTCCTTGCAAAGTACATGAGGTTTGATTTGGCTACCATTTCAGTCGGTTTTGTAGTACTTTTGCCAAGGAAGTTTTATGCGTTACTTGAAATGTATTCTCAGCCTCGGCAAAAGTTTTCAGTGAAGCTGAGAACTGCACACCTCTCTCTGCACTGCCCTCAGGGTTCACTTAAAATAGCATTCGTTAAGTAGTCAGGTTTTATTGGAGCATAAAAATCCAAACATACAATGTGACCAAGTTCTTTCTTTTTGCTGGTTTTGCTTTGTTTTGGTTTCTGGAAAAGGGAAGGCATTGTATCTTTGTAGCCGCCATGAAGGCTGATCGCAACAAACTTTTTAGAAAATTGATTGACTTGTAAAATTATTCTACAGGAAAAATAATTTTGATTATGAAAATTATTTACTTTTGTGCATATAAAATGAGCATAAATACCAGGAAAAATATACCTTTACAACCCAGAAATATCAGTAATTTTAGGTCGCTGACAAATTGACAATTGATACTAAACTTCCAAATCTCACAGTTTACACTTTTGCTTAAAATCTAACAATTAATAGTGCAAAAACTCTAAGTGTAATTATTTTACGTACTCTTTACGTATTCCATTAATGTAATTGGTTGTGTCATTTTTTTTAATAGAAAATAATTGCTTTGGCCAATCACATCAGTAGAGTGTGTAAAAAGTATGTTAAAATGACTATATGTAGTAGAACTCTTTAAACACTAATTACCATACTTCAAAGAAGAAAATATACCATCACACAACTAAAATCATACTTTTTTTTTTTTATTCATGCTCATTTTCTTCATGAAAAAAAGTTAAAAAAATACATATATTTTTAACAGTTTTTTTTATTAATTGTACGTTTATTATCTCTAATTACATATATATTTTATGTAATTTGGTTATTAAATAATTCAACCAATAAGAAATAAATAGGAGAGAGGAAATTAGAGAAAATAAGAAATAAAAAACAGAGCTGGGGCTACATATAGAAATCCACCAATACTTATACAACCATTGTAGGCTTAAACCCTACCGCTCCGTCCCTTGAAAAAACAAGCGGGCAGCGGTATCCTCTCCCTCTGTGATTGCTTGGTGAGTTGTCAAGTACTTTCAAGGAACAAAAACGGAAAGGAAAATGGAGGAGAGGAAAGAAAAGGAGAAGGGGAAGCGCGAAGGGAAAGCAGCAGCTGCAGAAGAGGAAGTGAAGCAGCCCAGGAAGAAAAAACGCAACGAAGTTTTTCCTTTCGGCAATTACAGAAGCTACTACGGCTACCGCGTAATTTTCTTCCTCTTTATTCCCTTTTCCTTCTCAACATGAAAAATAAATAAATAATTGCTCCCTGTACCTGCGAAGATATATTTTTTTTCTTTTTTATTTTTTAAAAAGAGAGGCTTTCGGTTTCTGGAATCTCTGAAAACTTATGACGCGGGATTCGACCTTTTGTTCCCTTTTTTACCCTTAAATCTCTCGCTATTCAGACGTTGAGGGACTGGTATAAATAACAAGAGTGGCCAACTGGTGTTACTATTTAGGTGTGCAATTATTGTCATTTTGCATAGGAAACCTGATGAAGTTCTATAATTCTTTTGAGTTTAGGAGCAATCGTATTGATAACTCAAACCTTGTCCTTTCTTTGCAGCTATATTAATGTAGATTTTGAGCATATGGCATGATTTGTCAATATTGTGCTCATGATGTATGGTGGCCCTGTTTGAAATACTTGGAATCGATTGGTTTATCAACATTTTGGAATTTTGGGTATTAGTTTAGCTTTAGCTCTTTCTCTTGAATAGTTGAGACCGCTATTATCAATCCCATTTTCTAAGGTTAAAATTTATTGCGATGTTCCAGATAGGTAGGGACTTGGAGGAAGATCCTCGATTAAAGGTTTTGAAGAAGGAATGGTTTGAAGACAAGGATTGTCTTGATATTGGCTGCAATAGTGGGATAATTACCATTCAAATTGGTAAATCTATTTATTATTATTGCATGCATGTATTCTAATTGGCTGTAATTCTCTGTTGGTTGTTTTTGTCCTCGAATGAAATTGTTTGGTTATAGTTTGGTGTTTATCTATAACATTTTTCAAACTGGTTTCAAGGGTTCTAAGTGGAGAAGTATGTAAAGACACGAGTATGGCGCTGCGCTGCTAATGTTATGGAAATAAAAAAATAGTAATAGAAATTAGGAGAATGGCGTTGTCCTGGTAAACTTCTTGGCATACTCTAACAAGACTCTGAAATTAGCATTTGATAAATCATGAGGTAAAATGCATATAATACAACCTGTAACTTAATGATATTTTTTGCAACTTACAAATATTTTGGAAGCCCTAAATGTCTTCTGAGCCTCTTTCTTATAATGCTTCTGTCTTGGTGGGTATTGAGACATCACATGGCAATTAAATACAAAACAAAGCAAAAAGAAGGCAAAGCTTCAGACAAACACAACATTTATTGGATTTCAGGAGTAACTGTCAATCGAGATTATGGTATCAGTGGAGTTACTCCTACTCCTTTAATTGTTGGTTTGTATATTTTTTCGAGGGGGGTTTGCTTTGTGTGTTTGTTTGGTACTGTTTGCGCACGGCACATGTAAGGTGTGTAATTACAGGTTTTGCCATGTGTTTAATCACACTGATATTTATTATAATCTCTTTCATACAGCTAAAAAGTTTTGCTGCCGGAGCATTCTTGGACTTGACATTGATTCTAGTAAGATTCTATATACCTTAATCTCTGTTGCACAAAAGCTTTTAATGAATTGAATTGATTTACTTTGTTCTGTGCTTCTGTTATTTTACATTTTCAGCCTGTTGGGAAAAATTGAAGAAGGAAATATTATTTATATGCTTGAAATTAAAAAGGCAGTGGTCCATTTTAATATCTAGTAATGCATTTTAGTGTTTTTAGCATTATTTACTTATAAAAATAAAAGCATTTTAGCATTATCTGTGTTTTAGCATTATTAGATAGTGCATCTTAACGTTATTTGCTCAAAAAAATTTACACGCACTGTTCGACATTCAACTAATGATGTAATTTAGCATTTCATCGTTGAGTTATAAAAAACCTACAGCATACACATATACATACATGGCTTTACCAGCATGCGACAAATGGTGTAGTCAAGCTGAAAGTTTTCAGTGTTGAAATTGACTGACATCTGGGATTGTGTTTAATGTAATAAAAATGCTTCTTGCAATCGCTTGGGGGAACCGGCGTGCAATCGTGGCCCATCTGGAAGGTGTGTTTCATTTTCTTGGCAAAACACATCATGACCCTTCCTTCTGCTCTCCTTCATCGCACCCCCCCTTCTGCTTGTTTCTCCTGCTCTCCGAAGCTTCTCTTCTTTTCTTCCACAAAGAAAACTTCCTTCCCAATCACCATGGCCTTCATGTTTGCAGCTCCAAAAACTTCCTTCCCTTCCTCTTCCTTCTTCGCAACCTGAACCTTTGCTGCCCTGCCAAGATGCAGGACTATACGTACAATACTCGAGTTTTGCGTTTTCCACATGCAGCAAGCTTTCGTGCCTGCAAATCACAAGCAAAAATATTTAGATAACTTCCATAGAATTCAAATGTAAAGGGAACAAGATATAAACGGCGAACCTGTTCTCGTTCTAGAACTAGTTCTACACTTTGCCTCTTTTTGTCTGCTGTGACTGGAGCTCGCTTGGAATATCATTTTTGGTTCATAAGCGAATAAACAGAAATGAACCCTTATAAATGTCAAACAATCAGTAAAGAAAACTGATAAACAAGAAAAACTCTACCTTTTTTACCACGATGTGCTGAAGTATGGGTTTACGAACTGAGAGAGAGGAAGAGAACAAATCAATTTGTGCAAATCCTTCACAAATTTTGCAATCAACCCTTTTATACCTTGATTTTTTGCCATGCAGTTCTTTGCTTGTGAATAAGAGTCATAGAAAGCTATGGAATAGAAAAAGAGGATTTTACATGTGATATCCTATATGATAAGGATAATGGTAGGTGGTGTATGAGATTCCACATTGCTTGGAAAGGAGAAATTCTTGTTCTTTATAAGGTTCCAATGAGGTTCAAATTGTATCATTGACTAGTCCTTTTAGAGTATAGGCCATGTGGTTTGGGCCTACCATTGGGGCATTACATTACACGAGCATGGAATAGAAAAAGAGTGCGGATATTTTCACTCCTTTGCTTAAAACTAGTGAAAAATGGAGGAAAGAAGAGAAAAATGTCTAGTTTGTAGAAGAAACTCGGAAGACTATTCCGAGGTCTATCGTCTCAGTATTTTTTTTTTAATTCGGCTGACGTGGCACCAACTGCACAGCGGTTGCAAGCAACTGACCGTCTGTAAAAGAACTCTTAATGTAAACTCAATGTGTCACAGATCGAATAGAGGATGCACACTGGAATCTCAAAAAACTTGTGAAAATGAAACATACTCAGAAGACAAATGCAAAGGCTTCAAAATTGGAGGTCTCAGGGAGTGCAAATGGTTCAGAGAGTGTTACAGCATCCCCCAATGAAGTGACGGAAGAAATTTCAAGGGACTCACCTTCCATGGGAAGAGATCTGTTTGGCATAGTCTCTTTCCAAAAAGAAAATTTTGTTCAGAGTCGGTGTCCACCAGAAAAGCACTATGATACAATCCTTTGGTAAGCTTTTTCTCGGCTATATTATGTAGATGGAAAAAAAGGAATACAATATGGTAATCTTACTTTCAGGACTAGGCACTTTCTTACAAAAGCTTCAATGGCACTCAAAACTTTTTGCTTAAAATTTTCAATATAGAAGAAACGTAGAGAAAAAGTTCCTGGAAAAAAATCGATGCAGCTCTGACAAAAAACTTTTGGTAATATGATTTGTGTTACTTTTACACACCCCTCTTCCTTCTATTTGCTTCTCTCCCCAATCATTTGGCAGTGATGTATCTGCCACAGTATTCCATATAACATTTTACAAAGTTCCTGTTTTGGCTAAACATATTCATGAGTTGTTCAAGTGTAGCTGCATTTTGTTTTATTTTATTTCATATTATTTTTTTCTAAACGCTTTGGGCCTATTTTAATCCATAAACCTATCCTAAAGACTGAAAACTGAACACAAGACAGGAATAATTATCTCGTCAGTAGTTCAAGCTGTCTTTTATTCAAGAAAAAGAAGGGGGTGGGCCGGTGGGGGATGGGACACAGTAAAACTTTTTAGTGCTATTATAAGCTCTCTCAGTTTTTGTTCATGTTTTTGCTTAACCTTAATGTCTGCTTGTTTGGTGAAATGCTTTTGTCCTGCATTGCAGTTTGAGTGTGACAAAATGGATTCATCTTAATTGGGGTGATGAAGGATTGATTGCATTATTTTCAAAGATTTGGAGATTGCTTCATCCGGTAATTGTTATTTATATTTTCTTATTATGCACATTTTATTTCTTTGAATTATTGATGGGGCTTTATCTGAGGGTAATTCTGATTTTATGGTACTTCCACCTTGTCATGTAAGGTCTATTGAACCATCTATTCAGAAAATGTTCTTTTCTTAAGCAGGGTGGCATTCTTGTATTGGAACCTCAACCTTGGAAGTCGTATGTAAGCAACTGTCAAGTTTCTGAGGTAACAGTTATTTTGCACTGATGTTAATTGCTGATAGCTTACTCTACAGTCTACACAGTAGACATGACAACTAATTAGCTATCATTTTTTGAGTAGTTTAATCAGAAAAGGATGATGCAAACCCTTCTTTTGCATAAATCCTATACAATATTTATGATGAGGAAGTGTGGTAGGAGGCTGTAAATCACAGGATCCTTGCACCTCTCATGAAGTGTTAGGTCTCTTTAGGATGCTGTTGAACATTGGAAGTAATCCCAGTCCCGGTTGTAATTAAAATTAGTATACCTAAGCCTGTTTATCCTAAATTCGGGGAGAGGGCTCCAGTTATTTACAGATTCTTTTTGCCATGTCCTTCTGTTAAAGAAAAAGAATATTTTTTGCTGGACTTTGACCTTGGTTCTACTGTAATCTGAATTGAAAACCTTAAATTGTTGCTCAATTAAATCAGCTGACAGTCTAAGACATTGTTTTCTTCTCAATTTGCAGACAACGGCAATCAACTTTAAGAATATTATTTTACGTCCAGAACATTTTAAGGAAATACTTCTGGATAAGGTATGTTAGTTGATCTATTCTAGCGCTGGTACAGAAGCTCGAAGTCCAATAAATGGAAGATGGTTATAGGCACTTGCTTTATTTGTTGTTTATATCCTCAGATAATTTGATGTTTAACTATTTATTTTTTGCTCTGGCTTTTTTTTATAATAAGGTATGATATTCAACATAATTGCTTAAAAAACAAATTTAAAATAACTGCAGATTGGATTTAGAAAGGTTGAAGACATAACTTCCAGCTTATCAGGCAGCAAAACTGGATTTAACAGACCGATTTGGGTGTTCTACAAATGACTCGTCAGATATTTGGTTTGATGATGCGTGTTCACGTGGCTTGCTTCAGAAAGTTACTCTCAACTTCAGAAAGCAATTATCGGAAGGGAAGATATAAGAGATCCATTTTGTTTCGTGCATAGATATATACCTTTAACGATTTTTTTTTTTTTTGTCCCAGTTGGGTGAAATCATGACAGGCAAAGTAATAGAATGTGGTTTGACCTGAGTCTGTAATTGCACGTCCAAACATACATGTTATGCTGTAGATTGTCACTGATTAATTGAAATCATACCCTTTTTGTTTGTTATGTGCTAGCATTTTTTTATATTTTTTGTAACCCTGAGGGGTAGCTCAGCTGGTTCAGCCTTGAGTTTGACTTTACTCTCCAATAGTCACCAGTTCGAGTTCCCTTAAGGCCACTAGAGGTTTACCTGGTCGTTAACTTCAGATCCTATGGGATTAGTCAAGGTGCGTGCAAGCTGGTCCGAACACTCACGGTTATAAAAAAAAAGAAAAGTGCTACCTCTTTTTTTTTCACCCCAAGGGATAGATCAGCTGGTCTGGCCTTGGGTTTGCTCCCCAATGGTCACCAGTTCGAGTCCCCTTAAGGCAACTGGAGGTTTACTTGGTTGTTAACTTCAGGTCCCATGGGATTAGTCGAGGTGCTCGCAAGCTGGCCTGGACACTCACGGTTATAAAAAAAAGACCCTTTTTTTTTTCATTTTCTTTTTATTTTTTTGTAAATGGTCAATATCTGATGGCATTCTATGGCAATGTCAAAGTATTTCACTCGAACAAGCTTTATTTTCCATCAAAATGGAGCTTTCGATTGTTTGAATCATATGATCACATCAATAAACTTACCAGCCTAAATCTTTAGTATCTGCCTTTGTAATTGATGGGGTTTGGGTTAGTTTGGTCAATGATTTATGGACCTTGCATGCTTCTGTGTCTGAACCAGGGTGAATGCTTGGTCTCAGCTCACTTTCAGAACTGCCCATTGTCTTGTTTAACCGATCCAAATTGGGTGAGGCAGCACGGGTGCCACCTCCCCTGTTGACACTGGCCAGTTCACCAGTCAATGTCCTCATGTTCCGATCTTCACCTGTTTAAACGCTAATTTTGTTTCGGTCTGTGTAGTTAGGTAAGTGAGCTGTCAAGAAGTTTATTGGTATAACAAAGACATGAGACAAATCCTGCCTTGATTAGATATTCTGGAATATGGTTCCTAAAGTTCTTTGATTTGGATAATAATAATGTTATGAGGTTCAATTTATGTGTCATTTTTCCTTCTTAAGTTTGGGAGATTCAAATACTAAGGAGATTAAGGCATGTTTGGATAATGAGATGAGTTGAGAATTCTGTGAATAGTAGTGAAATAGTTTGAGTTAAGATATTTTATTGAATTTTGGGAAAAGAGAAAAAAATTTGAATAAAAATATTATAAGGTTAAAAAATTGTTTGAATATAATTGTTTGAATATTATTTTTGTTTTGAAACTTGAGAAAGTTGTATTGGCTTTTGTGTTTTGTTTGAGAGTTTGGTAAAATTGTAATAATGAGATGAAAAAGTTAAAAATTTAAAATGAAAAGGTGTTGCGTTTGACTCATATTTGGAAAAGAAATTATGAAAATTTTTAAGATAGATGATCCCACTTCCTAAACATGGCCTAGTCAAACTTTTCCAAAATTAGTCAGGCAGTTTGCATCTCTGTTTGGCAGGCTGGTTTGGAGCACAAGGCAAAATACAAAATGATCATCTCATCTCATCATTACATATTTTTCAAATCTATATACAAAATATAATAAACAATTCAACTTTTTCAAATCCCAATACACCTTTTTCAAATCCCAAAATAATAATAATATTAAAACATAATATTTTAAATTTCAAAACAAAACACAAAATTCTCATCTCACCTCTCAAACCTACGTCTATTTGGAGATTTATTGATTTACGTTGCCTTGTTTGTTTTTACAATTCATCTCAACTCATCTCATCTAATCATTACAATTTTTCTAATTTTTCACACAAAATATAATAAATAATTCAATTTTTTCAAATTACAATTCAACTTTTTCAAATCCTAAAACAAAAATAATATTAAAAAAATATATTCTAACAATATTTTATTCAACTTTTAACTTTCATATCAACTCATCTCATCTCATCTCATCTCATCTAAAAAAACAAACGAGACTAAATGACCTTCAAGTTGGTTGATTGTAATCACTATTTTCCAAGTGAGGTTGTGAGAGTTTTCTTAATAAAATGTCAGTCTCACATTTATTTTTTGGGTAATACTGTTATTTTCTCTAATTTATACCACTCACTTTGCCTACTTGATGTGAGTGCCACTTAACTTATTAAAAAAAATTAAAAAATATATATATAAAACAAAATTGCTCTCGAAAACACAACGATGAAGACTAAAATTCTAGATTTCTTTTACCATTTTTTATATGTTCGTGTTTTATATTTTATAATTTTTTTTAATAAATCATGTAGCACCACACATCAAGATGACATAATGAATGATATAAAATAGAGGGTATAGTAGCATTTTTTTTATTTTTTTTTATAAAGAAAATCATTTGGCAATTGTCAATCAGATCAATAATGGTTGGAAGTCTAGCAGAATTTAGATCTGACGACCACAGTAAGAGAGATAAACATATAATATGAAGCATATGAATAGTTATAGCTATCCGAATGAATTTCTTAGCCAGATTAAATGCTCAGTATATATTGTAGGACTTTTTTCATGTGTCTATGCTCTAAGCAAGTCCGGAAAAGAACTCTAGGATTCGAATTTTGCACTGTCACACGGTAAGTGATCTTTTTTTTCTCGGTCCAAATAAGCTATAAATATTGATCGTTGAGCAAAATTATCAGGGACACAGGCGCTCATCAATGAACCTGACTGACATCTACATACTTTGACCTAAATCCAATACCCTGAGAATATTGTAACAAGAAATCCAAAATATCGAGAATATTCCTCCCAGCTTACACAAAGAAAAAAAAGATAAATCAAGAAGATTTGAATAAAATAATTAGGAATTTTTTTTAAATCAATTGTTCTTCCAATAAGGATGCTTGACAAATGTAAAAAAAATTTAAAAAAATTTCCTGAAAATCTTCCATTATTTTAGAAAAAATCTTTTAAATTATATGCTCTTTTTTTTTTTTTTTTAGAAAAAGGAATAATTTCTTGGGTGTTTTTAGTTTTATTTTTAGAATATATTTTATTTTCTTCCTAAAAATGCAATAAATTTCTAAATCCATAAAACCTTTAATTTCTTATGAGACAAAATTTACCTAAACAATCAGATAAAATTGAAACTAGGGACAAGTAGTTGTGACGACTTAGACTTTTTAGGCTTTTGTGTAAATTTTTTTTAAGCCCATGAGAGTTTCGACCTTTGTAGGAAATTAGGGTTTTTGAAGCCCAATGGAATTAGGGCTCACGCCAAACTTGAGGTTTATGCATGATACTTGTCATCCGATGAGGTTATGTATAGGACTTGATGAATTTAGATAGAAATAAGGGAAGAGATGTAAGAAGAAGCTAGGGTTTGGATTACACGCCTGTCATAGGAAGATTTACTACTTTTTGCTAGAAGATTATTTTGTGTAAGAAACCTCTTGAAAAGGGACCATTCACATGTTTGTCCAAAGGTATGGTGAAAAAGAAGATCTCCTAGGGAAGTGTAGGGTTCGACAGCCCATGTATATGCACACAATCTTCACATGCCACTTGGCACACATGCACACTTATAAGAGATGGAGGGAGATTTGAGTTTGATAAAAGACCTTTTAGCCATACGGTACATTGGACCAAGATATGAAAAGAAAGGGCAAAAGAGGAAGTGCATTTCGGCTTGGAGAAAGAGGACACCACATGCAAGGATGTGTCTTAGGGTTTCCAACTCAATCTAATGATGAGTTAGAAGAAAAAGGTGATAGGGCTACATGCCACGTGGCATCCATGCATGGGCTTGGTTCATGTAAGAAGCCTTTGAGTGTCTATTAAAGAGAAAAAACCAAAAACTCTAGAACCTTTGGCCGTTTTATGTTTTCTCTTGAGGATTTCGGTCACTACATTTTTTCCTCCCAAGTTTCCACCATTTTCTCACCAACCAAACACTCACTTCAATATTCTCTTCTCACACAAACATTCTCTTAAGGATAGTAAGGATACTTTCAAGAAGAGGAACTAAGGAGGTAAGAAGCTAACTTTTTCTTACTTTACACATACCACACGCACGACTTCATGAAAGAAGGAAAGTCTCGATTTAAGCATAGTTCATCTAGAACTTATGCTCTAACATCCACACACTTGAGCTAGATGGAGTTAGCTTATGTTTTGAAAGGTTCTTCCACATGAACCACGCCTACACTCACATGGTTCGATTAGAGTTTTCTTCAAGAAAGATAAATGTAAACCTACTTTTTTTAAGCGTTAAAGCATGGTGTTTTGAGGTAAGAGTGTCATGACACTAGTGATTTGTAGCTAGGGTTTTCATTGAAGATAAGTTTTGGATTCAAGAGGGAAGGGTCCAGAAACTTGGAGTTTTCTTAGAAAGAAAAAGGTGTAAGGAGCACTACACTTGAACACATGGATTAGGATTTTTCTTAAGCAATGATCCTAACTAGTATTACATGTAATTTTCAACTTGCTTGCTATAGACATATTTTAGACTTTTGTAAGTACACCTCTAACTTGTATTTGGATATTTTATACATATGGCTTGTGAACTTGTTGGTTGTTTCAGTTTTGTATGGTCACTTATGATATTGCTGTTCTTCTATGTGCTATGAATATCTCTTGATATGATTGTTTTAAAGCATGATTGAAATGGTTTATGGAAGGTGTGTATAATGTGGAAAAGAAATGGAGTAAGAAGTCATGCTAGGGTTTCGGGTTGTTCTTTGTGGTTTAAACATGAATGTTGTTATTTCACCCTTTTAGGTATGGGACTAAGTTCATGAAAAGATCACCCATACTCACAAGAAAATGTTTTGGCACTCATGAGGTTTCTTTATTAAAAACTTTGCTCAATGCATTAGAAGATTCTAAATTCATGAAAATTGATTGGAATGTATGTTTCTCTACATAAAAGCTTTCGGCCAACCTTATAAATGAAGTCAGATAATTGGCGCTTTGAGATTTATGAGATAAGAACAATTTTTGGTTACATTAGGGTTTAAAGGTTTTGGCCTTTACATGTTTAATCTTGGAATGTGTGCCTTTGATTGATATGAATGCCTTGAATTGTTATAAGGGAACATATTCGCATGTTCTAATATTTTCAAGCCGTAACGGGATATGTATTACATGTATGAATGTTTTGTTTTATGATGATGAAGCATTTTGGCATCTCATGGTTATGATGAAGCATTTTGGTATTTCATGTGTCTCATGAAAGCTCTAAGAATTATTGTCATGTCACATACATTGGGATTGTGAAAATCCTTTTTGAAAGGAAAATAGTCTTTTTAAAAAGTAAAGTTTTTGTCACGACCCCAAATGCTGGAACGGGGGAATGTCCTAGTGGAACTCCTCTATCCTCTCAATAGTGTTTAAAATGGAGGAATGCCCCTGGGTTGACGAAGTATTGTCGACGGATCTCGAATGACACCTTAAAGAAAAGGATACCGAAGCGGGATTGCACCTAAAGCTAGTGGGTGCACCTATGGTGAAGGCAAAATGCGAGCTACCTTATATGAAAGTCAAGATGTAGTCACTTTGGTCAAAATGACCAATGGTTGATGCGGTAACTAGTAGGGAACACACGGTGCATAGGGGAGCCGTGAGTATCCAACATTATGTTATAAGTCAAGAAACGTCACGAGCTCATAAGTATGTTAATGAAAAAGTATGAAATGATGAAAGAATGTTTATGAAAGCAAAATTTATGAAATGTCATGTTTTTTTATACGAAGTCTTTGAAAGGTCAAGTGCATATGTATAAGTTCATGTCCATGCATTCATTGTTAAGTTTGCTGCATATGTTTATGATATCTGTTGCACATTATTTATTTACTTACTGAGATTTCTCAAAATCTTACTGTTGTATTTACCCACTATCATTCCTCACTCGGAATGATAGAAGCTGTGACAGGTTTAGTCAACGCAAATGACAAAGCGCAAGATGACAGTACCTCATTCGGAGAGGATCGTGCCTAAGATGGTTATAGGCTCATCTCAGCCTTCCATTTTGGACCATCTCGAGTCGATTGATAAAGCAATACTGAGATAATTGAAGACATAAAAAGTTTAGAATGCCCCATAATAGGACAGGTACCGGGCTTTAGAGAAGCGAATGAGGCCCGAATCTTACTAAAGATCAAGACAATGTTATGGGACCACTTTTGGGAAAGGATCTTATGTTTAGCTTTTAATGTTTTGGTCTCGTGTTTTTTGGGAGTTCTTTAGAAACTCGTATCAACTATGATAACTCTTATGAATTATGCAATAGTATTGGGATCTTATGTTTTCGGTACCATGACTAATATTTCCTTTAAATTGACTTAAGTTGATTTTTCGCTGCAATATACTGCATATTGTTAGTTATCAATAGGTGCATTGCATCTTATCTCTGTCATGTACGAGGGGCAGGTAACCTTGGTGTTGCATGTCCCGGCATTTCAGTTTCCGTCAAATCCCAAGTGGGGGCTAGGGGCACTACAATAGTTGCATCAATAAACTTAACCAATTTTCTTTTTTAATTAATCTTTTCAAAGTTTGACGTTCGGTAGAAACATATATTTGTATTCGAACTTTCTAAACAATTTCAGCTTCTTATTAAATAAAAACTTGGTGATAGACAGAGTACTGACACTTTTTTCAAGGTAATTTTTTTTAATTTAGCTTTCAATGAGAACCTTCCCTGAGAAGAGGAACTCCTAAAACTTTAACCTTCTGTGAAAATTACTGTTTTAGGCAGTAATTTTTTAGTTTAGCTTTCGATGCTAAAGAAGCTTTTTGCTTTAGTTTTAGTTTAGCTTGCACAGTAATTTTCTACATGAGCTTTTGATGCTAATACTGTTTTTGAGACTGACATTGTGTTTGAGGTTTCTTGATGATCTAATGTTCAAGGGAGAGTAGCATTTGTTCAGAAAAATACCAACAGATTCTTTAAGTTACTGGAGAGTTGAGCCTTCACAAGAGAAGCTCCGAATATTTAAACCCCTTTTGAAAATAAATTTTTTTCAGAATAATTTTCATCTCTAGTTTTTTTTTCTTAAACGAATTTTGTGCTTTAGCTTTTCATGTTACTTTGTCCTCACTACGTTGTATTAGTTAGAAACAAAATTAATGTTGTTTCCAGATTTTCCTTAATTGGTTCATAAATATATATTTGATTCTTATGAATATCATAAATGAGAAATATTTTAACCACAAAAATATTACACAAAAATATTTACAAATTAAACTGACTTGTCTTGATGTAATATGTCAGATTGTAAAATTACTTTTATTGTAAAGTAGATCAAATGGATCACGTAAAGCCATATCAGTTTGTGGGTTTATTTTTGTGTAATCTTTTTTGTTTGTAACAGTTCTTTTCATAAATTAGAAAAAGCCAAACCTCAAAGTAAAATTCCAAGGTGAATCCAAACGTTACAAACTGGCCTCCTGCAAAAATCAAATAAGAAAAAAATCTCAGAGGATCAATCAACTAAAACCAAGCAAAAGATAAAAATCAGAAAGTTAATAAATAGAAAGTTCAAACGAAACAATTCAAACCTCAAACAAAAAAAAGAAAAAGAAAAGAAAAGAAATTCTTAAAATCAAATAACTTGCAGAAACTAAAAAATAAAAACAAGAAAGAAATCAGATGTTCAATCATCAGAGACTAAAACAAAAATTGGATCACTTAAAGGAAAAGATTAATCATCAAATCTTGACTCATGCACAACAACGTACAAAGAAAAAAGAGTTGTAATAGGTTACCGCCCACCTTGACCGCTGGGCGTGCCGCCTAGTTTATTTTATTTGTATTTTTCTTTTAATATTTTATTAACATATTTAAATATTTTTAAAAAATAAAAAATACACTAATACATTTAAAATCACTTTCTTAATTATTAAGTAAAAATAAATAAATACACAAGCGATCAAAAGTCTTGATCTCAAAAGGAAGAAGATGAATGAGGATCGAGGATTTTCATCATATGATAGAGGAAAGTTATAATAATAACTTTCTTTTATTTAAGGCTTATTACAACAAAAATTGTATTAAAAACTTCTATCGTCTTATAAAAGGGAAATGCTGGGCACCATCCGGAAGCCGCAGCACTCCCTTCACAATTTTTTTTTTTCCTTCACCTCAACACAGTGTGTTGAGGATGTTAGGCCGCTGTGAATATTTTTCCCTTATAAAAACCCTCATCATCTAAATTCTATTTTTTTTAGAACAAACAGAATATTAAATGTTTTTTTTTTTGGTTTTATTGTTACAATGTATCACACAAAAATCACAACATGCAAACAAAAAAAAAATCCTGCACATCATCCAACTTTAGATTCTTATAGATCAAACCTTAGATCATCTACGCGCGACAACACACAAAGAAAAAAAAATACTGGACATCACATAACCAATATAACTCAAATTGCAAAATTGCTTCAAATATATTATTAATTTGAATTTATTAAAGCTAGAACATGGACTGGAAAAAAAAATTTATTTCTACAAAGAGAAATTGAAATTTTAGTAATATAACATTGTGTAAAATTAAAAATTAGAAAATTAAAAAATTTATATATACTACAATTCAAACTGTAAATTTGCTTCAAATATGTTATTAATTTCAGCTCAATAAATAAATTATTCAATTATAACAAAACGAAACAAAGATTTTACTTTTTAAAATTATATATGTACTTAATAAATCATTAATAAGCAAAAATCTTGATAGATCCTTAAAAAATGGAAATATAAAATTATAAGCAAAAATCACTAAAGGTTTTATACATAATTCACAAAGTCCACAAATACAAATCTCAAACCAAACTAAAAAAAATCAGAATCTTATTAGATGAATAACCAAAAATATTACAAAATCATAAGCAGAAACAAGTAAAAAATGAGAATATCAATACAAAACATAAATATAAAATCATATATGCAACTACATATTTATTCAGATTGAGAAAGTTCAGAAATACCAACTTGAAACCAAAAAGCCCAAACCTAAAATCATAAACTTAAAAAATTTATACATAGTACAATTCAAACCCTAAATTTGCTTCAAACATGTCATTAATCTAATGTACATTTTACATAATAGACTTGAAAAAATCTCATTTATACAAAGAAAAATTAATTTTATAGTAAAAATGCAAATATAAAACTCAAATTGTAAACTTGATTCAAATATGTCAGTAATCTGACATTAATATATAAATTATTCAAACAGGAAAAAAAATTTACATGTACAAACTAAACAACCTATAAACATAAATAACAGAAAAAGTAAAGAATAAACACCTCGAACAGATAAATTGTAAACAATAAAAAAAATTGATGTCTACCCAATGGAAAAAAACCTAAATCCTCATAAACATAATGCAAAATTCTTGTATAAACTTAAAATAAATAAATAAATAAAATGTTCAATCATCAAATCTTGAATCATGCACATGAACAACGTACAAAGAAAAAAAATATGTGTACATGAAGTAACCAATATAATTATAATGTATAAGTCCCATCTTTCGCACTAAAACAAAAATTAAAAAAAGACTATATTATAAAAAACACTAATATTTTATGTTTAGAAAATATCATATTATATTATCATATTTAGATTATTAAGCATGTTCTGAATAAATTAACATGATATTATATTGTAGCATTAAAACATTTGTAGCATAGAAAATACGTCCTCATCTAAGAAACAAAGAAAATGAATGAGGGGGACTTTCATCACATGATGGAGGAAAGTTATAATAATAACTTTCTTTTATTTAAAGATTATTATAGCAAAAATTGTGTTAAAAACCTCCATAAAAAACCCCATCATCTAAATTCTCTTTTTTGAGAACAAATAGAATACTCAATGTTCTTTTTGGTTATTGTTACAATATATCACACAACAATCATAACATGCAAAAAAAAAAAAAAAAAAAAAAATCCTTGCACATCATCTAACTTCAGATTCATACAGACTTTAAACAAAACAACCAAAACCTCAAAGCAAACAATCTAAAGTTGTTTGCCCAAAAAAAACGAATTGCCCAAAAGAAGAGAGAACACACAATGGATCTATTTACTCACTGATAAATGGATAATTATGTTGTTTTAATACTCTTACTATAGTGGGTTGAGTGAACTTTATTTGTTAAAATAAGAGTACTGTGCATTAGATCTTCCTGGCATGTGAAATCACTATTTACACCTTAAGTAGATATAAACTTCATTTTCTCCTATCAGAAGAACTTAACTCACGTGTACATGGTCTGATTATTACTTCTATAAACTAATGGTCTGGCTAGTGTTAATTGCAACTTATATGAGCTGTGGCCCATTGCAGGAGTGAAGCCAATGTCATGAGATACACAAGACTTGTGACTTGTTGAGGCTAAAACCTGAGATCCAGAACCCATGTCCATAGTTGAAGCCCATGTGGAGAAGCTAAAATTAGGGGTGGGCAACGGGGCCCCGCACCCCGCTGCCCCACCCCCGTTCACCCTACCTTCGCATGGTGGGGAGGGCAACCCCGCTCCGCCCATGCGGGGGCGGGGCCCTCCGCCCTGCATCTAAGGCCCCTAGCGGGGGCAGGTGGCGGGGAGGGCCCAACCTCGCCCCGCCCCCGTCTACATTTATATATATATATATATTATATATAAACATAAATATATATTTATGTTTTACAAATTGTGTATATATAAATATATATTACAATTTGTTAGACTTGTTCACAAAATATGCATTGGTAAATTTAAAAACTACATAGTTTAAAAGCTGATACACTACAATTTACACAAAATATATACTAGCAAATTTAAAAATTACATAGCTTTTAAATAATAGTCATATTTACAAAATTTAAATTTATAATTTGGGTCTAAAAATGTATTTTTAATTACTTTTACACTTAGAAATAATTTTTAAACCAAATAAAATGTAATATTTTTTTAAGTAGACGGAGGCGGGGCAGATTGGGCACCCCGCACCCCACCCCCGCATCTCGAGGGCGGGGGATGAGGGTGAAAACCCCACTCCCTACCCCATGCGGGGAGGGGTGCGGCGAAGGAGTGGTCCCGCTGCATAGGGGGCGGGTAGCACCCCTAACTAAAACTTGAGAAGAAACAGTGATTTGCTTTAGGCCTAATAGAAGGCCACGTGAAGGATCCAACTCACGACCAAAACCGATAAACACATACACGATTATTCTTGAGAACTTGGGGACCATGAGAAGCAAAGAGAGGAGGCAGTTATGCACGATGGAGAAGTTGCGATATGTGGCAAGGAGAGAGAAGATGAGAGAAGATTCTGAGTATAAAAGAAAGAGGAATCTTTGGGTGAAGGGAGTTAGTTTTTATTTTATTTGTCATTTTATTCTCCTGCTTTGTTGAGACGATTTTTTGGAATTTTTTCTAAGCTTTTTCATTTCAATATTTTATATTTTTGTGATGAAGATGATAGGCTAATTCCATTGCCTGGGTTGCGGTAGAGCTCTCTTTTGCTTACTTTATTTGCTGGATTTTTGTAGTTCTTGAATTTTGCACTTCACTGCATCGGGAATCAGATTCTGAAAATTGGGTTTCTGTAAGACCCTCTCGCTATTGCTCTTGTTCTGTTGTAGACACTAGGCACATCATAACCTTGAATTAGTCGAGGTGTCTCTCAGCTGAGTGTTAAAGCAAAATTTGGTTGATGTTTAGTGATGTATTTTTACAGAGTCTTGGTACATGATCTCTGAGTTTATGATTTTCAAATTACTTTTTATTAATGTCTTGAATGGATAAATAATCGATGGGTGGTACCAGGAATCCTTGTGAAGAGTGAAGTCAAGGAAAATCTTAAAAACGTAACCCAGGTGTCTGTCAAATTGTTTCTACTAATTCTGTGATTTCAAAATTCTCCAATTAAAATTCTGGTTGCAACTTAGTAAGGTTATAATTACAGCTTGTTATAGGATACATTTTTTATTGCTTGAGTTTATACTTTAAAAATCCAAAAAGAGTTTTACATAGCATTTTACATCACCATAATTTACCATAAGTCTTCACAAGTACTTTGAAAATCATTTGTCCCTGTGGAATACGATACTGGACTTATCTGTGATACAACTTGACACTTTTACACTTGGAAGCACATTTGAGACTGAGTCACTCACAAATATGCAAATTACAAAACCAAATATAGCTACTACCCAAATGATCAACACAAAATAAGAAAACATTCGAAGAGATGAAAGAAAAAAAAACAACACTGCATGAAAAAAAAAATCTATTATGTCATAAATCCAAAAATCACACAACCAAAAAAAAAAAAAATCTTCAACCCAGTTAATTTATTTCTCCACAAATCTATAAATCACACAATCAAAAAAGCTACAGCCAGTTGATAAAAACCAAACCTCGACGAAATGAAAAGAAAAAAAAAAACCCCACATCAAACAATCCAAAAAAAACCTATTTTTTCACAAATTTTCAAATAACAAAAAGTCCACAACATGTAAACCCACAACATACAAATAAACATCATACAAAAGGAAAAAATCTACTTTTTAACACATTTGCAAATCACACAACCAAAAAAACCTTTAATCCAGTCTATGAACAAAAGTCAAAAATGAAAAATGTGAAGATTATAACATCGATATCAAAGAAGGAAAAACAAACTAAGCTTGGATTTATCACAACATGAAAAAGAAAAAGAAAAAATCCACAACATGCAAATCTAGAACATGCAAACAAAGAATTTTTTTTTTCTTTTTACATAAATTTGCAAATCGTAAGAGAGAAAGCCAACAAATGAAAACAACATACAAAAAACTCACAACATGCAAACAAAGAAAAAAAAAATCTATTTTTCCACAAATCTCCAAAGTTGAAGAGAGAAAACGACATGGGGAAACCAAATCAACAGAGAAAATGCAGAGAAGAGAGAAGATGAAGAGAACAAAGTAACAAACACTTCGAAAAACAAACCGGAGGAGAGAAAACTAACACGTGAAAATGAAAAGAAGAGAGAACCCACAGAGAAGAGAGAAGACGAAGATAAGAATTGAGAAGAAGAGACAAAAAATAGAAAACACACAACATGCAAACACAAAACATATATACAAATAAACAACATACAAAAGAAAAATTCTATTTTTACACAAATCGAAAGAGAGAAAGCCAACAAACGAAAATAAAAAAACAAAAAACTCACAATATGCAAACAAAAAAACCACTACATGCAAAGAAAAGAAAAAGAAACCCATCTATCTTGTTTAGAAATCTGGAGACCAAAAACCCGTCTAGAAAAAAAAAACACAACGCTGGAAAAAGGGAAAAAAGAAAAAAGAAAATCCTGCACTAACACATTGACACAGAAGAAATCCAACCAAAAAAACACCACCATTAATAGAAGGAGTCACAAGAAGAAAAAACACTTGACAGAGACATAAGAAAAGGAAAATCACTACACTAATACATCTACTGACATACTGACACAAAAAAACCCCTCAACCACTCGACGGTCATAGATGGAAAGAGAAAAAAAATGGACTGACACAAATAAACCCATCACCTTGACCTAGAAAAGAAAAATCGCTGCACTAATACGCCGACTGACACACCGACACCAAAAAACCCTCAACCACTTGACGAACATAGAACGAAAGAGAAAAAGGAAACGGACTGCAAACACAAATAAAGCCATCACCTTGATCCACGGACACTCAAACCATCCTCAACTTTTCCCAAGACTCAATCCATCCCCTTTTCCCTAAACATCAACAATAAAAAAATCTAAAAAGATCATTACATCCAATTAAAAAAATAAATAACAAACATCTACTCTTTTCACAAATCCAACCAAAAAAACACCACCATTAATTTAAACCGAGGTTGAAAAATGTAAATACACTAAAATAAAATCTAAAATCCTCAACCACTCGACAGACACAGAAGAAGAAAGAAGAGAGAAAAAAAAAAGTGTCACTGACGCAAAAGACCCATCAACCTCAACCACCCTAGCACTCAGCTTCTTCCAACACTCAAACCATCCCCATCAGCAACACTCAACCTAACGCAGTGACACTAAAACATATCAGGCGATCCAATTCCCAGAGGCTCAAACAATCCCTATTCCCAAAATTAAAAAAATGAAAATAACACAAAGACATTTATAGTTTGTTTTCAGAAAACATCTCATCTCATCTAATTATTACAAATTTCTAAATTTTCAATACAAAATAAAATAAACAATTCAACTAATTTTTCAAATCTCAAAACAAAAATAATACTAAAAAATATATTCTAATAATACTTTATTCAACTTTTTAACTTTAATCTCAATTCATCTCATCTCATCTGTAAAAACAAACGAGGCACGAAAACCGATTAAGCAAAGAATTAAAAAAAAAAAATCCAAAAAGATCATAGATGCATTAAAAATAAAAAACAAGAACTTCAGCGAGAGGGAGGAGAATTCCATGACAAGAACAAATCAACAAACCAGATGAATTAAAAGAAAAAAAGAATCAAGATCATAACATGCAAACCCAAAAAATGAAGACACAATAAGAGCAAACCCAAAAAATGAAGACACAATAACATTAAACTAAAAAATTGAAAATAAAATAATGTCATGCAAACCCAGATTTTAAAGAAGAAAATCAAGATCATAACATGCAAACCCAGAAAATGAAGACACAATAAGAGCAAACCCAAAAAATGAAGACACAATAACATTAAACTAAAAAAATGAAAATAAAACAATGTCATGCAAACCCAAGTTTTAAAGAAGAAAATCAAGATCATAACATGCAAACACAATAAAAGCAAACCCAAAAAATGAAGACACAGTAACACTAAAATTAAAAAAAAAAATGAAAATACCACAATGTGATGCAAACCCAAAAAATAAAAACCGATTAATCCAAGAATAAAAAAAAAAGAACCCAAAAAGATCATAACCGGCGACAAAGGGAAAACAACAAAATAACTTCACCGAGAGGAAGGAGTTGGAGATGAGCTTCGTTTAGAGAATGGGAATAGGAGTTTTGATGAGAGAATGCTGGAGAGGAACTTCAGTAAAAAAAAAAAATAACGAATTTCAGCGTGAAAGGAGTGAAAAAACTCAACCTGCATAGCCGGAAAAATAGAAAAAAGAAGACGCACAAACTGGAGAAGCAAAGCAGGAGAGAAACTCTTAAACTAAAAAAATGAAAATACCACAATGTCATGCAAACCCAAATAATCAAAACCGATTAAGCAAAGAATAATAATAATAAAAAGAACCCAAAAAGATCATAACCGGCGACAGAGGAAAATAAAACAAAATAACTTCACCGAGAGGAAGGAAATGAGCTTCGGCGAGAGAATGAGGGAGAGGAGTTTCAGTGAGAGAACGCCGGAGAGGAACTTCAGTAAAAAAAAAAAAGGAAAAAAAAACAACGGACTTCGGTGAGAGGAATGATTACTGAAGTTTCGGTCAGAAAATGAGGGAGAGGGAGAGTGAAGCTTCGGTGGAAGAAATGCTGGAGACTGAGCTTATGAGAGAATGAGGAAAGAAGATGAAATGCAAGAGGAAAAAAGAAGACGAAAAGATAAAAGGAAAGCAAAATAAAATAAAAAAATCCATTGACAATTATACCCCTAAAATACATGGAAAATGCACAACACCCATGTATTGAATAGCAGGGCAAAATCGACAAAATGCAAAAAAGAAGAAAAAAATGAAATGACAAAAATTACTGTAGACTATGGTAGCTACCCGAAAGCCACTTATTATATATAATAGATATTAGATATATGCAAGGCCAGTTAAAAGGATTTTGAACCAAGTTCAAGGGTGTTTTCCAAATTAATATAAATGTCTGGAGGGGACATTTAGATCCATGGGCTAAAACCATCTCTAAAGTCAAGCCCATCTCTAAAGCCAAGTCCATCCCTAAGGTCAAGTCCATCCGCAAGCTCAAGGAGACTTATAGATGGCTTAAGGCTAAAAGCCCTACAGATAGAGGACTAATAAGTATAATAGCTAAGGAGATAACCCCAAAAAATTGGGGATGAGGCCCAAGACTTGGTACGAATATCCGGCGGGAGATAACTTCTACAAAACAGAAGATATCATCTTCATTTAAAAAAGGGATCACAAATGATAAGCATAGAGAACTGGTGATTAGAG
This sequence comes from Juglans mandshurica, assembly GCA_022457165.1. Classification (NCBI taxonomy): domain Eukaryota; kingdom Viridiplantae; phylum Streptophyta; class Magnoliopsida; order Fagales; family Juglandaceae; genus Juglans; species Juglans mandshurica. Next base: position 6,863,416 of record CM039620.1, on the reverse strand, counting down.
TTGATTACCATCACGCCACATTATGCTATAAATAACTTGGTAGAGGTAACATCATTTGGATCTTCATCTTTTATATACTTATTCTCATACTGTTACTAACTTAAGCATCATATTTTACACAGGGAGATCAGCGCCGTCCCTTCATTGTAGCATGTGTCATCCCTGTGATTGGTGGTGTGAAATACGTCCTTAACAGTGGCACCGTCTGTGGGATTTAAACAAACTTCAACGTGGTTTTCACATGCCAACCGTCTGAGATCACAAGCTGATCGAGATCCCGGACTGAGCATGACAGAGGCAAAAGGAAGGTTAGCGGAAGTGGAGGAAAGACTAAAACAAGTAATGGCGGTTGTCAAACAATTGCAGAAAGAGAACGAGGAATTAAAGCAGCAGAGGGATAATCCCCCTGCCCATAATGGGCAACCTGAAGGGATGCACACAGCGCCAGGGGTTAATAGCGAAGAAGTGGAGAAGAAGAAGATGCATGATGAACTACGCAGTTTAGTAGATAAATATGAGGAGATGGCTAAGAGGATGGGTGGCTCCTCTTCCGTGGAGCAACTCCTCACATGCACGAACCTCCTTTATAGCCAGGAGTTCATGGCGGTCCCCCTACCTGCTAAATTCGAAATGCCGCAGATCAACCTGTACGATGGGTCTAAAGATCCCATTATTCATCTTGAGAATTTTAAAACACACATGACTCTCCATGGCTTCCCAGGGGAGATGGTTTGCCGTGCCTTTCCGTTGATTTTAAAGGAATAGCACGGGGGTGGTTCGAGATCCTTCACCCAGTATCAATTGGCAGCTTTGAGGAGCTTGCTAAACAATTTCTTACACAGTTTATGGCTAGCAAAAGACGCCGCAAACCAGCGACCTATCTGTTAACCGTAAAGCAGAAGGAGGGGAAAAATCTGAAGAACCACCTAACACGCTTCAATAAAGAGAGACTCACCACTGATGATCAAGACGAGAAAATCACCTTATCTGCACTAGTGGGAGGAATCTGGCCTCGAAGCCCCTTCATGGCTGAACTAGCTAGAAGAACTCCATCCACCCAGAGAGTTCATGGATCGAGCAGATGACTTTGCCAATGCAGAAGATATTCTACAAGCTATGCTAGAGCCACAAAAGCAGGAGACAAAGGCGGAAAACAAAAACCAAATGGGTGAAGCCACCCTGATGACAGACGAGACCATTATACTAGCCACCAAGATCATGGGCACTAACTTGTGCATAACAACCTCAATGTATAGGAAAATGATAGAAACCCAAGAAAAGAAGAATTCATGCCTAACAAAGGACAACGCCATTGGACCTATCACTAAAGCTACACCCATTGCACCGAAGATTGCATCACCCTGAAAAGGAGGATTGAGGAAATGATTGGACGTTGGGAGTTGGAAAGAATGCTAACTGATTACATGAAGCCACAGAGGGAGGGAAGTCGGGAAAGACGAGGCAGAAGCCCTAAGCACCAAAAACAGGAGGAGCAGAGATGAAATAATTCTCCGTGACCCAAGAGAGACCATATACAGGCCCCCTTTGGGAAAAATCCGCACTATAGTAGGCGGATTTGCTGGCGGCGGTGCCAATGCATCCGATAGAAAGGCCCATGCATGAAGAGCAAGATATCATGAAGTATACATGGCAGATCGACAGCGTAAGTACCATAGGGCGGAAACGACCATGACCATCTCATTCGGAGATGAGGATTGTGAAGTGGTTATGTACCCCCATGAAAATGCCTTGGTTGTTACACCACTGATAGCCAACTACACGACTAGACGAGTCTTGGTTGACAATGGAAGTTTTGTTGACATTCTCTTTTGGGACGCATTTGTTTGAATGGGGATCCCAACAAACAAGTTGCGACCATCCCCCTCCTCGTTGAAAGGCTTTTTAGGAGAAGCTATTCAACCCGTGGGCGCCATCGCCCTTCTTGTAACAGCAGGGCAAGGCACCCACACGAGCATGACTGACTTTTTAGTGGTCAAGGCACTGTCGTATTATAATGCCATATTAGGGTGCCCGATCCTTAATGACTTAAAGGCGGTCACCTCCACATACCACCTTAAAATGAAATTCCCAACAGAAGCGGGGGTAGGCGAAGTCCGAGGTGAGCAGACATTGGCCCGAGAATGTTAGGTCCAGGAATTGAAGACATGAGCACCGACGGTATGCTCAGTAGATGATTAAAAAGAACAGCTACCTCCACCACCTCAGCTGGGAGAAGGGCAAGACATAGAAACCAAGAATGAGGATAGTTTGTTACAAGTCGAAGCCAACGAGCCCTTGCATATAGTAAACCTGCATCCAGAATGCCTAGCCGCCACCACAAGGGTGGGATCCAAGGTCCCGCCGGAGTATCAGGAAGCCCTGGAACAATTGTTGATCAAGCATAAAGATGTCTTTGCCTAGAGCCATGAAGAAATGCCTGGAATCGATAATTCGATCATAGAGCACAACCTTTGCATTGACCCACAAGCAAGAAAGTACGACAGAAGAGGAGGTCGTTCAGCACAGAGAAGTGCACGGTCATAGTAGAAGAAATCAAGAGACTCCTGGCGGCGAGCTTCATATGGGAGGCACACTACTCAGAATGACTCTCCAACATAGTACTAGTAATAAAGGCCAATGGCAAGTGGAGGATGTGCGCAAACTTCACCGACCTCAATAAAGCTTGTCCCAAGGATAGCTTTCCACTATCTTGAATTGATTTCATCGTGGATGCCACAGTAGGACACTAATTCTTAAGCTTTATGGACTGTAACACCCCGTATTTTAGCATATTTTTAATTAAATGGTTATTTTTATTAATTTAAATATTGATTCTCTTGTTTCAAGTTTATCGAATTTTTCGTTGGTTTATTTCTATGATTTTTAATTTGTGTAAATTATTTTGATAGGCTTCCTTAATATTAATTATTGTTATGCATTCAAATTGCTCTTTATTTTAAGTTAATTTATTGTTAGATTTAATTATTTTATTTTCATTTAATCACTACGTTTAAATTATTTTATTTAACTTGCTGTTTTGAAATTTTTTTCGTTAGATCATTTGTGTGACCCAATATGTGAGGATTGGACCTCATTTCTTTCCCTCACTTTTTCTTTTTCCTTTTTTCTTTTCCTCTTTTTCTTTTATTCTTCTTTTCTTTTTTCCCTTTATTTTCTTTTCTCTCTCTTTCCCTGCTTCTCTCCCCACGCGCGTGACACCTTCCCTTCTCTCCCCTGTTCGTTTTTTTTTCTTCCACCAACAGCGTCGCCATGAGCCACCTGTGTGCGTCACCACCCCTCCCGTTTTCCTCACCTTCGGCCGGCGACCTCACACTCCGGATTCTAGCCCCTCTCACGCCGCCGTGAGCTCCCACACACGGCTTCAAGCCGCGACACTCCTTGTGTTCGTGCGCTGCTATCGCGTTACCATTGGCCACCACCTCTTCACCACATCACTGGCTACCCCCCAGCTACCTAACCCACCCATTCTTAGCTCTGATCTGCCACCAGCGAAATCCATCCAACTCCATTTCCGTTTTAGGCTTTTTGGACTTCAACAACCCTCTACGCCGCCACTCACGGCCAACTACCACTACCATTAGCTTCATCGACATCCCTAAGTCCTGCCCTAGTAATCTCAAGTCTTCGTTTGTCCCCGTTCAAAAACTAGCACTTTGAGACCACGACCATAGTGCATTTTGCATTGTTACGTTGCTGTGCCGCCACTTCTAGCACCTCCATAATCCTTCGAGAATTATACTATAGTGCTGTAAGTATTTTTTTCAAATAACTTTCGTGATTTAAATGTATTTTTACACTAACTTATATTTTTTGTGAACTGGTTGGTTGAGCCGGACTGACTCCGAGGACTAAGGGGGTCGGTTGGATTGGAGAATAGAGTTGTTGTATGATTGGATTATGCGGGGATTTGTTGGCTGTTGAATATTTTTGTTGTGTCTTGTACATTGCATAATTGCACGCATGTTCATGTTTGTAAATGAAAATTAGGTTTTCGCATAATTGCATACATGTTCATGTGTATATTTGAAAATTGAGTTTTCATGTGAGAAATGGTTTTGGGTGCGTGTGTTTTACGACCCCAAGCTGAGATGGGCATTATCTCGGTGGAGCTCCTCTGGTCACTTGGGAGTGAAATATACTGAGTGACGTCCCCTGGATTGTGTGCGGAACTGGGCATCGCTCGTCACGAAGCCACTTGCACGGTCGTTACCCATGGCGTGACGAAGAGAGTTAGGGTGTGCGGATGATCCCTAGGGGAGATCATGGTGCATACGGTTAAAATGGATAATGGGCTATTTTTTAGAAAAATAGCGTGTGTTGGATAAAATGATTTTATGTGAATCATTTTTGGGAAAATGATGGATTATGTATGGGGCCATTTTCAGGGAAAATGGCGGGAAATGTTTTTATGGATATGTTTTGGGCCAAATGGGATTTTTGGCGTGCGTTGGAAATATTCATTTTCAGGAAAATGATGTTTTGGGGTCTAATGCATATTTCACCATATGCATGCATTATTGTAGGTTGCATTAATGCATTTTTATTCTCGATGGTTGTTTGGTTTATACTTACCTGCGGTATCGTTTTATGGTAACGCAGATTTTGATGCAGATGATGCTGAGGTTAAGCCTGAGGAGTCGGCTCTGCCAGAGGAGTGATATGGGATCACTCGTTTATATCTTTGGACTTTGTATTATATTTTTCGGGATAATTGTCTAACTCTTTTTAAAAGTTTTACATATATAAATTTGTATTAAACAATTCTGGTACTTAGTTGACTTATTTAAATTATCCGCTGCACTGCTCATTGTACATTATTGCATGTACACACACTTGGCACTATCGTTGGGATGCATGACTGTGTTGTCATCATCCGGGCGTCTTGATTCTCGAGTTTCCGTACATGGGGGTCGGGGGCGCCACATGGACGCCTACTTTGGGTACAATCAAATCTAGATGAACAAGACGGATGAGGAGAAGACAGTGTTCATAACTAACAGATGACTCTACTGCTATCGGGAAATGCATTTTGGGCAGAAAAATGCTGGAGCAACATATCAAAGGCTAGTCAATCGGATGTTCAAGCGCCAAATCGGAAAGACTATGGAGGTATATGTGGACGATTTATTGGTGAAAAGTAAGGACGCCACACAGCACCTAACGGATCTTAGGGAGTCCTTCGCGATATTGCGAAAGTACAAAATGAAGTTAAACACAGCTAAATGCGCGTTCGGGGTAAATTTGGGCAAATTCTTGGGGTTCATAGTCTCACAGAGAGGAATAGAGGCAAACATTGAGAAGATAAAGGCCATCTTGAGAATGGCGCTGCCTTAAACCATCAATGACACTCAGAGTGTGACCAAGCCTTCCAAGAGCTAAAGAAATATTTAGCCACCCCGCCCCTACTAAAATAGCCTAATCAAGGAGAAGTTATGTACGTGTACCTGGCAGTATCTCCCCAAGCCTTGTCAGCTGTCTTAGTGAAAGAAGAAGAAGGGACGCATGCGCTAGTATACTATACAAGTAGGGCCCTAAGAGGTGCCGAAGTCAAATACCCGTGGATGGAAATACTGGCATTCTCGCCAGTGGTAGTCGCCAGAAGGCTATGACTGTACTTTCAGGCTCACCCAATAAAGGTCTTAATAGAAAATCCTCTTGGAAGAGTGTCACAAAAATGGGACTCCTCCAGGTGTTTGGTCGCATGGTCGATCGAGCTCAGTGAGTTTGAAATCATTTACTCCCCTAAAAATGCCATCAAGGGCCAAGCACTCACAGATTTTGTGGCAGAGTTCAGTGGGTTCCCTGCTGAAACCATAGCCCCACTACCGGGGAAACCCTGGACAATCTATGTCGATGGATTGGCATGCCGAGCATGAGGTGGCATATGAGTGCATATCATCACCAATAACGAGGCGGAATACTAAGCCTTGATAGCAGGATTATCTGCGGCCTAGGTGTTAGGTGCCAAGCAAGTAGAAGTTAAGGCAAATTCCCAAATAGTGGTTAACCAAGTCATAGGGACCTACGCCATTAATGGGAAAAAACTTAAAAAAATATATTGAGCCGGTACTAGCACTACGCGATCAATTCGAACACTTCTCCATAATACAAATTCCAAGGGCTGATAACTCTGTGGCAATCAAGTTAGCAAACGCAGCCTCAACCAGGGATGAAGTAGAGTTGCCATGTGAAGTACAGTGGAGACTGATTGAAGGTACCAGCTGTTGAAATCTCGATTAAACAAATAGGGCCCGGAACGCCAGAATAGGCCAATGAAATAGAATAATATCTGGATACAAGAAGGCTCCCCGAGGGGAAGGAGGCGGCAAGGAAGATTAAGAAGAAAGCAGCACGATTTGTCAAAATCGGCGGCATTCTGTACAAGAGGGGCTTTGCAACACCCTTACTCAGGTGCTCTCGCCAGAAGAAGCGCAATATATACTCGCAGAGATATACAAAGGCATCTGTGGCAACCACTCAGGTGGAAAAGCATTAGCAATGAAAGCCCTGAGGACGGGGTACAATTGGCCCAACGCCTTTAGGGACGCCCAACAGTTCTCCAGGAGATGCGCCCAGTGTCAGGCGTACGCCCTGGTTCCCTATTGCCCACCAGAAAATTATCATCTGTCACTTCCCCATGGCCCTTTGTCCGGGGAACCGACCCGGTCGGTCCTTTCTCACTTGGAAAAGGCAGGGTGAAGAACATGGTTGTAGCAGTTGACTACTTTACGAAGTGGGCAGAAGCAGAAGCACTAGCTACCATAATGGCTAAAGTTGTAACCAGATTTTTATGGAAGAACATTGTGTGCATGTTCGGGATCCCCAATACAATAATATCAGACAACACGAAGCAATTCGACTCTGAACATTACAGGGCGTGGTGCCAAGAACTCGGGATAAAAGTGAAGTACTCGTCACCAGGACATCCACAGGCAAATGGGAAAGTAGAATCAACAAACAAATCCCTACTTGAAATTTTGAGGAAGAAAGTAGGCAATCGGAAGGGCGAATGGACAGAAGAGCTGCTAGGAGTCTTATGGGCTTACAGGACTTCGGTTAAGGCCCCATTAGGAAAGACATTGTTTACCTTGGCATACGAGAGTGAGGCAATTGCCTCCACAGAAGTTGGCCTACCAACACACCGAACCACTTTGATTAGGCGGAGAACGACCAAGCTCTTAGTGAATAACTAGACCTCCTCAAAAAGATAAGAGAGAAAGCGGAAGTCCAGAGCATCCTCAGCAAGAGAAGAACATAGCAATATTTCAACAAGTGGGTCAAACCAAGATCGTTTAAAGTCAGCGACTTGGTCCTAAGAGACACATGAGTCACCACACAGGATGAAAGGAAGCTCGGACCACGGTCGGAAGGGCCTTATGTAGTAACAGCTACTAACCACCCAGGATCATATCGACTCAAAGATAGCGAGGGGAAAAAGTTATAGCATCCGTGGAACGCCGAGCACTTAAAAAAGGTTTTATCCTTAGAAAGTTTATCTCTTTATTTATCAATATTTATTTCAGAGAAAATATTATATTCCTTTCAAAATATATGCTTTAGCCAATTATTATGCTGACGAACGGGCATGATGGTCGAACAAACCACACGGCCCTCTCCAAAGATCGCAAACAAACGGGCGTGGAGGTCGCAAAGACCACACGGCCCTCTCCAAAGATCACTAATGAAAGGGCGTGGAGGTCGCAAAAACCACACCGCCCTCTCCAAACTAACGAGCGTGGAGGTCAGAAAGACTACACGACCCTCTCCAAAGATCACAAACGAACGGGCGTGGAGGTTGCAAAGACCACACAACCATCTCCAAACGAACGAGCATGGAGGTCAGAAAGACCACATGACCCTCTCCAAACGAACGGGCGTGGAGGTCGCAAAGATCATATGACTCTCTCCAATCGAACGGGTGTGGAGGTCGCAAAGACCACACAACCCTCTCCAAAGATCGCCAACGAACGGGTGTGGAGGTCGCAAAGACCACACGACCCTCTCCAAACGAATGGTTGTGGAGGTCAGAAAGACCACATGACCCTCTTCAAATGAATGGGCATGGAGGTCGCAAAGAAAACATGGCCCTCTCCAAACGAACGGTTGTGGAGGTCAGAAAGACCACATAGCCCTCTCCAAACGAAAGGGAGTGGAGGTCACAAAGACCACAATACCCTATCCAAACGAACGGGTGTGAAGGTCGCAAAGACCACACGGCCATCTCCAAACGAATGGGCATGGAGGTCACAAAGACCACACGGTCCTCTCCAAAGTTAGACACCAAACGTCGAGTTACACACTTGCAATGCAACTGAATGGGCGTGGAGGTCAGAAGACCACACGACCCACTCCAAAAGTTAGGCACCGAAAGCTGAGTTACACACTCCTAGTGCAATCAAATGGGCGTGAAGGTCAGAAAACCCCATGACCCTCTCAAAAGGTTGCCACTGAGAGCAAGGCTGGGCACAAAGAGCTCCAGCCAATGCACCCCCAGTACAATCCACGAAGGCATAAAAGCCGGGATACCAAACGACTGCCAAGTCCACGAGGAAAACGCCCACCAAAACACAAGTTTGCAGGCAAGCACGAAGGTGTAGAAGTTTGAAGAAAGACCATATCACCAAAAGAGAAGAATAAAAGCACTAAAAGAGACAAGGCAATATAAACAAACCACACGCTCAGCGGCCAACCAAAACCAACAAACGCATTCCAGGCAAAAAGTAGTAGAATAATAAAGAGACCAAAGTCCAAAAAACGTTTACAAACTAACAAGGATTCACAAAGTTCACAAAAGCCCAAAATAGGGGCCCAATAGTCATTACAAATAAAAACAAATTTTTTCATCCTTAAGGTGGGGGACGAGGAATGGCATCAGGCATAACATCCTGACCCATTAAATCTACATATTGATAGGTGGCGGCATCAGGCGTAAAGTTTTCTAAGTTTAAACTCCTTAGGTCAGTCTGGGGGTTGACCAACAAATGCATCTTCAAGAGTGCTAACCCCGCGCCATACCCATATCCAAAGGCCCTGTCCTGGATAGCAAGGGCAGCAGAAAGTTGGGGATGCAGCCGATCGAACAATCTCGTTTTTCGTAGTAGCCAGATTAGCGTCTAGCCTTCCTCACGCCACCCTTGACTCGTTCACTTCTCGAGACAACCTCTCCAGACTTGCCAGATTCTTATCCTGACAGGCATCAATCGTAGCATGCTCCTTCTTGTACTTGGTGAAAGCAGCCTTCTCCTGGTCCAAGTCACTTTGCAGCTCGGTGATCTTGGTGTCCTTCTCATGGCGCTCTTTCCAGAATGCCTCTCTCCTCCCAGCCAACTCCTTCGCCACTTTCTCGTACTCCTTTTCAAAGGAAGCCAAAGCAACAACCGCCTCCTTGAGCTTCTTCTCAGCATCAACCCATGAGTGATCAGAGGAGTCCAATGCCCTCTTAACCCGCAGAACCTCTGCTCGAATGGTGGCCCTCTCCATCTCAGCCGCATGCAGGGCAAAACTGTTACGGGCGTGGAGGTTCTTAACATGAACGAGTTCAGACTGATGGCTGGACGACTCCTCGCGAAGAGAATCAAGGTTAGCTTCCAAGGATTGGACATGACTATTAGCCTGCTTCAGACAACAGCGCAGGTAATTTCTCTCATCCTTGAGGCGGCTGTTCTCCTACTTGGCAAAGGAGGAGAACTTTCGTCTCTCACGAACCTCCTCTTCCAAATTGGACCTTTCCTCCATGACCCAAAACGCCAGGACTTCAACATTCTACACAAACACAATAAAGTTAGGAGCCAATACACGCCAAAGAAAGCACATGCAAACAAGATTAGAGAAAAAGGAAAAGAAGCCTTACTGGGGCCAACATTCTTCTCAGGCGCCTTTAGGAGTGTAAATCTAAACCAGAAAATCGGTCCGGACCGGACCGGTTAGTCCGGTTTTGAACCGGTCCGGTTCGGAACCGGTTCCTATTTTATGAAAACCGGCCGGATCCGGTCCGGTTTCAGTTCTGTAGTTTTCGGGACCAGACCGGACCGAATCAGACCGGTTGGAAAAAATATATATATAAAAATTAATTTTATATATTATACAAAATATTTATATATATAATATATAATTATATATTAAATTTTTATATATAATATATGTAATTATATATTATATTTGAAATAATTTCATATTATAATTTATAAATTAACATAAAATATTAATTTTCAATATGAACATTTGTAATTTGTTTGATCATATGTTATTAATATAATTATATATAAGATAATGTTGTTATAATTTATAAAATAAAAGTTTAATCTTAAAGATGAAAATTTAATTGATCATATGCTTTAAACATAATATATATATATATATATATTAAATTATTAATAACATTTTATCATAAGAAGTAACACTTTATTATACGTTTTTTTACTTTTAAAAACAAATCGAAAAACGGGACCGGACCGAAAATTTGATGTACCGGTTTAGAAGGGTAATCGTGGCGTAATCGGTTTTGAAAAATACAAAACCGGTATATACCGGTTCGGTCCTAGATTTTGTCTAAAACCGAACCGGACCAGACCGGTTACAGCCCTAGGCGCATTGTCATCTCTGTAATCACCTCCGAAGGAGGCAAAGAAGTACGTGGACCGATGTCCTCCTCCTAGGCAGCATCTCCCATCGAACTGGCTCCAACCTGCGTTGGACGCCCCAATGAGAGATCCAAGGCTACCGCCCCAATGGGCGGGCTACCTTCGACATGAGCACCAAATGGTTCACCAACAAACTCATCTTGGTGAAGGTCTGCTCGACCACTAACCCAATCTTACACCCTATCTTGATCCGTGGGTAGAGCCTCGCCGCTTGAATTGGTACAGGGCAAAGAATGCGAAGAGGAACCCAACCTTGCACAGGAGCCCACGCTGCCACCTACAGCTTCAGCCATGGTGTCACTAACCGCAGGGGCAGGAATATCGAGTGCTCCTTCCCCAGACACTGAATCCGCAACAGGAACCGAGGGGAATTTGAAAGGGGAGTCTAGAGAATCATTCCAAGGAGGGAGCCCAAGGTCGTAGGCTAATGAGAGATCCTCAAGAGCCTGTTTCATCAAAGCACCCAGCTCATCAAGACCGGGGCTCAACAATGGGGTGGTTTTCTCAGGGGGCGCCACTGGCGTGGCCTGGCCAGAAACAACAATACCCACGCCTGCCCCCTGCATCATTTTCTTGGGGGAGCCAGTGACGCTACTAGGCGTTGCACCCTCAATGCAAGGGTGTTTCATGTTTAGCCCCCCAGTCTGGGGAGCACTCCGTTTCATCGAAGGGGGAACTGGTTTGAGTTTTTTTCCCATGACATGGGCGCCGCTAGGCACCGATAAAAATCTATCAATACTGGAGTCAGAAAGAAGGTCCTCCAACCACAGACAGTCGCGGTCATGGTCCTTCGCCCATTCACAAACAAGATTCACATGATTTTGTTGACTATCAATCAACTCCAACGTTAAAAGCTTATCATCAGGGATGCGCCCGCAGTTGGCAACAACAAGGTAATCCCTAATGAGCATTTCGTCGGTGGGATAATCCCAACCATCACCAGAAATCAAGAAAAACTTACTAGTCCATTGCTTGGCGCTAACGGTTGGAGTAACGCCCTTCAAAGGCTACAAGGTGTTGTCCGCACACATGGAACTACAAACGTTCCTTGGTAGGGACACCACCCCGTAGAAAGACAAGAACTCATTCACCGTAAGATCAGGGTACCTCTCCCCAAGGGGCTCTAAAACGCTGCGGAAGACGACACAGGCGCACATCAACAGACGCCATGCTTTACTGTGAAGCTGGGCAGGAGCAAGCTGTAAAAAGTGCAGAACATCGCGCACTGGGTGGATGAAAGGAAGGCAAAGTCTGTTCGTAAGGGAGCAAACCATCGTAGCCCTATTCGTCAATGCACCCCCTTTCCGGGACATTCATGTTGATTGACTTAGGAATGCGAAAGGATTCCCTCAAATCGATGAGGTCCTCCACACCCAGAACTGAGCGCCAAGAATACCCATCAAAGGAGGTAGGCTGACGGGAGATAGAAGATTCGGGCTTCTACTTGGTCACTTTCTTAGCAGGACTACGGACTGGCCATCACGGAAGTCTTAAAGAAAGGAAAGGGGGACACAGGGGAAGATGATGAAGACGAGAGAGCAAAGGGGGACACGGAGGAAGATGAGGAAGACGGGAGAGCAAAGGAGAGTAAGGAAAGTGGTGATGGGAGGCAAAACAACGTGTAAAACACACCCAAGAAAGGTAATCATGGGATCCTTGGGAACCTGAAAGGTTTGGTAGCGCTGACGGTTACAGTTCCTTTTGAAACCTCATTAATTGAGCGGGAATAGTTATGGCTAACGTAAGCCACGTCTTTCCCAAAAAGGAAAGGGTGGAAGCTGGTGCACGCCAATTAGCATGGGTTATTTTCTAAAGAAGGCAAAGAGTCAATTAATATAAACAAGCTAGCGGGGAAGAAAGTCAATAAAAGAAAGAAAGGCTAAATCATGGTTATTTAATTTCCCATGTGCCAACATAAAGCAAATTAGCGGGATAACTGGAAGGGACATTTAGATCCTTGGGCTAAGCCCATCTCTAAAGCCAAACCCATCCCTAAAGTCAAGTCCATCCGCAAGCCCAGGGAGACTTGTAGATGGCTTAAGGCTAAAAGTCCTACAGATAGAGGACTCATAACTATAATGATGGAGGAGATAACCCCGAGAAATTGGGGATGAGGCCCAGGACTAGGTACGAATATCCTGTGCGAGATAACTCCTACGAAACAGGAGATATTCTCTCCATTTAAAGAATGGATCACAAAGGATAAACACAAATAACTGGTGATTAGAGTTGATCACCATCACGCCACATTATGCTATAAATAACTCAGTAGAGATAACATCATTTGAATTTTCATCTTTTATATACTTATTCTCATACTATTACTGACTTAAGCATCCAAGTTTACACAGGCGACCAGTGCCGTCCCTTCATTGCAGCAGGTGTCATCTGTGCAATTGGTGGTATGAAACACGTCCTTAACAATGTCATTATTTAATGTAGAGATCTGGGTCTAATAATGCTAAGCTAGCAGATTCGATGTTGATATTGTTGGACTAAATTGAGAAGGCAAATCATGCATATGATCGGAAAATGTGAAGATTTTAGGAATTGGGGTGATATTCCTCACATGTGATCAGTATTTTAGTTGTAACTTTGGCTACAGGTATCGGAAACGTGAATATGACCCCAATTCGAAAAACTCTTTTCGGTGCACAAATCATGGTCATCATGCTATGTCTGGTGGTCCCTATTTCAATTCTAAAATCAGTCGTTTTTCCCTCTGAGTCATCAATTTAAGTTATTTTTTCCTTTTATGATAACATTTTACTGTCACTAGAGATGATCCTTATAATTCTAACCTGGATCATATTTTTGGCAAGAATCTTATTCTATTATGTATTTTATTTTTAGGCAATAATTGAGATTTTGTATTTTCAAAAAAAATTCTCAAAATCTCGATCTTCCTAGGCTCTAGCTATTTGAATCCGGCTTGTGTATTTCAGAATCAGTTTTTGACTTTTATGAATAAACTCTATTTTCAGAATTTTCTGCCGTGTTGCCTTTTCTCTTACTCTCAATCCTTGGTTTCTGTTGATTAACTAGTCGTCAGACTAATCCTTATTTTGTCCGGCATCATTATCTTATTTCGTAAGCTAGTAATATACAAGCTGTATATTGACATGTCAATCGACATGGCCTGTTTGTTTTTAGTCTTTGTCGAAATAAATTTCATGTATTTTTTTCATTTCTGATCACTTTTTTTATTTTCTTTTTTAAAAAATCAATGAATGGTATACAAGTTTCTCCAAACAAACTCATCAATTGTATTAATATTGGCAGTTCCCACTTCCAAAAACTTAAGAACATCCAACCGATCATGCTTGTCCATAATTAAGGACTCTCGGGAATTAGGATCACATAGACAAGGAAGTTAATACAAAAGGGAAAAAAATCCTTGAAAATCACAGGGCTTTAATTACTTGATTTGCACCCACATCCCCATGCTTGGCACTCCCCGATAAACCACGAACAGCAAGTAGTATCCAGGAGGAGCAACCGCACTCGTCGGCGGGGCCATGACGTCGATTTTATAGGCGCCATGGAAAACCCTGTCCACATCAGTCTTAGCCAGCTCAAGCAGTCTTTGATTCATGGAGTATCCATGCGTTGTAAATGGCGGTGCGTACATGGTCACCTTGATGTCTTTCCTCACCACAAGCAATTTATTAACACTGAATTGCACCGAGAAGGTTTGTCCGTACGTTAGAGAGTTCTCCGAAGACTCGACGAAGATCTCCGGCCGGTGTTCAGCCAACGCAGGGTCCAAATAAGGCGGCGAGAACTTCTCTATCCTCATCTCGGTGGGGTACTTGGCCTTGAAGTTATACCCTGCATTGGGATTGCTACCTCCTACTAGAACTCTGCCATCGGGAAGTACCGCCGACGCAGAATGGTACATTCGGGGAATCGTGCTGGGTTCAAGCTCCTTAAACCTTTGGTCTGCCGGCTCATCGGGACTGTAAAGCACCGGAGTGAGATTCGGGTCCTCAGCAGAGTACCAAGCCGACGTACCTTTCTTTGCGCCGTTGAGGATCAGGAGGTCTCCGTTGGGGAGATTCAACATGTCGCCCATGACACGCGCCGAAGGCATGATTTCTTTCTCCCACGAAGCTTCAGGGTTTGTGATTTCAAGCCTGTTACAGTCTTCAAGAGCAGGCAAGAAAGTTCCCTTCTGGGCTAAACCGTAGGCCGCGGGCTTGGCGCCGCCACAAACAATAACCTCCACCGGAATGACCTCATCATTGTTAGCTTCGAGTTTTATAGGGAGAAGAGCAGACATTCCCGACGACGGGTAGTTGCGGGCGCCGCCGTCCAAGACTGGGAACTCTTTGATGATGGCATTGGTCTTAGGGTTTAGGAGAACGGAGCGATTGTTGGCGAAGATGAAGACGTTGCCGTCCGTGGAGAGGTGGACGAAAGGGTAAAGATTATTCTCGTCCAAATCAGAGGTTTCGTCCAGAAAGGGAAACTTGATGGATTTTTGGTTGGCAGCTCCTTCCTGTGGAACGTACTCGTAGCTGTATGACCTCCGGCCTCCAACCAGAATGAAGTCGCCATTGGCTAGCGTTGCTTGTGTAGCATACCTTAAAGCGCAACAAAATTTAGGTGACGACTGTTAAAAACTGATACTAGAGAATTTTATAAAAATAAAAAAATAAATCTACAAGTTTACTTTGACTTAGTAATATTGTAAATATATTTAACGTATTAAATTAAATCAACGTTAGTTTATAAATTTATTTTTATAAAATCAAATCTTTATGATTGTATTAATTAACATTTATTTAGAAGAAATTTAAGTAAGCGCATTTTGTTGAAGAAAATAGGAAGTTTATACTAATTCTGGACATGTTAAGTTTGAATTCGTCAGTGTTTCTAGTAATGGGGCCGGGGGTCTCAATTCAAATGTATATATGGCATGTCCAAAAGCAGTCTGAAAATTTGAAAATTTGTCAAATTAACATGTACGCGGTGTGCGTATATATATAACCCAACATTTTCTTGAATATATACTTTTATACCTAAAGCTTATATATATATATATATATGTATGTATGTATGTATGTATGTATACACAAACATACACACGCATATAAAGACATACCATCTTGCCTCTGCCAGTGCAGTTGGGTATTCTTTCCAATGGCAGTTCTCGCATGTGCGCATATATCTCACAGTTCTTGTTCCCTCTAGCCAACCTCCAGTGCCAACCAAGGTCCCATCGGCTGCCAGGCCTCCTGATGAGCACCACGGATCCCACTGAATCTGCAGTTTTACGATTAATTTTATCACCTCAGACCATACCAAAACGAAAGAACACACAAAAAAAAAAAAAATTGAAGTTTGGTAAAAATGGGAATATGTGCAACTGGCAAATGAACCTTGAGTGGTCTTAGTTTTGCTGTATCAATATCAAATTCCACTGCATGACACCAACAATCCTTATTCTGCATTCCAGTTTTCTCCTCCTTATAGGCAAAGCATTGTCCGTTTGGCAACTTCATTGTTGACATGTGAAATGCAGTAGCATCGTACATTATAATCTTGTTGTTGGGAAGTAAGTTTATGTGCATGGCGTTGGCGCCGGAGTCCTTGGAAACCAGTTCCCACAAACCTTGGTAGTCTGTCTTGTAGGCATGGTCTTCCACCTGAGGATCGAACCGAGGAAGACCAAAGTGAGTGGATTCTCCAGTTAAAGGATTTGGGATTGTGATGCCAAAATGCTTTTCCTCGTTATCCTTTTCGTTAAAATCATGAAATCGGCCTCCAGCAAACGCCTGTTGTGGGAGGAGAAATTGCGAGTTATACTGGGCTGTAACAAGCAAGAGAGATAGCATAAAAAGGGTTGAACAGCTTGAGGCTGCCGCCATTGAGGGTCAAAATGTCTTCAATGGCTGCGCGCCTCTTGGTTTTAATACCGCAATGCCTGGGGGCTGCATTTTGTTTGCTTTACCTTATTTCCCTCTCCATCTCTGTTTGCCTTCGGAATTTAAGATTGCAATTTGTCCGTTAAATCTCCCCAAATTTAGTATTCGCGATCGGTTGTTCCTCGTTCAGAGAAGAATTTGCTAATTACAGGCAGAGATCATGGGAAACCTACAGTACTACAAAGGCAAAGAAAACTGTTGCACCAATAGATCATTGCTGTCAAGCACAGACAATATGCCGTGACCCGATTTCCTCTCAGGTACTATATCAGCTTTTATTGAGGTGATACTATATATAAATCCTCCGTGCATTAACCAAAAAAGTAATTCAACGTAGAATCGTAAAGCGAGTAAACGCCGTATAATCGTTTTGAAAAAAAAATAGAGTATACTATTAAAAAATTAATTTTTTTTCATATAAATTTCATGTTTTATTCACTTAATTTTTCAAATCAATTACGTGGTAATTACATAATTCACAATTGTAAATATCTTTTCTCTAACCAAAATTGTTTCAATAATTTCCAATATTCAGTGGCATAGATTAATATTTACTTATTGCAGGTTGCAATGAAACTGACCTATAATTTCTGCTTGTCCAATTTGTAAGTACTTGTACGTGATCAAGTAAATATTAAGGAGACAGTAATATATAACTAAATGGTAAATTAAGCTACATATTAGCTGATTTATTCTCATTCTAAATGGAGCTTCGAAAAAATATAACCTGATTTTTCATTTTTTAGGAAAGGAGAATTAATAATATATATATATATATATATATATATATATATATATATATATTGTTGTTTCATGTTTGATAGCTCATGTGCTGATCAGGCTGTGGAATCTGTCCATGCTGTGACCTTAATTTGCATGCTAGCTCGTTGTTGCAGAAATGGAGATTTGTCCGTAAACATCTAGGCTGTTGGGACGCGGGCACAGCACATTAACTTAGGAGGAGTACTACTACTGCTCGACACACGTTTTTGCTTTTGCCTTTCTATGTCATGCGTGTTGTCCTTCCAGAGATCTACATTAATACTATGATCCATCTCTCCTGCCGGCCTTCTAGATATGTTTGGTAAATATATATGCATGGAGTACTTATCGCCACCTAACACGACTAGTCCTCTCAATTTGGTTTCAAACGATTTAATTTGGCATAGACTAAAGTTTGTTTTCTAGTGCTCATGAAATTACATTATTAATTACGCTATCCATTAAAAGCAGCTGAAAGCTTTTGACTGGTTTTCCCTGGCCAGCTCGATCTAATTGCTCTTCAGATACGGTACAGATTACAGAATCCTTTCCCTTCTCGTTTAAGAAAACTAATATGACATTTTATTGCTTTTTGACCAAGGAAAAAAAATATTCACAGGCGATCATATTTAGTTCATGCTTTATAGCTAGTAGAATTTTCAGATCTGTGCATGTCATGATGCGCGCGCGTGTAGATGCATGCAATTAGATAGTAGCAAATGACTTAAATTTGTTTTTGTCAATCATCAAAACATGGCAACCTGGCCAGAAGGAAAGACCCTGGGGTTCTAAGAGAGTAAATGAATAAAAATACTAGGTGGTAATTACAAAAAAAAATCTTTACTTTATTCCCAAGGAATAATGGTGATAAGCTATTTTTTGTCTACTGCACTAAGCTTTTCATTGATTGACACTAATGGATACAGCTGCTTAACCATCAATATTTGCAACTAGCATTGCTTGGTCGAGCCATTGATCGATCATAGCTTAAAGCCTACTAAAGTAACCAACTTTAAGTGAATTTTTTATTTAGTTTACCAAAGCAGGAAAGCAGGCAAAAACATCAAGATCACACCCCCACGTACCAACTCTTCTCATGGTAAAGACAAATGAGGTTGAGACCGGGTCCAGTAAATTGATTAGGATCATATCATTAGTACTAGTACTCAGTTTCCCTCATTCCTACGCAATTGAAAAACCAACTAAAGGGCTTAGGAACTTTAATTTGCCTGAAATTAAGATACTATATATAGCGCCTAGCTAATTGATGAATCTTTCGACTCATGATCTGATCTCTCAGTACTGATCCCCTCTAGCTAGCTGGGAGTGGGGCCACTAATTTTAAAAAGAAAACCCTAAAGGGAAAAGTCCTAAAGGGTTTGACTACTGGGGTCATGTTTTCATATCATTTTTCAACTGGTTAAAGAAGAGAGACAAGGAGATCAGTAGTACTGCTTCGATCTGCATGGGTCATAGAAACATGTGATAAATGCTATTATCAATTTATGTCTGCATGCTCCAAATATTTGCATAAAACGTAACGTATAATATGAAATGATTTGATCTTTAGACATGTTATTTCCGGAAAAAAATGTTTATCATGAGCCACACCATTCCGACGCCGCATGGATGCACGTGTTCGGTATTTCTTCAGGGCAAGGCATCGATCAAATTACTGTTGCATCTACAGTAGGTTTTTGTCATGCCTGGCTAGCTATCATGAGTATTTATGTAAAAGGAATCGGTATAATTTGAATTTTCCCGCATCTTTTGTTGACTCACTTTTGAGCAACAAGACTTGTAATTAATCTTGGTCACATGTCCAAGATTCACACATATAAATCACCAGTGGTTGACCGTAAAGGTAGCTAGTCCAATATAACTCGATGACGTACCATACCACTAATTAGGAATCAAGAAGAAAGATATATCGAATCTCAGAGTACTGCCAAATTGAAATCTGCTGGCAAGATGCCTTTTATATATGAAAGCTTGTACGCGCTGGGCCTTGATATATGTATATTCATGACTAGTAGAATAAAGGAAGACGACTCAGTTTCAAAGAATCTTAATTAAGTTGATCATGCTTAAAAGAATTCATGATATCATCATGTAGATTAAAATCTCTTGGGAGTACTATTTAGGCAAATTATATGTAGCTAGGTGGAAGTAAGGTGCCGCTCGCTAAGATTAGCCCATCTGTTGATCATTAATGGAGTAGTACTGATTTTCAATATTTTTTAAACTAAAAATTTAGGGTTTCTAATACTAGCTAGTCTTAACTGCAGATGATGATTTGTATTAACCTATTGATCTTTTTTCAATAGCTCGAGTTGGGGATATTGGAGCATATATAAATTTGCCATTTCCTAAGGCAATTAGTAATTGCATCTTCATATATAGTCAAAGTTATCTTATATATGAGATGGAGAATTTCACATAAAGGCTCTAAAATCCATTCATATATGACAAATTTGCAGATCCATCCAAAGCTGCCGCCCCTCGCTTTTACCATAGATGAGAAACTTTGAAGATTTATCAGTTTCCTCTTGTCATGTTTGTTCTTGACCCCTTTTTATGATCTTCTTTAATAAAGTTTTTACTATTGAACTGTAGGATGAGCAAGTAAACAGACCATTGAATCTGGTAAAAGTACGTAATTAAATGTTAAAGGTCAGAAAACCTTAACATTACTACAGAACTTATATGCAGTCTGCTATGTAAACTTCAAGAAATAGAGATCAGATGCTCATCAGGGAAAAAAATATTAAGTAGAGAGAATATTAATAATAATGGAATTCTCATTTCTTGACAGTTGATGAACAAGAAGAAAATTTTCATTGTCTTGTACCAAATCATGTACGTACGTAGTTGGATCCATTAACAAGTTCATTGCCTTCCCAACTTTGTGAACAATTCGCCATTTTGATAATAAGCATTCAGAACCCTTGCGATTGAGAGGCATATAACAATTGCTGATCAATTAAAGTGACAGTCTGAGCTCCAAATCTACTTCCTGATTGTCACTTGATTCAGAATTCTGACTGCTTGAACCCACAGAATTACTCCTAGGTTTCTTGCTGTTTTTATCTTGCGCGCCCTGTAAGATAATCAATCATGATCGAGCATTTATAAGAGGTATATCAATAATATATATAGGAGCAATCGAGTTCCATAAATTTGATTAAAATATTTATGCAGAATTCAATGGAAAAAACTGGATAATTAACAACCTCTAGATGTAGATTTAGAAGGTGTCTAGTCATGCTTGGCTGTGCAAAATGTTGAGCCTCTAAGGTACTACTGGCATTGCTGGGGTCCCATCTGCAAGGGATTTCACGTATGGATAAGAAACGCAGCATAAACCGGAATAAATTCCAAGAATAAGCAACTCAATAAATCTAGTACTTGAACGTATGTGGCTGAATTTGCTCAAGTATTAATTACGAAAATTCAATTGTTGGATTACCTTGCTGTAGTAGTTGGATGGGAATCACCATATCTGATATTTGTTCTTTCATATTCTCCTGGCCCCATCTGTAATGACAAGAATTTAGCTAGCAGATTAATAAGAAACCCCAAAATACATTGGATATACATATATAGAATATTATAAAATCTAATAAATTTCCTTCTCCTTGCAATACTTCATGCATGATTTAAACACATAAAATTAGATCATATGTGTTCGAGTCAATCTCTCCCAAATTTTTTAAAAAATTATTACATTCTTGCAGATGATGATGATGGTGATTATAATGTAGGACAACATGGTTATATATACTCGGTAGAGAATATATATTTAGGGTTTGTGACAAGAAGCAAGTAAAAAACATTGCAACAAAAAGGAAGATTTCTATCGACTTTTCCATATGCAGAAGGAATTTATGTCAAATTGAAATAGAAGATTCGTTGGAATTGTTGATCAGAAAATATGTCAATCAAAAAGCATGATGTGATGGTGATGATTCTGTATGTATGATGAACTCGACTGATCCATGATAAACATCAATGCAGAACCCACGAGCACATGTACTAGGTGGTGAAAGAGGAATCAGGTCAAAGATATAAATATTTTAAGCTCACAGCACACAAGATGATCATCCATCAACAAATTAAAAACAAAACTGAAGTTGTATTTGTAAAACGTAAGACCGCATCTGCCGGAGTGATGAAAAGCTAGAGCTAGCCGACATACCATGATGTTGGGGTATTGGAATCCATAAGACGCTGACGAAGAAGACGAAGACGATGAGTAAGAAAAAGACGATGATGGTATTGATGGATATTGCGCTCTCATATCCTCCTGCATATTATATGGTTATTGACACACAAAAACTCCATAAGAATATTGTAAAACCCAACAAACTTCGATCATAGAACGAACCATGTACAGCAGTCAAAGCAGTGAGACGTAGAAAGAAAGTTAAAAGATTACATTGTTGAAATTAGTGGGATATGGCCCATGAAGGGTTGGATGGTATGCACAACCCATTTGACCTTGTAATCTGATCTTCTCCAATTGAGCAACTCCAAGACCTCTCTGTGGCTGCTTTGGTTTGTCTGAATTATTCTTCTTGCCTTTCCTTGAAGAAGATCCACCTCTTTCATTTCCCAAGTTTGGCTCTCCAGAATAACCACTGCCCATCTCTTTTCCTACTATGAGAGAGAAAGAGAGGAAGAAAGAGAGAGAGAATCACAGGTTGCAAATCCCAAACTTTCTTTTGCTCAAAAACTTTCTGCCAAAGAAGCTGTTGAGAAATCAGAGATCTCCAGTGCCCTTTTAAAGCTGTTTGCACCCTACTAATTATTGCATCGCTGGATCAGATTGTGTTTAGATTTTAATGTTTTATATACTTAGATTTTATGCTTCTTCTCTCTCTCTCTCTCTCTCTCTCTCTCTCTCTCTCTCTCTCTCTCTCTCTCTACCCTTCTCTCTTGCCTCATTTTGAGAACTTCCATAAATTGATTATAATAATATTAACAATAATGACCATTTATTTATTAGTTTTTTCCATTAGATATGGACTTTCGAGACTTCCACTTGATAGCGATTGTCTCTGGTTATTAAAATGCTTTTTTATTTAAAAACAAAAAAAAAAAAAAACTATTTTAGTGTATAACAACTATTCCCATCAAAAGTTCAACAACTATTCCACGTGCCACATAGGCGCGTCAAAGTCACCATTTCCATAACATTTGCAAATACTCTTTATGTATACGTGTTTTAATTGATCTATGTGGCACTGCTCATTGCAAATAAATTAAGCAGAAGTCTGGCCTGCATATTGAGGTCAAAGTTGAAGAGTGCATGTCACCCTCTTGATCAGGATGGGTGAGTGGTGGCTTTCTCCTGATCTTTGGAGAGTTTTTTTTTCCTTTTTTTTTTTTTTTTAAGACATTATAAATAGTCTAGCTCCTAGGAAAGATGTTTAAGTGCTTGCTGATGTTTCATATATAGATGGTACTATAATCTTTTGATTTTCATAAATTAGATTGCCATTGATGATCATATATATATATACACACACTAGTTTTGAGGAGTACTCTCATGATCAGATGGGTTTCACTTTGCATGTGATGCCCCAGTCCCATTATATTCAATTTGATTTGAACTTATTAATTATAAACCCCCACAAAGCCCCAGCTGTAATCTATGAGGAAAGTTATTAAAAAAAGAAAAGCTAATAACAATATGATAATCATGATCAAGCAATATAAAGTTAAGACCCAAATCATATTTAAAATCATTGATTTTAGAAATCTTTTTAAAATTCATGTATAATTAACTTCATTGGGATTGCATGTCTGATGATGATGAGCGAGAATTCAGAAGATCAGAAATTTCTAAATATTAATGTGTCAAAAGCTGTATCAATCATGAATAATTTTCATTAATTTAAATGTTATCTTGAATTATATTTATTAATTGTGTCATTAATGTGAAATATACAATTTTCAAAGAGGTCAATCCTCGAATTTATATAGTTTCTAGAAATATTAAAGAAGAAGATAATGCTAAATATTTATGGTGAATTTGACCAAAAGGTGGGAGCTAGGCCTGGGGATAAATTGAGGTAGATATCGTATTATAAATTGCAAGACAGACCAAATCTAATTGAGCTGTTTCATGCATGATTTGTGGGTCATATTATACGAGTAGTTATGTGGTGGAAAGTGTTCAGAATCCTCCAATTTCTTAAACAGACATGTGAACTCATGCAATTACCAAAGGACCCCATCAATACCTCCGAGTAATTAAAATGAGAAATGTTAAAACTGTTACTGTCATAAAATGATCTCACAAAAAGAAATCTACAAACTGACATAGTTTTATATGATACATTGAATCTACTTTACAATAAAAGTAATTTTACAATCTAACATACCATATCCAATCACATCAGTTTGTGAATTTACTTTGTTAGCTAAATCATTTCTCAAAAACTTTTGCTGCTTTTGAACTCTGTTATATATATATATATGGACAGTGTTGAATGGTGTTAGCGGGCCACCCAGTTTTTACCCCTGGGCGTACTGCTAGTGCAAATTTGTAGTTCTTTTTTTGTATGTTTTTCCTTTAAATATTTTTTTAACATCCTTAGCCATTAAGAAAAAAATATATACAAATATATACAACTTCATTAATAGTTACTTCCTTAATCACTAAGTAAAAAAATAAATAAATAAAAAGTTAAAATACTCAAGTGGTAACTTTGAGCGCCGGTATTAACATTGAGGAGGCTAAGTATCATTTTCCTATATATATATATATATATATATATATATATATGTATATGTTGATGTGTCTGATATATGGCCATATATAGGTTCCTAAGCTGCATTTAAATATATATTACCGGCCATCACTTTGTTTTATTTATTGTACGTACATATATATATATATATATATATATATATATATATGCAAACTAGCTATAACTTGCACATATAAAGCTCAAATATTTTAATATCTAATATATTCCATATGTAAGAATATTGTAAAAAGGAAAAGGGAAAATCTTTTCGTGTTTTACAAACACATCATGTACAAGCAGCTAGCTAATAAAGTCAATGAAGTGTGGGTTCACTCTCTCTCTCTCTCTAGTCAAATATCGATCCTTATAGGTATATATATTATATATATATATATGTATCATGATTAAATAATATTTTTTGTGCTCCATGTATGCACTCTTTTTCAATGTTAGTTGTTTCGAAACAAGTAGTATAACAGCAATAAACGCCCTAAAATATTCACACAAAAACACGTTGCGCGCGTCCTTGGATTTATGGAACACTTTAAAGCTTCGTCAATATTTGGGGTTTATTTTTATTTTTTTCTTGTGGTCGACATGGTGCGGCAACAAGCTGGTCCATATAAATTTTCGTTGATTTATGATCAATTACCGATGCTAGCTTGATGCAAACTCTTTTGAAAACGATATATATATATATATATATAGTCCTGATCATCTAGCTACTTAGGAATGGCACATACACTATATTATATATATATATATATATATATATATATATCATAATTTTCTTTCAACAACGACATGCAATTAGTTATTAAATTCAATGTCGTGAATCAGATGATTCTGATCAGAGCCTTTTTAATACAGTCATGAGTACTATATATACATATATAAATAATTTATTTGCCATTATGGGCTTCTCGTGCCATTCCTGTTGTTTATACTCAGGTACATGGTGATGGCATGACCCACATATATATGAATATTCTTACTTCTTGATAAATGTTTAAGATAAAATATTTTTATACCGTACATCTCGATCTATACATCAAGATTTAACTGTCAAGATTATATCAGTAATTTATTTATTTATTTATTATTTTTTTAAGAGAAACTGTATCATTCATTTATTAGAGAAACTTACATTCATATTCGGATACATTTTGAGATGTCTTCATATCAAACATGACATCATAAATCAAAATAATGTATTTGGAGCTCCACCAGTACTAGTACATTATTTCCTTTTGTGACTAGTCTGATCTTCACTATTGCTAGTGCTCTCTACAGACAAACGTTCAAGAGACAATACTCTCTGTCTAAACAGAGACTCATTCTCACCCTTCATAGAAAGAGATAACTCAATTACCTTTACAGACAAACGTCTGAAAGAAGAACTCTTTTTTTAATTTATGATCTTCACAATCATAATTAATTGAATCTAGAACGTAAAATTAATGCCGGCAATTTTGATAATTTGAAATTGCTGAGTTTTTTTATACATTAAGAGTGTACGTACTTTTTCCTCTCAGCGTGCTCATCATACATGCATATATAATAAATATACACACACGCACACGTATGTATATATATATATATATATATATATATATATATATATATTAATTTTACTTTTTAAACAAATTAACAATGTTAGAATTTCGAGATTTCCATTACGTGAAGTAAACGTGCGGCGCCATGAATTCTCTGATCGAGCTAAGAAACATGATCGACAAAGAACCCTTGCTTTTATATATATATACCATCCGAGAAAAGGAATAAACAACTTTTTACTAGGAAACAAAGAGGGAGTGGGGAGGGTTAATTATAATTATAATAAGAATAAAGGAAGAAGAAAACAAGGGATTATGTTGGTTTGATGTGATTTGATGAGTGATGGAGTTGTTAACAAATTAAATAGTATTATATATAATAAGTAGAAATCAAAACTCAAAAGACAAAAGAAAGTGGAGAGAGCTCATGTAGAGAATATATGATAATATCCACTATAGATTTGAAGGCACATGGAAACTTACAGGATGCATGCATTACTCCACACGATTTGCAAAGCCCAGAAATATATTTAAAATCCCTTACTTGGAATAAGCTGCCTTCTACGTGTTCATGAGGAGCCACAGCAAAGCAACCTCATCAGCCTCTCTCACCATTCCCAAATCCAATCCAAATCATCATCATCAGCCTCGAATATCCCCCACATTCATGTGTAAGATTCCCTCCCCCAAAAAACTTAAACTATAGATCATCTTATACAGCACACGGGGACTTGCACCAAACCCTGCATTGGTTAAGCTAATTAAGAGTGTTTGTGTCATGTGTATGAACGTCTGTGTCTCCAACCTTTTGGATCAGTTTAAACCCACAAATTAAAAGTATAATAAATATTATAAATGCAGAATCCTCCAAGATTCTGGAAAGAGATTAATGATCCGATATCACATCTGTTCCAATATATATGATCCGATCTTTAAATTCACTGTACTTTCCATAAGATTTTATATCATGTTACAGTACATGTCGATATATTGCAGTACCTCCTCATTTTTTGAAAATTTATTATGCTTATTTGACCGTTAAAGTTATATTATATTACATTTTTTTTTTCATATTTTTCATGCATCTTAAAAAATAGAATTGGACGTTTATTATTTGAAGGTATAAAGTGTATGATAGGTTAAAAACTCAATTATTTAAAGAAAAATTATACTCAATATATCATACATAATTTCTTTAATTTTTAATTTTTTTTCTCTTATCAATTGTACTGTGGTGTATGGATGATGAGTAAAATAACTCATTTAGTTTAGAAAGAATAAAATTAAAAAAAATAAAAATAAGTGTGGTACTGTATGGTGCATGTATGGGAATGATGAGGCAAAAAACTCTTATTTAAAAGGGTAAAAAAATTTATTTCTTTCAATTTTCTCTTTTCTAAGCAAAATAACAATATATTTCCTTTCATTAATTAGTGCATGTCTTTCCAAGCTCCCTCCTTTTCTTCCCCCTCTCCCTGTTTTTTTCACTTTAAGCCATAAATTTGGTACAAAAGGTTAACTAATTATGCAAGCATATTTAAACTGGTGATCAATTGTAATTCAAACTTAACACCTTAGATGGAATATTATGGGTCATGTTAGGTGAAAAGTGATGCAAAACCAGTGACACAACTTCCTTGATATAGTTTAATTTAGAAAGTTCGCAATCCCTAATCCATGTAATGTTTAAGTTTGGACAATTCATGAACCATTTTGAGTTTGCATTTGTAAAACCAGTTAATGCATGCTTCTGATGCTCTCATCATACCAAAAAATTTAAAATAAAATAAAAACATATAATTACATTTCAAGAATAGTGCTCCTCCATCTTTAAAAGCAATGATCTATGATTTAATTGCTGGTAATCTATCATTTCATTATTGGTAAAGGATAAGGGTGTTTAGGATGAGAAATACTTTAATCACAAAGAAATTACACAAAAGTAAATTTTTAAACTTACGTAGCTTAACGTAGTATGCGTCAGATTGTAAAGTTATTTTTATTGTTAAGTAAATCTAATGAATCACATAAAATCACATCAATTTGTGAGTTTATGTTTTGTAATCTCTTTGTGGATGTAACACTTATCTTTTAAGATACATCTGCTTGGTAGAATTTATCTTCTAATTTCTATGATCTTCTACAACTGATAAAAAGAGTGAAATTATGAGAATAATAACAGGCTTTTCATGTGATTAAGTAGGATGCAATTGGTGTATTAGTTTGCTAAGAAAAAAAAGCTAGCATATTAATGCATGGGCCTCAATTAGTTGGAGTGACATTTTTTTAATGGATCTTTACTATATAAAAAGCTTTTGGGGAGGACCCATTCCTCCTGATCCCTCTTAATGATCTCCCAGGATAGTTAAGTGAGTTCTTTTTACTCAATATTTTATTCACCTTGTTCACCTACCACCATTTTACTATAACTATTCATCTAAACCTTTCTTTTTTTTCTCTATCTTCGTCTACACTATCACCACGCCACCAGTACCACTACTATTTTATACATGATTTAGATATGTTATTTACATGGTTTCCCAACAGTACCAAGGTTTGATCCTTTATACTCAAACTTTTTAATCCAAATCTAACTTCTTCAAATCTAGATATTGCAAAATTAAAGTCACCTTCTTCCGTTCCTCCAGTTTAATAAAGGAAAAATTATCTAACTACAAAAAGATTATACAAAAGTAATCCCACAAATTAACGTGGCTTGATGTAGGTCATCAGATTATAAAATTACTTTTATTGTAAAGTAGATCTAACGGTTCAGATGAAGCCATGTCAATTTATGAGATTATTTTTGTGTAATTCTTTTATGGATGTAGTACTATTCTAAAAAAAAAAGTGCAATCTAACCGAAAAAAAAAAGGGGAAGAAAAAATGAAAATGAGAGAGGGAGGTGAGACCACATCATGAGTAGTCCTAGCTAGCTAGTCCTATGATTTCTTGGCTTTGACAATATTCATTACCAAACAAAAATTCGCTTGTATATAATGTAGAGAATGTCATAAAATTATACATGATTTTTTAGTGTTCTTATTAGGTGATTGTGGGGGACTACTCACCACCTTTTTAATAACTTAGTAACTTAGTTGATACTCAATAAATAAATATATATATATATATATATATATATATATGCACATTAAAACAAAAAACCTCTATAGGTTAACACATGCAAGACTCCATAGCTCTTCTATACTAGAGAGTACTACTACTAGAGATCAGAGCAATATTGATAAACAGGAAGGTTGTTCAGAAGAGAATTAATACATATAGCATAAAATGAATAAATCATTAGTAATATTGTGACCCTTTTATGACATATATATAGAACACTAATTAATATATTTTTTGAAGAGAATACCTTTCGCCCTGAAATTACACCCCTCCCGTAATATCGATTTAACTGTTAATATCCCTTTTTAAAAACATTAACCTTGCGGAATCTGCGGTTTTGGTACACACTAGCTAGTTTAACTAAGCATGAATATTAATGGTAATTAACAGATATATATATATATATATATATATATATATATATATATATATATATATTATATAATATAGGTTGTGGTGGTTGGATGATATCATGTGGCTATGTACGAGAAATGCTAGCTAGCTAGCCTTAGGTGATGACTAAGACCCCATTGATCTTGAAATTATAAACTCCAGGATTAAGTTATTAAATTAGAAGCATATATATATATATATATATATATATATATATAGATTTCTAGATCTCTTGGACGACCTCAAAATAATTATATTAATATCAATGATTCCCTGTTAAGCTTATAAGCAGCTAGCGAGATTTTCTTCCATTTTTTTATTTCATAATATATATATATATATATATATATATATATATATATATTACTATAGAAGTGCCTAGCTAGCTACCTATAATTGGCCCGTATATTATATGCATATAATTAATTAATTAGGATAATCTGTGTTGTTACAACTGGAAATGGGACCTTGGGAAAGTACAAATTGAAGCTCCGATCCTGAACCACGTGTGGAGATGCTATAGAATTCAACACTTGGGGGCTGCCCTCTTTTAATTTATATATATATATATATATATATATATATATATATATATGAATTACGCGGTCTCTGAAAATTATAAACCCTTTTCTTTATGTATAGAGGACCCCACTCATGACTTGGAAATACGTAGCACAATTAATGCATATGGTCCTCAATGTCTCCTGCTCCTTTGAGATTACCACTCACAAAACCAACATCCCCAGTGCTCCTACGATCTATCTTGGATATGGTTTCTGATATTGTTGGTTTTTTAATCCATTATGATTAACTTAATCTCTAATTTTAAAACTCTAATAATATGTATTGAATCATCATTATTTATACTGTTGTCTGACAATCCTATATATTAAGATCATCATCATCTATTAATTAATGTATATGTACACCCAATTATAGGGTCTCTGCATGCACCCACCCCAAAGGAGAAAAAGAAACCTTACATTTATTCATGGTTATTTGAGAGAAAGACCAGTTGGTGGGTTCCAATATAATCTCAATTAATTAATTAACAGCTTATAGATTTATTTTGCTTTTACTGATCACTGAAGTAGTACTTGCATTAGAGGCTCTAAGCAGCTAGCTAGAACAAGTACTAATGCATTATATATATATATATATATGTCAAATTAAACTCCGGCCATCCCCCCACCCAAAAAAAGAAAAACACAATAAAACTGTAAAAATGTAAAAATGTAAGTGCAAACGCGATATTAACATGATGACATCAACCATATTATTACTAATGCATTTATATTGTGTTTGATTTTTTAATAACGTGCAAGTAATCTTGGTCGGTTAGGCGAAGTGAAGCTAGTAACGACTGAACACTTAACACAGTACCTCAGTACGTACCCATCCTGCTCGCTCAAAAGCTGCAGCAAATGGTTGCTGATACAGCAACGGGCGGGGTCACCCTCCCATGTGAGTTATATGCATATAGATAGTTCTTTAGTTTATGTATGGCAGTGGGAATTATAAATTAAGAAGTATATATATATATATCTAATTACTCTAAAGTACAAGTTTACCTGACATATATACATGATTGAACATCATTATGGGACTGATTTAAACTAAATTACAAGTAGTAGTGATGATGTAATCTTCATCCATGATGAAAAAAGTATTTGTAGTAGTTCCAGTACTCATGCGTTACTGTGAATCTTTTGGAATTTCCTCAAGGTTCATGAATCTTGGCCGGGGATTTGCTTTTCCTCATACACAACAATTAAATTAGTAACACGCATATTTTTAGTGTTTTGGATTACAAGAAAAGATTTAGTCTACATGCATGCATATATGATGCATGTGGTCATTTTGCATGAGTTGTACTTTTACATAAGTTCACACTTAGGTTGTCCCCCATTATAGTTGTTTACTTTGGGACTTACTGGCCGGATTTCTTTTACTTTAGACAAAATGGACCTTTTATCATTTGATGCTTGAAAAATGACGGTAGAAAACTACAACTTCCACCTGATTTACTGGATCTTGTTTAACATTTATTGTCGACCAATTTTTATTAATTGGGGGGATCAACTAATAATTAAAAGGAAAGATATAAAAAGAGGACAAAAAAGAATGAATGATGAAAAGAAGACTCATACGATGCGACAATAAAGAAAATAGCCTTGAGAGAAATTCATGTTGGAATTTAATCATGTCCCACATGACATGACACGTATGCCAGTACTATTACATTTCTACTTATCTAACAATGGGAGAAGTTATTTCATCGGGAGGCCGTTTGATTCTTCTTCGGCATGTGCTTTCTAGCATGACTTTACATATATTTGCAATTTTGCAAGTCTCTCAATTTATTATTAAAGAATTAAACCGAATGATGAGCACATTTTTTTTAGGTGAGGTGAATGGTAAAGGGAAAAAAAAAAGTAGGTGGCGTGGGATAGTATTAATTTGTAAGCCAATAGGGAAGGGTGGAATATTGGGTTTGCGTAATTTGGAGGATATGCAAAAAGTATTGCAAATGCGGTTTGCATGGAACTTAATTCAAGAAGAGTCCCTGTGGGCTAGGTTCTTTAAGGGAAAATATGTGGGCTTTTCACATTGGTCTCTCATTGACATGAAAAGAGGAACGAGTTTTTAGAAAATGATTGTTAAAAGTATTCCTAGTGTCCTTAATAATGCAAAGTGGAGAGTTAGAGATGGGAACATTTTATTTTGGTATGATAAATGGAGAGATGGGGGTCCGTTAATTGATGAGTTCCAGATAGTGGGTAATCCGATACTTAAAGTTAAAGAGTGCAAGTTGTCCAATAGTTGGGATGTGGAGCTGTTGAGTACGTTAGTGGGACAGGATAATGTGGAGGAAATTTTTGAGGCTTTGGCCGGTTGTAAGGGAGGGTCGAATGTGTTGATCTGGATGAAACATGAGAGTGAGAGTTTTTCTACTAAATCCGCTTGGGATTGCTTTCGAATACAAGGTTCTAGTATGGAGTGGCATCCTTAGATGTGGCATAAGTTGCTCCCTCTTAAAATTTCGGTTTCAATGTGGAAAGCATGGAACATGGCTTTGAGCGTTGATGATCGTCTTCGACGTATTGGGATCCCGATAGTTTCTCGTTGTGATTGTTGTGACAAAGGTAAGTATGAAGAACAAAACCACGTACTTTTCGAATGTGAGTTTGCAACGAAAATATGGCATTATTATAGAGCTACCTTTGGTCTTCCTCTTGGTCTTAATTGGAGGGAGATGGTAACAATTTGGTTTCGACTCTCAAGTAGGGCTCATAGTGGGGCTTCTACCTTCTATTATTACTTGGCACCTTTGGCGTAGAAGATGTACTGCAGGCATGGAGGGTAGTATTCAGTCTATTAGTTTGGTTTGGCATTCTATTAGAAGTTGGATGGGTTTAGTAAGTCGAGATATGAAAAATGTTGGTAAATGTTCTAGGCATGACTCACATATTTTACAGATATTGAATATTCCGGCGTTGGTTCCCTCTAGGAAGTATTTAAAGTTAGTTGCTTGGCAAAAGCCAGCTCAAGGGTGGTTTAAGTTGAATACTGACGGTAGTAGTCTTAGTAACCCAGGTTCTTCATGGGTGGGTGGTATTATTAGAAATGATCGAGGTCATCTGGTTCACGCCTTTACTTCTTATATTGGATTTGATTCAAATAATAGAGTTGAATTGTTAGCTATTTTGCAGGGTCTCAAAGCCTGTAAGGATCTGGGGATTAATTTTGTGGAAATTGAATTAGATTCTCAAGTGGTGATCTCGTGGTGGAATAGGCAGAGGTGTGGGGTGTGATACTTGGAAGATTTTTGGAAAGATACTCTAGCCCTTATGGATTCTATGGTGTGCATAGTTAGACATGTTTATAGGAAGGGAAATAAAATTGCTGATTGGTTGGCTCGGAGTGGTGCGACTGGTCATAACTCTGAATGGAGATTTCTCAGGATTGTGCCTAGCTTGCTTCGAGGATTAATCTATTTGGATAAAATGGGTTTGCCATCTTTGCATTGTTGTTAGCGTCATTTTCATGTGGCGTTTTGTCTTCAGGTTGGATTGGTAAGATTTTATGATTTTATGTTTTTGAGTTAACGTTGTTTGTGGTTTCTTTTATAGAAATGGTTTTCTTTGTAGCATTTTAGTACGTTTTGTCTTGATTTTTTTTTTCTTTTGGTTAGAGGCTCCCAGTACTTTTGACACCTAGTTTAAGAACTTTCTTGCTTATCTTGTAACCCAGGTACCGGTCTGTAACTACGGTTTTCCTCCATCATAAGTGAGGATTTATTAATAATTTGGGACCGGGTCACTCATGGACAGGGTGAACCTTGGCTCTTCTGGAGAGAAAAAAAGAAAAAAAGGAGAAGTTATTTCATATTAAAACTCCTACTTTGATTGGAAGTGAAAATATTGTAGTTGAAGAAGGAAACCAGCCCTCTCTTTACCCTATAAATATATGCATATATGCCCATCAGATTATGAATTAAAAAATTCCAAAGGGTTAAGTGAGAGAAACCGTTTTCTAGGGTTAACGTTATTTTCATATCTAGAGTGGAGAAGAGTTGTGGTTATGAATTCCAGTATGTTCTTTATACATATTTTGATTTAGTGAGAATCATGATAATCAAGATCCTAAACCTATTTTACAATATTATATAGATTATTTATTTCACATAAACTTACATGTGCACTTGTATCAGAGCATGGTTGTGGCTTTCGTGGTTTTCCATTATGATGTATAGATCTCGATGTCTACTATGATCTTTTCTTACCTTAGATTTGTGCCGCTGGTAAGTTTTAACGAAAAGCTTATCTATTTTATTCTTTTCTTTGGCCATTTACCAACATGAAGCATATATATCATGTGTTGAGGATATATACACGAATATTTTTGCTGATCAATTTTAGTAATATATTACAAATAAATTATTATTTGTTTTGAGACGCCATTGTTCAACTTGAAATCCATTTTATGGTAAGGCTTGGTTATCACCAAAGTGACACAACTAGAAGGATTCATAGATCTCAAGCTAGCCTTTTTTTTTTTTTTAATCTTAATACCAATATCTCAAGTACGATAATGGAATTCTTAACTTTTAAACTGTTTTTTAATTGCTTAAATTATTTTGGATTGGCCCAGAGGCATGCCACATTTTAAGTGATTAATAAATCACAGTAGAATAATTAGCATGCATCTTTAATTGAGAGTTGGCATCGGATACCCAAAGGTAACAGGCCTACTGGATTAGTGATGCATCTTTAATCACTTTTACTAGGTGAAAGAGAAGTAAACACAAATATTATTGATGCATCTTTAATAGTATGTTGTAACTTTTACCCAAAAGTGAAGTTGTTGAAGTACTACTTAATGATTATTTATTATTTGTAACAGCTCAAAGCGTTAATGTTGTGATCATTTATTTTTATTGCAGCTTCAGTTCTTGTTTCACTTCATTTGCATGCTCCATCTATTCTGATCCTTAATGGAACAAATTTCACAGACTGGTCTGAATAAGTCCAGTTTCACTTTGGTATCCTGGATCTTGATTTGTCACTCTGGATTGAGAAACTGCTTTCTATTACCGATTCAATCAATGTGGATGAAAAGGCTTTATATCACTCTTGGGGGAGATCAAACAGATTGAGCATTATGTTATGCAAATAAGTATAGTGAACAATATGAAGTCAATGCTTCCTAAATCATGCGACACTGCTAAGGAATTCCTTAAAACTATGGAAGAACATTTCCATTCAGCAGATAAGTCTCTTTCTGGAGCATTGATGGCAAAACTTACCACCATTAAATTTGATGGTACACGTGGGATGCATGAGCATATCCTTGAAATTTCAAATCTTAGTTGCTAAATTAAAAGCTCTTGGGATGAATGTGGATGAGTTTTTCCTTGTACTCATTTTGATTTCCTTGCCTCCTCAATATGGGTCATCTCAAATTCATTACAACACTATTAAGGATAAGTGGAATGTGAATGAATTAGCCAGTATGCTTGTTCAAGAAGAGGCAATGCTTAAGCAACAAGAGATCAATCTTTCAGTTTACCTTGTAAGTTAAGGAGCCAAAAAGAAATGGATGAAGCCTAAAAATAGCAAAAGGACAAAACCACCAAGGCAAAATGGGCCTCCTCAAGGAATTGAGGTTCATGAGAATGGACAAAACAGCATTAAGTGTCATTTCTGTAAAAGGTTTGGACATCTTCAAAAAGATTTCCACAAACGCATGGCATGGTTCGAAAAGAAATGTAAGTCTTTAGCTCGCATATGTTTCGAATCTAATCTTATTGAAGTTCCTTCCAACACTTGGCCGATAGACTTAAGTTCCACTGTTCATATTTCTAATTTGATGCAAGGCTTCCTTACAATCCAGACCATAAAGCTATATGAAAACTTAATAGTCATTGGAAATGGATTCAAAGTTCCAATTGTTGCTATTGAGATTTTTTTCGTTTAGTTTTAGATACTCAATGTTACTTAGATTTGTTTCAGACACTTTATGTTCCTTCTATTTCTCATAATTTGGTCTCTTTGTCTCAACTTGATCTTGAAGGCTATTCCATTACATTCCATAACAAAAAGTTCAGTTTATTTAAAAATGCATCTCTTGTTGGTTCTAGAGATTTATGTGATTGTTTGTACAAATCAAATCTCAATTGTCATTTTGCTGAGAGTCTTCTAACCCTGCATCATAATGTTGAAACTAAACTTAACTTGATCAATGAAAATTCTTCTATCTTGTGATATAGACATTTGGGTCATATACCAACAGAAAAAATTGAGATATTAGTAAG
Source organism: Juglans mandshurica (assembly GCA_022457165.1). Lineage (NCBI taxonomy): Eukaryota > Viridiplantae > Streptophyta > Magnoliopsida > Fagales > Juglandaceae > Juglans > Juglans mandshurica. The sequence goes on along the minus strand of CM039620.1, from coordinate 6,827,413 downwards.
AGCAACAACTAGCTAAAGTTAAACTATGGCCAAAGTTTGGCCATTCTGTCCAAAACGTCACACATAGTGAGATGGTTATATGTACAGTATTTTTGGCGTGAGCTACTTCGGCTGGTCAAATTTGGTCTACGAATTCAACTAGCTATCTAAATATTTCTAATAAAAATATTACACAATTTTGGCGCCAAGTGTTTTATCCCCCATCATGCTCTCAAGTCCTCTTTTTCTCTCTTGTACAGATTGAAATCAATTTTCATCTTTCTTTGTGCTTCAAGTGAATTCATTTTATTATTTTTCATTTTTTTTACTTGCCTTCTTAATAGTTCAATTCCTTCCCGTTCAATGCGGTTGGGTAATATGAAAACTGATTTGGTAATTGGAAAAATGTCTTCTTCTTCTTCTTCTTCTCCAACTAAACTTTTATCATCCCAGCAAATAAGAATGTGGGAAAGGAACAGAAAAAATAGAGATGTTAGAATTCGGTTCTCCTAAATTTTGCAGCTTTGTGATGAATAAAAACATGCACTACCATCTGATATCAGCTGCTTATTTACCGATACAAAACAAAAAAGTTCTCCTGAAAATTTGGTGATGGGTCTAGGCTAGTTAAATAGTCGCGAAAAAGTTTTTGGGAGACTTGTAATCAATCACGCCTGATAAATCTACGTGATTGTTTAGGACAATCATGTGAGGTTGATCTTTATTCCACCATAAAAAGTTGCCTTGATATCTCAAATTTTTCATCAGAATCAGAATTGAGAAGTTTCGTTTTGCAGAAAAAAATGATCTTCTAAATAAAAAATAATAATGATTTCACAAAGAAACTTGTATTGAAGTGAATAAAACCGTAGGGGAAACTTTCGTATTTTATAGTGAAAAAATATAACCGTTGGAAAAATATAACCGTTAAAATAATATTTCCGTTAGAAGAATATGACCGTTAGAAAGTTATACGTCTATTGAAAAATTATGACTGTTGTAATAATATAAACGTTGGAAAAATATTCTTACGGGAAAATGTTGTGTTTTAATTTGTATCCTTTTTTAATAGGGAATAAATATTTCAATTACCATGAGAATTAGAAAGTAGAAATGAAGATTAAATATAAATATTATAATAAAATGAAGATAGTTTTAGAGAGTTTAATATTTGATGTCTATGAAAAGTGGCTAGCTAGCTAAAGTGAAAGAAGTGGATTCTCTAGTCAAATTTTAGCTAAAGTTTAGCCACTTCACTACCAATGCTCTAAAAGATGGAGATTTTGCCAAACCTAGATTTTACTTACCTCAATGTGTGTGTGTGTAGATTGTATTAAGGGAAAATAAACCAAACATACAAAGAAATGTGTTACAAGAAATGGAGAACTACTTGAAATTGTTCACACAAACATTTGCAAACCTTTCAATTCTCCATCTTTTGGTAGAGAAAAGTGTTTTATCACCTTCATTGATAAGTTTTCACGTTACTGTTATATATTTGTTATATGAAAAACCTTAAGCAGTGGACACCCTAGAGGTTGCTAAACTTGAAAGATAATTAGATAAAAAAGTAAAAATAATCAGATCATATAGAGGTGGTGTATAGCATGGAAAGTATGATGGATTAGGCCAATACCCTAGCCCATTTGCTAAATTCCTTGAAAAACGTGGCGTATGTGCACAATACACTATGCCAGGAACGCATTAGCAGAACAGAGTAGCTGAAAGACATAATTGCACATTAATGGATATGGTTAAGAGTATGTTAAATAATTCCTCTCTACCCATTTCATTGTGGATGGAAGCCCTTAAAACCTCTATTTATTTATTGAATCGAGTTCCTACTAAAGCACTTCCAAAGGCTCTTTTTGAACTATGAACAAAAAGGAAAAACCAAGTTTGAGGCCCCCTGCAAGTTTGCGGTTGCCCAGCGGAGGCAAGAATTTATAATCTAAATGAACAAAAAAAAAACTTGAATTTCAAAACCATTAGTAGTTACTTTATTTGCTATCCAGAAAGTATAGGTTTCACTATTCTACTCATAGAACGAAAATAGTTGAAACGAGCAATGCCAAATTCATTGAGAATGGTGAAGTTAGTATGACTGATCAATCACGAAATATAATTTTTCAATATGTTAGAGTGCAAGTCCCACTGCCCATAACTTCCAAAGAAGGTGTTGTTCCTACAATTGTAGAATCATCTCACGATGGTGAACAACAAACTAATGATCAATCACTCCATGATGAGGTTATCACCAATTAACCGATTATGGAATAACCACAAGACCTGATTTTATTTTCACAAGCCATTGGTAGTAGTAATTCTGATAAATAGATTGATGTCATAAATGATGAGTTGAAATCAATGGACCAAAAAAAAGTCTGAGAATTAGTTGAGTTGCTTGAAGAATATGAAACAATCAGCTGTAAGTGGGTATTTAAGACTAAGCACGACTCTAAACACAACATTGAACGACATAAAGCCAGACTCATTGCCAAAGAATTTTTACTGAGAAAGAAGGTATTAATTATATAGAGACCCCCTCTCTTGTATGTAAGAAAGACTCACTTAAAATCATTATGGCTTAGTAGCCCATTTTGATTTAGAATTACACCAAATGGGTGTGAAAACTACTTTTTTGAATATGAGTTTAGAAGAAAATGTCTAAATGGATTAACCTGAATGCTTCTCCATAAAGGAAAAATAACACATGGTTTACATATTAAAAAAGTCAATATATGAACTTAAGCACGCTTTTAGACAATGATATCTTATGTTAATGATACTATTACTTTGTTCGGGTTTAATATACCTGAAGGTTAGTGGGAGAAAGTTTATGTTTTTTATTTTATGTTGACGACATATTAGTTTCCAACAGTGATATTGGTTTATTGCACGAAACCAAGAAAAATCTTTCTAAAGATTTTGAAATGAAAGATATGGGTAAGGTAGCTTACGTGATTGGAATATAAATATTTCGTGATCGATCATGTGGTTTGTTAGGCTTGTCTCAAAAGCAATTTATGGAGAATTCCTCAACTAGTGTTGCCCCAATTCAGAAAGGGGATAAATTTAGTCTCATACAATGTCCACAAAATGAATTGGAACGGAAACATATGGAAATAACTCCTTATGCTTCTGTTGTAGGAAGTCTGATGTATTCACAAACTTACACCAAGTCATACATCAATTTTACAATTAGTATATTGGGCAAGTACCGAAGTATTCCTGGAATAGATCATTGGAAAGCCACAAAGAAAGTGATAATGTACTTATAAAGAACAAAGGACTTTATACTCATTTTTAAGAGGTATAATTACTTAGAGGTGACTGGCTACTCCGATTCAGACTTTGCTAGATGTGTTGATAGCAAAAAATCAACTTATATTTATGTGTCTGTAAGCTGGAGGAACAATCTCATGGAAAAGTGCAAAACAGGCCATCATTGATGCATCCACAATAGAAGCAGAGTTTGTAGCATGCTTTAAGACCACAATTCATGGTTTATGGTTGCAGAAATTTATCTCAGGACTTTGAGTTGTCAACACTATTGCCAAACCCTTAAAATTTATTATGATAATTCTATAGCTACGTTTTTCTCCAAAAAATAATAAATATTCTAATGGTACTAAACATATGGAGAAAAAATATTTTGTCGTTAAGGAGGAAGTTCATAAACAAAGATTGTCTATATAGCATATTAATACAGAGCTCATGGTTGTAGATCAATTAACTAAACTGTTACCACCAAAAACATTGAAGGAACATGTTAAGAGAACAGGTCTTGATTTTAACCCTTAATAGCCATTATGTTATGGATTGCATTAGGTTTATTTATGCCATTAGAAGTTTTGAAATCTCATTAAATAAGTTTGGGATTTTTCCTGTTTTCGATTTGTACATATTTATGTGATATTGGATAAATGATAACAAGAAAGTTTTTTACAAAAGACAATTTTGTGGACCAATTTGGGACACTTCTCATTTATGAACCATGATTGAACGAATTGCTAGTATTATGGTACATAGAAGGGACTATGTCATCTCATTGAGATATAACCGCCATGACTCACCCTTGCACGCATGATGCTAACCTTATTGAGTCTAATGTTTGTAATATGGGCCAAGTGGGAGAATGTTGGGATTTAATGTCCCACATGACAAGACATGTATGACAGTGTGATACTGATAGACTTCTAATGACTTAAGGTTATCTATATTGTTAGACTTCTAATGACTAAGGATTTCTGAAAGCTTAAAGGTTATATAATCCTAATTATATTAGAATAACGGTTAACAAGAGAATTGGTTTCCTATTAAAACTCCTACTTTGATGGGAAGTGGAATTGTAGTTGAAAAATGACACATGTCTTCTCTCTACCCTATAAACATATGCATATGCTTATTAGATTGTGTATTCAGAAATCCAAAAAGGTTAAGTGAGAGAAACTGTTTCTTGGTATTTACATTATTTTCAAATCTAGAGTAGAGAAGAGTTGTCGCTATAGACTCCATTATGTTCTTTATACTTATTTTAATTTAGCGAGAATCATGACAGTCAAGATCCTATACTTATTTTACAACAGACCATAAAGAAGGGAAGTCGCATGCTGTCTGGCCAACACATATCCCACTGACATCCCCCTCAAATTGATGTTGCTCGATCAAGAACCATCAATTTGCCCACCAGAAACTGATGATGCTGCCATGTCATGGCCTTTATAAATATATCAGTTATTTGGAGGTTAGTGGAAATATGAGGGAGAGAAATGATACGAGTGTCCAACACTTTTCGAATGGAGTGACACTCCACCTCAATGTGTTTTGTACGTTCATGAAAAAGGGGATTGGCAGCAATTTGAATGGCACTAGTATTGTCAGCATGGAGAGGAGTAGGGTCCGACTGAGCATAATCAATCTCAGCTAGGAGCCCACGAAGCCAAAGAATCTCAGAACAAGCAACTGACATTGCATGGTATTCGGATTCAGTGGAAGATTTGGAGACACGATCTTGTTTCTTACTCTTCCAAGATATCAAAGAGTCACCAAGAAATATGCACCAACCCATGACAGATCATCGCGTATCAAGACATCCAACCTAATTAGCATCACTGTAAGCGACAAGGTGAAGAGAAATCCCAGCGGGGAAGAACAAACCATGGCTAGGGGACCCTCGAAGATATCAAATAATGCGATGAACAAAAGCTAAATGTAGATGACATGGAGCTTGCATGAACTGAATAACCTGCTGGACAGCGAAGGAAATATCAGGTCAAGTAATAGTCAAATAGTTCAGGCTACCCACTAACTGTCGAAACACAGTAGGGTCAGAAATAAATTCACCCTCCTCATGATGATACTTTGTGCTTACTTCCAGAATAGTATCCACAGAAGAAGTATCCTGAAGGCCAGCCAAAGTAATCAAATCTTGAGTGTATTTATGTTGATTCAGAAAGATGTCAGATGGATTAGTATGAACTTCCAACCCCAAGAAATACGCAAGAGGACCAAGATCCTTCATATGAAACGAGGCCTGAAGATGCTGCTGCAGTCGGGTAATCAAGGCAGAATCCGTTCCAGTAATAACAATATCATCAACATAAACCAGATGAAGAACAATGACAGTGGATGTCTTGTAGAGAAACAAAGAGGAGTCATATTGACTCTGCTTAAAGGAAAACTGAAGTCAGGTTGATATGAATTTATCACACCATGCTCAGGGAGATTGTTTCAGCCCATATAATGAGCGTTTCAACTTACAGACATCCGAGGAAGAAGAGGACGGCAAACCAGGTGGGATGGTCATATAGAACTCTTTTTTGAGGTCACCGTGAAGAAATGCATTTTTGACATCCATTTGATAAAGGGGCCAACATTGGGATGCAGCAACAAAAAGGACAGTATGCACCGTAGTCATCTTGGCAACTGGAGCAAGTTTCCTCATAGTCCACCCCATACTCTTGTCTATTGCCAAGTACAACCAACCGTGCCTTATATCGATCCAGAGTCTCGTCAGAACGTAGCTTGATCGAGTAAACCCATTTGTAACCAATGGCTTTAACAGTAGCAGGACAAGGAATAACATCCCATGTGTGGTTGTCCTGGAGAGCCTGAAGTTCTTCAGCCATTGCCTTACACCAACATTCATTTTTAATAGCCTCAGAATAATCTAACGGAATGGGAATGGAAGATAAAGTAGCATGGAGGGAGGTATGCGAAAAACCATACCAATCAGGGAGGACGAGATACTCTGGTCGAACATTGGGGAATGGAGTGGGAGTCCAGGCACCCGTAGAAGATACAGTATGAGCATGTTCAAATGGCGGATCAGGCTCAGGAAAGGGCAAAGTTAGTCGTCATCTTTCATACAGAAGTCCAGGTTGGAATCGATCAGGGGAATGAGTCAAATCATCAAAATGTGGCAAAACATGCATCTCAGGCAAAGACTCAACATGAGTAGAAAAGAAAGAATGATTTTCAAAGAAAACAACATGACGGGAGATACGAAATCTGTTAGAGCATATAGCAGACATAGCCTTTGAATGAAACACTATAACCCATAAAGGCGCACTTAACAGATTGAGCAAATAATTTATGATGTTCATGGGATGGCAAATGAACAAAATAAACACAACCAAAAGTATGCATATCAAGATAACTAGGATGTTGATGATAAAGAAGAAAGTAAGGAGTTTCAAAATTCCCTACTGGAAGGCAATCTATTAATTAAATAAACTACCGTAGACAAGGCCTCGACCCATAATTTAGGCAGAACAGAAGATTGAAGCAACAACGTACGAATAACATCCAACAAATGTCTATTCTTATGTTCAGCAACAACATTTTGCTGAGGTGTATAAGGACAAGAACGCTGAGAAACAATGCATTTTTGTTGGAGAAAATCATGAAACTCACGAGACATATATTCGCCACCTGAATCAGACCTTAAAATTTTGTTCCCTGGAGAAAATTAAGTCTCAACATAGGTGATGAATTTTTGAAAGACAACTAAAACCTCATATTTAGAATGAAGAAAATAAATTCAGGTATAATTGGTATAATCATCAATGAAAGTGACAAAGTATTTATAATTCGCATGTGAAATAACAGAAGAAATTCTCACACATGACTATGAATCAAATCAAATCAAAACAACGTTCAGCATGACTACGATGATAGGGAAATGAAAGAGATTTACTCTTACCTAATTTGCATGTAGAGCAATCAAAAGAAAGATGAGATGAAAATTGATCTTTATTGCCTAACAAACCAGAGTTTACTAAATGAGATAAAACAATAGAGTTAGAATGACCCAACCGTTTGTGCCATACTTCACCCTTATTTTTTTACAGTTGTACAAGCTAAAGAAATAACAGCAGGAATGTAGAAATGCAAAGGAAACAATCATCCAACTTTAGGCCCCTTTGCGAGTATCTTCCCCGACACCTGATCCTGCATAAGACAACCATCACGAAAAAAATGAACATCACAGCTGTTATCAACCAACTGTCCTACTTATATGAGACTAGTAGAAAGCTTAGGAGATACAAAAACATCTCTAACTGTGGAATTAATATCACCAACAGCATGAATAGGTAACTGACTACATTAGCAATCTGAGCGTGCAACGATCCATTATAAGTTCGAACATTGTTAAGAGTAGCAGAAGAACTAGTCATGTGATTAGATGCACCAGAATCAACAAGCCAAGATAAGGATGGTAGTGAACTGTTACCTTGGAGTCCTAAGGCGGAAAAAGCTAAAATAATCATCTACTAGACCATTCAAGAGTAAGAGCAGATGCATCACCAGCAATAGCAGAATTAGTGGAAGAAGAAGAACCTATAGTAGCCTGATAAGCATTAGTCTGATGATTCTGGTGATGAATAGGACATTCTTTGATAATATCCCTCGGCTTCTTACAATAGTTGCAAGATTTCCGCACACATTGAGCAACAATATGGCCGTAGTCCTTGCAGCTGAAACATTGAACTTTTTGCATGTCTCGTCCCTTGCCTTTCCCGTGAGAAGCATAAGCCACTACATTTGGTATCATTTTGTCTTGCTGGTAAGTGGCCAAGGTGGCAAGATGTTGTTCTTCATGATGTAACTCCCAAAAACAAACATCCAAAGAAGGCAATGGATCACGACTCATCAAATTGGAGCGAGTGGCCTCAAATTCAGGTCGTAACTTTATTAAGAGCTAATCTCACTTGCTTTGTTCATGAACTTCCTGCACAATAGAGAGAGAGTCTTCTGGTACCTTGACATAAATCATGTCAGTAAATTCTCCCCATAGATTATGAAACCCAGAAAAATAATCTTGAATTGAAAGATCGCCCTGAGTGTAAATGGCGATCTCGTACTCCAACTCAAAATGCCGAGCAAAATTTTCCTGATTATACACTTTCCTTAAGTACTCCCCACATAGATTTAGCAATCTTATATGGCCTCAGATTGGGAATAATAAGAGGATCAACAGATCCTAAAATCCATGTCATCACCCTAGCATCTTTGATCTTCCACTGAGCCAACTTAGGAAGCTCATTAAGAGCAGGATCACTACCAATTATATGATCCCATAACTCTTTTCCCATAACAAATAAGAGAAATTGAAATTCTCAGGCAGAATAGTTCTTACCCGTGAATTTCACAACAAAGGAGTCTAAAGACATGATGCCCATAAAAGGAAAAAAAAAAAACAGAAGTCCAACCAAGAAGAATACTTGTCCAATCACCATACAATGTGCCGACAGAAGCGTAGCACCTGCAAACCAAGCCACCATATGTGTGACAGCCACCAGAAAGCTAAACAGAGGATGTCGATAGAACCACAACCAACCAAAAGAAGGATGTCGACAACCAAAAATCTTCATAGAAAATGCCGACAACCAAAAAAAAAACAAGATCACTAAGATCCCAACCTAGCGACAACCAAAAACCTCACAAAAAGTGTCGACAGTGTCAAAACTGTCACCCACCAACGAAAAAAATTTATCACAGGAAAGAGCTGAGAGGATTTCTAAGTGATGGCTCTAATACCATGTCAACTGGATTGAATACCTCATTTTTGAAGATTTCTTTTTATTATAAAAGCACTGTCGTGCACATTACAAGGCTAGAATCAAGCCATTTACAGCAATAGAATATGTCTACATAAGGAAACTATGACTAATTACAAGGTCTGTACAACTATAAATACATGTTATATATGTACACTTAAAGAATTGAAGTCGTAATACTGTACGGCCAACACATATCCCGCTCACAATATAGACTATAGTAGTATAGTTAAATTCAATACTATACTAGTATGTGTTAATTATTATAAAATAAGTGGGAATACTATAATATAAATAAATTAATAGTTTTAGTATATGCAACCATCATATTATTATTAACATATATAATCAAATATATAAGTAAGTTAGACACCAATATAACAATATGGAATTAGACACTATAGTATGGAAATAAATTAAACACCACTACATACTTACTAGTAGTTTAGTGTAGAAATAAGATTAGTATAATAAATTTATCTCACTAATTATACTATAGTAAGTTAATCTCACTAATAACTAATAAGTTAATCTCATTAATAAGTTAGATATTAGTATAATTAAATAATATTGAATTAGTAATTATTATTAATAAATACTAAATACTAAAAATTAAAATTAGTGTTGAAAAAATTATAAAAACCATATATAAAAAAACTTATGGATAAAAACCTAATACAAAGATTGGAAAAAGGGGACCGAACTAGTGAAACCGAAAGTTTCGGTTTCAACGATGAATCAGTCCGGTATCGGTTCTCTAATTCTCTAAACCATAAACCGGTTCAGCTCTAAAATATCCAAAATCGGACCGAACCAGACCGGTTACACCCTTATCTGTGTCTTCTTAAATCTCAAGGTTGCACGCATGCAACTTTTGGATGCCTTATGCAAGAGAATCAAGGGATGAATAACTTATCCTAGCTGCAACCTAATACTAGACTTTTGTATTTCAATTCAATGTGACGCCAGTAATGCCCATGTTCAATAAGCAACATTTCCCTCATTTCTAGAATTGCATTTACAACAAGGAAAAAATAATATTGCTTACAAGATTCAGTTTGTAAAGGAAGTGCACTAAACTTACACCATCCATCCAGAAGTATCTGCTACCTCTATCACATTCCATTACATTGTTGACCCAACATATAATGGGATGTTCTTTGCATCATATATATACAGAATCAAAAAAACATCAGTCACGGGAACTAATGCGGTGATTGAGAAACCAGTTTCACTCATTGTAGATGAAGATTCTGGTGTAGCATCAAAAGTTCCTCCCAATACAGTTGCAATTAGCGAAACGTCCTCCAATGAACCAGACCCGGTCTTACTCCAACTAAGTCCAAACGTCCAAGACCTGTTAGGAAAGTAAGATGCCACCTATAAAGAATGAGGAACTAGTTCCTGGTGCAGCTTTTATAGATACAGCCATTTACTGCTTTTGTTGATTTTGGAGCTTTCACCAATGGCCTGGTTCATGTTTCCGAGTTAAGTGATAACTTTGTTAAGGATGTTGGAAGTATTGTCTCTATTGGGAAAGAGGTGAGGTGAGATTAATTCAAGCAAACATGGAGACCGGACCAGTTTCTCTGACCATGTGTCAAAGTAATGATATTAGTAACCTGCAGCAAAGGCAAGTTGCTCTTGCTAGCAGTGATACTAAGGCGGAGCTGCCAAAAGAAATGCTTCAAAGACCAAGAGGGCAGGTAACCTTGACAATGAAGAGAGAAGATGTTAAAATGTTGGACTCAAAGCTAAGCCAAGGGTCTATCCATGTTGCAACTAACCCTTTTGTGCTGGGCTTTCGTAAGAATAAGGATATTGCTACATATTTGGATGAGAGGCAGATATTGGAGAGAGTTGCTGAAACCAAGTCTGATTGTGGCATCATGATTAATCATATCATCCTAAATTGCATTCCCATTTCCAAAAAGGATATTTTAGAGCATGAAATGAGGATGGACGAGCTCTTGGATAGACACTCTTTTGGCTAATGAAAGTTTTAGGCATTAGCAAAACTGAGGAATGGTGTCAGTGGTAGTAATCGCTTACCATTTAGTTGTCTTTTCCACTATTAACTTCTATTTATATATGGATTGTATGTTGGCGTATGCAAGAAGCAAGGTGTGAAGTATATTTTTTTATTGATAAGAGAACAATGGATTAATAAAACTCTAATTTTTATTTTTTTTTAACATATGCAGAGCTGCTGCACCTGCAGTTTTACACGTTTTTTTCTCTCTACACCATAGGCTGACAACTACATATATTTATACTTGAAAGAGAATTCTAGATACATCTAGTTAACTTTGAGAATATCAAAAGTCTTATCTTGAAATACTAGAAGTTATTTTCTCCAGAAACTTCTATGCAAAATTTACAAATTAACTTACAACACCCCTTCTTAATTTGTAATTTCTAATGTTCCTTGAATCGCTCAAACTTGTCAACTGTAGTTGCTTTGGTGAGAATGTTTGCTGGTTGATCATTTGTACTAATGAATTTCAACTGAATTTCGACTTAATTAACCGAATCTCTAATAAAGTGATGCTTGAGTTCAATGTGCTTTATTCTTCCATGAAAAATGGGATTTTTAGTCATTGCAATTGCTAACATGTTGTCACAACAAATGACTGTAGGCTCTTCAACCTTTTGGTTCAAGTCTGAAAGTATCCTTCTTATCCATACAGCTTCACATGCGACATCTGTTGCTGCAATGTATTCAGCTTCTGCTGAGGATAAGGCAACTGTCTTTTGCTTCTTTGAACTCCAAGCAATAACTTTTGAACCCAAACAAAAAAATGTAGCCTGATGTGCTTTTTCTATCCTCAAGTGATCCAGCCCAATCACTGTCAGTAAAACCAATGAGTTTGCTGTCAATTTCTTTCTTCTACATAATGCCAAGTTTCTTTGTTCCTTGCAAGTAACGAAAGATTCATTTTGCTGCTTCATAATGAAACTTACTGGGCTGATTCATAAACCTTGATATAAGACTAACAGAATGAACAATATATGGCCTTGTATTTGTGAGATAAATCATGGAACCAACAAGGCTTCTATAAGCCTTTGCATCTACTTTCTCTGCTTCATCATTTTGCTGCAGTTTTTCATTAGGTGACATAGGTGTAGATACTGGCTTACATCCTATCATATGAAATTTTTTAGCAAGTCCTCAATGTACTTTTCTTGACAAATAAAAACTTCACCTTTTGTTTGTCTTACTTGAATACAAAGAAAGTATCTCATCAATCCCAAATCAGTCATCTCATTTTCTTTCATCATAGCTATTTTAAAATCTTCAACCATCTTCATACTTGTGCCCATATAGATCAAATCATCAACATATGAGCAAACAACTAGAAAATCTCCACTACCTTCATGCTTAACATACAATGATAGCTCATTTTTGCTTTTGAAATCCTTTTTGGCAAAAATAGCTATCAATCTTGCTGTTCCATGATCTTGGGGCTTGTTTTAGGCCATATAATGCCTTTCGAAGTCGGTACACTTTGTTTTCTTCACCTTTCTTCACATAGCCATTTGGTTGTTCTACATATACTTCTTCTTCTAATTCATCATTTAAAAATGCTGACTTAACATCAAGTTGAAACACTTGCAACTCTAATTGTGTAGCTAAAGCCAAAACAGTTCTAATTGTTTCCATGCGAACTACCAGTGCAAAAGTTTCATGAAAATCCACTCCAGGTTGTTGTGCATATCCTTTTGCAACCAAACGTGCCTTGTGCTTTTGAATTGAGCCATCTTCATTGAACTTGGTTTTATAGATCCACTTCAAACCAATCACATTTCTTCCGTTGGGCAGATTCACTAATTCCCAAGTGTGATTTCTTTCAATGCTAGCTATTTCCTCATCCATGGTCTTTGTCCATACATTTACTTTTACAGCATCTTCAAAAGTTTGTGGCTCACAAGCAAAAAATGCAAATTCACAAGATTGGTACACATCTGACAATGAACGAACCTTTCTTGGAGGACTATCTGAATCATATGAATCTGGACTTGTTGAGGATGTGCTTGGAGATCTTGACGGTGTTGTGACATGTATTGGTGTTTGGACAAAATCTGGACTTTGCAGAGAACTTGTATTTTCCTAAGTCTTTTCTAATGAAGGAAGCTCGAAATTTGTGGTCTGTTGGATATTATCTTCCTACTCCCAAGTCACCACTTAATAAAAAAAAAAATAACATCTCTGGAAATTACCAGCTTGTTTGTATCAGGATTCAAAAGGCGATAACCTTTAGATTCATCACTATAGCCAATAAAAATAAAATTTTTCCCCTTTTCATCAAACTTCTCTCTTTCTTGAGAGTGAATGTGAGCATATGCAATGCATCCAAACACTTTGAGCTGATCTACCAATGGTTTTTGCTTGTGCCAAGGTTCAAATGGAGTTTTATTATGGATAGCCTTTGTTGAAGAGTGATTGAGAATGTAAATTGTTGTGTTGACAGCTTCTGCCCAAAGTTTATTGGGAAGTGCTTTCCCTTTAAGCATACTCCTAGCCATTTGTTTAATTGTTCGATTTTTACGCTCAGCAACTCTATTTTGTTGAGGAGTTCTTTGAACTGTCAATTGCCTTTGAATGTCATTTTTTTTTTTTTTTTGCAATATTACATAAATGGCTTATAAATGAACTCCCCACCACGATCTGTTCTTAGTGTCTTAACTTCATAGTCACTTTGCCTTTGTACTAGAGCTTTAAATTAAAGAAAGAATGAAAAATGTTCTGATTTTTTATCAAGAAAGTAGATCCACATCATCCTTGTATAATCTTCAACAAACAAAAGAAAATACCTTTTGTTATTTAAAGTTGGAGTTCTAGTTGGTCCACACATATCAGAGTGCACAAGCTCTAAAGGAACACGAGCTCTCCAAGTTGTCTTTGGAAATGGAAGGAGATGCATTTTGCCATAAATGCACCCTTCACAAATATTGTCATTTTTTTGTATTGAAGGAAGGCCAAGCGCCATATTTCTTTGCTTCAACAATTGAAGGCCTTGATAATTCAAATGACCATATCTTAGATGCCAAAGACGAGATTCATCTACACTCTCACTTTTTAATGCCATTTTCTCATTTGATGTCATGCTATAGGAAAAACATTATTTTGAGACATGCCTACCTTGGCCACAGTCAAATTGTTTTTCTTATCATATATTGTGCATTCACCATCATCAAATAGTAAAGAATAACCCCTTTTGAGTAGTTGACCAACACTGAGGAGGTTTTGGGATGAACATGGCACATAGAGAAATCATGAATAAATTTTCTACTACCTCCATTAGTGTGGACAGCAATGATACATTTACCTTCAACCTTTTTTAACTTTCCATCTCCAAACTTTACTTGAGAAGAAAAGTTGCGGTCAAGCTCCACAAAAAAATCTGAATTCCTTTTATCTTGATAGATGATTCACATAGTAGTAGTAATCTCTTACCGTTCAGTTTTCTTTTCCACTATTAACTTCTATTTATATATGGACTGTAGCTACTATATCAGTATATCACCAACTCTTGTCAAGCAACTGAGTGAAGAAATATTGAGCAGCCTACATTATCTTCCACTCCTCGAATGACTCAACAACACTCCACCACCTCAACTGCTCCTTCATGATGCTCCACCACCTCAGCTGGTCCAAGATGCTCCACCACCTCAGGTGCTACTCTAGAATCTTCTGGAATTATTTAGACAAGGTTGGTGCCTACCTCTGGGTACGGTTGTAGTATTATGGCAAACACTATGTAACAAACTCTGTGTAATGTGCAATGGATTGTAATGCACACCAACTATTTGAGAATATTCTCAGAAATAGGTGAAGGTTGTTAGGATCTCTTGTATATATATACGACTTGTACACAGCTATTCAATTAATGAGAAATACAAAACATTCCTTCCTTTTGAACCTCTACATGGTATCAAAGCAGAACCACGACTAACGTCTCTCCCTTCCTCCCTTGATTACCAATCCTTCCTCATGGCCGGCGAAGGCTCATCCTCTGAAAAAGAATCCTCCAACTCCACCACCTTCCAACTTCCAAGTAATTTCTCCCATATTGTCTCTATCAAACTTGGTTCTAATAATTACTCGCTCTAGTGTGCCCAAGTCATTCCCTACCTCCATGACCAAGACCTTTTTCACTTCATTGACGGCTCCACTCCTCCTCCTCCTCCCATTTTTCCTACTGCCTCTCCCTCTCTTTCTGGTCCTTCTCCCCCTCAAACCAATCTGGCCTATCTGCAATGGCGTCACACTGACCAACTTCTTCTCAGTGATATGCTTTCCTCTCTCACTGAACCAATCCTTGCCCAAGCCATAGCTTCCCGCACTTCCCGTGAACTCTGGGTTACTCTCGAGACGATGTTCACCTCCCAATCTCAGGCTAAAATTTTCCAAATTCGTCATCAGCTTACAAACCTCAAAAAAGGTGCTCTCTTTATGATTGACTATCGCAAAGTCCATCTTCTCTTCCACCATGACAGCAGCTGGTGAGCCTCTCTGCGACTCTGAAGTTGTTTCCTATTTACTAAATGGTCTCAACTCTGACTATGAATCATTTGTTGTCTCTATTACTACAAGATCCACTCCGATAAGTTCAGCTGAACTATTCAATCTTCTTCTCATATTTGAAAGTCGTATCTCCCTCACCTCCATCCAACATGGTCTTCTTCCAAATCCCTCTGTCAATCTCACTACCACATTCACTAATCACAATGGTAGCCGTGGTGGTTGAAACATCTATCGTGGGGGACGAAATAGTAGTCGTGGTGGTCGCCCTCGTGGTGGCCGCTTCACTCAAGCTTCTCAATCCTCTTCACAACAACTCAATAAACCAACATACCAAGTTTGTAATAAGGTTGGTCATGTCGCCTTGTAGTGCTATCATCGTTTGGACCAAGCTTACTAGTTTGAGCCCCCATGATCTCTCTCTACTCACTACACCAGTTCTCAATCCCTCTCTGATCGTCAGTTGTATCCTGACTCAGCTGCAACAAACCACCTCACCTCAGATCTCCAAAACTTAAATCTCCCTGTGGAACCATACCTTGGTCCTGAAAAAATTCAAGTAGACGACGGCACTGGACTCCCAATAACACACATCGGTGATTCTCAAATCTCTACTTCCACCTCTAATTTGTTACCTTCGTAAATTACTCTGTGTTCCTCAAATCACCAAAGAATCTAGTTTTTGTCCAACAATTTTGCCGTAACAACTCTGTGTTTTTTAAGTTCATGAATCTAATTTTCATGTGAAGGAAAAACGGACAGGAAGTCTGTTACTTTGAGGACCAACACATAATGGCCTCTATATATTTCCTCCTCCAGCCTCCTCAAAGTCAGCCCCTATTGCTCTTCTAGGCGAATGGACCACTGTCGCTCAATGGCATCATCGTCTTGGTCATCCAACTCTTTGCCTATTCTCAAATTTTACGCACCAAGTGCTTGTCGTTTATCCCATCTCAACCTGATTTTTTCTATTATACTTGTCCTTTTGCCAAGTGTCTGCAATTACCTTTTAAATCCTCTGCTAATTTGTCCTTAGAACCTTTGCAATTAATATTTGTAGATGTTTGGGGTCCATCCCTCATATATCACGAGATGGTTTCCATTATTATATATCTTTTGTTGATGATTATAGTAATTACACTTGGTTTTATCCTCTTGCTTCAAAAGGTGATGCTACATCTATCTTTCTTCATTTCCAACCATATGTTGAATGTTTATTCAATACTACAATCAAAAGTGTTCAAAGTGATTGGGGTGGGGAATTTTGACCCCTCACCCGTGTTCTTAATTCCCAAGGAATTTCTCACCTTCTCTCTTGTCCCCACACTCACCAACAAAATGGTGCAGTTGAGAGAAAGCACCGTCACATCGTTGAAATGAGCCTTGCTCTTTTAGCAACGACTTCTCTTCCCTATAAATTTTGGGCCAATGCATTCCAAACTATTGCCTACTTAATTAACTTTCTTCCCTCTCCATCTCTTAAAAATAAATCTCCACATCTTCTTCTCTATAATAGAGAACCCAATTACTATTTTCTTAAAGTGTTTGGATTCGAGTGTTGGCCCAACCTTCGGCCTTATAATAATCACAAAATCAATTTTCGTTCACTCCCTTGCTTTTTTCTTGGTTACAGTCCTACTCACAAAGGTTATAAATGTCTTCATCTACCATCAAACAGAATGTACATCTCCCGTGACGTACTTTTTAATGAAAATTCATTCCCTTATGCTTCATCATCAATCTCGGGCCCTACAAACTCTCAACCCACACACACCATCTTACCTATTTCCTCTACATCCATTTTGGGCCCATATTCTTCTTTTACACCGAATAGCCCAACTTCAAATCCTAGTCCACTTATCACATCCAGCCCATCCTCTATATCTCCATCTCTTTCTTCAACCTCAACCCTGGCGTATGTACCTGCATCACCAACCCCGACATCTCACCCCTTTTCACCTGATTCGACCTCTAATCCACCATCAATCCCTCCCCGATCTCCTATTGTTACTCGATCCAAGACCAATTCCTCTCGCCCCAAAAAATCTTCTGATGGTCAAATTCTCTATCCTCCACCTCACCACTGCCTCAATTCCTCCATTGAAATCCCCAAAGAACCCACTTCCTATACCATTGCTTCCCGCTTCCCTGAGTGGCGAAATGCCATGAACAGTGAGTTTCAGGCCCTAATTCAAAGTCAAACATGGAATCTTGTTCCCCCTTCCCCTTACTCTAACGTTGTTGGTTGCAGGTGGGTTTTTCGCAAAAAGCATCGTGCTGACGACACTACTGAACTGCGCAAGGCACGTCTCATCACCAAAGGCTTTCATCAACAAGAGGGTATTGACTACTCCAAGACTTTAGTCCTGTAGTCAAACCCACCACGATTCGGTTAGTTCTCTCTCTCGCCGTCTCTCATGGTTGGCCCCTTCGCTAACTTGTTATTCAAAACGCTTTTCTGCATGGAGATCTCACTAAAACTGTGTACATGTCACAACCTATTGGTTTTGTTCACCCTGAACATCCTAACTATGTATGTCGCTTGCAAAAGGCCATTTATGGCCTCTCCCCGTGTATGGTTTGCACAGCTTAGCTCTAGACTCTGTGAATATGGTTTTCTTCCCTCTAAAGTTGATCCCTCTTTGTTTGTTTATTCCTCTCATTCTGTTATGATTTATGTGCTAGTCTATGTGGATGACATTATTGTCACCATCTCTCATTCTTCCCAAATTGATCATCTCATTCATTTCCTTTGTTCTGTTTTTCCCATCAAGGATTTAGGTAAATTATCCTACTTCCTTGGTCTTGAAATTTCTTATTTACTAGATGGAACCCACCTCTCACAGCGTAAATACATTCGTGATATTCTCTCTCGCACAAACATGTTATCTGCCAATGGCGTCACCTCTCCAATGGCTGCCTCCACTTGCCTCTCACTTTCCGATACTCCTTCCTTCTCTGATCCAACTCTCTATTGTAGTGTTGTGGGGAGTCTACAATATTTGTCTTTAACTCGACCTGATCTTGCCTTTGCAATCAAAAAAATTTCTCAATTCATGCACAATCCAAAAAACTCTCATTGGCAAGCTGTTAAGCGATTACTTCGGTACCTCAAACAAACCTTAGATTTTGGTCTCCTTATTCACAAATCCTCTTCTCTTCAGCTTCAAGCATTTTCCGATGCCGATTGGGCAAGTTGCCCAGATGACCACCGCTCTACCGGTGGCTTTTGTATTTTCTTGGTTGAAACCTGGTGTCATGGAGCTCTCGCAAGCAACACACTGTTGCTCACTCCATCACAAAGGCCGAATATAAGGCCCTTGCTAATGCCACAGCTGAGTTACTTTGGGTCCAATCTCTTCTTAAAGAATTATGCATTTTTCTTCCAAAATCACCAATTCTCTGGTGTGACAACCTTGGTGCCACTTACTTATTAGTCAATCTCGTTCTCCATTCCCGCATGAAACACATGGAAATTGATTTCCATTTCGTGCGTGATAGGGTCACGCCAAAACACTTCAAGTTGCCTTCCTTCCTCAAAAGATCAATTGGCCGACATCCTTACCAAGCCACTTGTCTCCTCTCAGTTTCATTCCCTGTGAATGAGCCTCACTGTCATTGATACACCGTTCGGCTCACAGGGGCGTATTGAGCAGTCTACATTATCTTCCACTCTTCAAATGACTCAGCAACACTCCACCACCTCAGCTGCTACTCTAGAATCTTCTGAAATTACTTAGACTAGGTTGGTGCCTACCCTCTGGGTACGGTTGTAGTATTATGGCAGACATTATGTAACAAACTTTGTGTAATGTGCAATTGATTATAACGCACACCAACTGTTTGAGAATATTCTCATCTCAAAAATGGGTGAAGGTTGTTAAGATCTCTTGTATATATATATGACTTGTACACAGCTATTCAATTAATGAGAAATACAAAACATTCCTTCCTTCTGCATGCTGAACCTCTACAAGAAACAGGAGCTGGAATGATGGATTTCAAGAAAGATCTCTCAAAGACTGGACTGGACGTTGTTAAAGCCCCATGAGTTCCTTAGAAAGAAAGGCTTAGCAAGTGCAGAAGAGAAAGCAAGCAGAGCCAATGCTGAAGGAAGGATAGGGTCATATATCCATGATAGCAGGATTGGTGTCTTGATAGAGGTGATGAACTGGGAGACAGATTTTCCCGAGGTGACATTTTTAAGGAGCTGGCTGATGAACTAGCCATGCAAGTGGCTGCATGCTCTCAAGTGCAGTATCTCGTAAGAGAAGATGTTCCAGAAGAAAATTAGATAAACTACTATGAAATTTTGAACCAAAACACGGCACAGTGCAAAGAAGTTGATGTTTTATGAGTTGAAGATCGCCAATGCTATGGCACAAGACTACCATTATTGAAAAAGAACCAAATAATTCTCGCATGAGTTCTTATTCATAGTGTCAGCAAATGTTTAATAAAATATCTGGAGCAATCAATGCTGTTCACGATCGTTGAGAAATTCCTCAGTTATATAGATCTTTATAAGTCAGCATTTTTGTTAAAAATTATCTGGTGTGACGAACCTTTTTATTCACTTTTCCCATACATCGGCATGTTTCTTTTCACAAAATGGAAATTCGTCCCTCTTGAAGTAGCTTAATGGCCCAACAAATATATATTGTTTCTTTTTCAGAGTTCACTTGAAAAAGAAGGTAGACATTTTCTTATTTTCATTACGAATGTTAAATGAATAAATCTGCTTCACTACTGTGTGAAGCAGCCCCCAGCACACTCTACGTGCTGGGGTGAAAAAAAAAAATTATGTTAAGTGTGTGGAGAGTGTGATAAATAGTAGAGTGTGATATAGCAATACCCATGTTAAATTCGTTCTATTTCCTATGGCATGCCACCAACAGTAACAGTGTCCGCCGCAATGGGTACACATCTACGAGAAGAAACTGGAGCCAGGGATTATGGACTGCAAGAAAGCTCTTTTTGAAACTGGAGGGGATCTTGAGAAGGCACAGGAGTACCTTAGAAAGAAGGGTCTTTCAACTGCTGACACGAAATCCAGCTGGCATTTAGCTGAAGGAATAATGAGATGAGATAAGATGAAAGTTGAATAAAATATTATTAGAATATATTTTTTTAATATTATTTTTATTTTGAGATTTGAAAAAGTTAAATTTTTTATTTTATTTTATGTAAGAATTTGATAAAGTTATAATAATTAGATGATGAATTAAAAAGTTTTGTGAAAGGGAGGGAGACCCAACATTCATGATTCCCGCATAGGCGTGCTAATTGAAGTAAACTGCGAGATTGACTTTGTGGGTGTGAGAATTTCAAGGAGCTGGTTGATGATCTGGCAATGCAAGTTGTGACCAGCCCACTTATGCAATTCGTATCCATTGAGGATATTCCTGAGAGCATTCATGTGATCAAGGAAAAAGAGCTTGAGATGCAGAGAGAGGACATTAGGGGTGGGCTCCGACTCCGACGGAGTCGGAGTTGTCATTTCCGACCTCCGACTCCGAACGTAGTCGGAGTCCGATTCCGATCGGATGTCGGAGCTCCGACCTCCGATCGGAGTTCCGAACGGAGGTCGGAGCTCCGACCTCCGATGGTAACTCCGACTGGAGTTCGGAGGGAGTTCCGAACGGAGGTCGGAGCTCCGACCTCCGTTCGGAGTTCCGAACTCAATTTCAGATTTTTTTATTATTATTATTATTTAAATTTTGTTGTTCAATTTCGTTTCAGATAGTAGGCAACATATATTTTTTTTTTTAAAAGTGAACCATCTACAAATATTTGGTTTATTCAAGAGTTTTCAATAATTTAAATATTCGTTCTGATTTTGTTACTGAATTTTGATTATATATTTAATTTGTTTTATCTCCGCCTGAAATTTAGAAAAGAATGATGGTAAGAATGATGGTACGAATTTGTATCACCTGATTAATTTCAGTTGGATAATAAATTATAAACTTTTGAGAGAGGATGGATAAGTACTAATAGAAATTATAGAATAAAGAGTACTTATCCCACGTCTTTGCTCGGGATATAAGTACATAAATATAACTATATAAATAGTTTAAAAAGTAAATAACATGTATGATGCAGCCATAAGTTATAACAGTCTCATTTATAACGTAATAAGTTAATAACAATATGACTCAGTCTTGAAATATAACTACATAAAAATTAAACACGGGTTTCACTCAAACCCCAATGTTCCATTGGTCACGCCTGAAATGAAGATAGAAAGTAGCAATCAATAGACGAAAAAAAATTGATAATAAAAAATTATATAAGGTAAAAGAATAATTTGATTCTTACCAAGAAATGTGGTTCTCTCAACTCCATCACAACTCTCAAGTAGCGTCCGTTCCAAACTCTCAATCATCGGTAATTATGTTAGGGTTCACAATTAGATCTATAAAATCATAAAAAGTAGAAGTTAGAAACATTAAAAATAATTAAACCATCATTTAAAAGCATATAAACTTACCCGATTCTAGCCTATAGCTCTCGGCATCAATGCCAACGGTATCTAGTCCAAGGGGCGTTTCACTAATCCAATTATGTGTGCAAACGAGGGCCTCCACGGTTGACGGTGACAATGAACTGCGATAAGCATCCAACACGCGACCTCCAGTGCTAAATGCCGACTCTGAGGCAACCGTAGTGACAGGAATGGCTAGCACATCTCGGGCCACACGGGAAAGGACTGGATACTTGGTGGAATTAACTTTCCACCAAGTTAATAACTGAAATACATCACTAGGTGCCTCGACAGCTTCCATAAAATATCGTTCAACCTCAGATGTACAATGCATAATATTCCTTGTTGACATGAGTTGATGATACTGCCGTATAACACGATTGCCTCTAACCCCTACAGATGGCTCAGTATCACCTGAGGGAACTGTCGATCCTGTCGGCCTCGAATGTGAGGAGCTACCAACTGCGGATGAAGGCTGAGCACTAGTACTGTAATGATGATATAAGTCATCAACATCATTTTTTAGCAATCTAATAAACTCTCCAGCCTTCACTGCCCCGAGGACGGAATTTACCCAAAATTCTAGAACGGCCAACTTAACTCGGGGGTCAAGGATCACAGCCACAAATAGCAATCTATTTATCTTCTCAATATTCCCCCAATATTTATCATATTTGATCTTCATCCTCGTAGCCATATCAGATAACAATCCAGCAGAGTCAGTACAACTATTTTCCAATTGGAAGTGAAGCTCTGAGAGCTCACTGAAAAATGAGTTTGCAGTCGTATATTTGGATCCAGATAGTCGCATGGTTATCTCATAAAAAGTTCTTAAAAATTCAACAAAATAACTCACACTGGTCCAATCATGTGCGTCTGGCGCACCGAGCCCCTGTCCTGCTGGCTCCAACAAAGCATACCTCAGGCCCCCATCCTCGACCTCCATCCGCTCGAATGCTTTTTGGTACTTCTGTGCCACATCCAACATCATGTATGTAGAATTCCATCGAGTCGGAACGTCCAAGCACAGCATACTAGAACATTCAATCTTCAAATCTTCTGCTATTGCCTTAAACTTGGCAAGCCTTTGAGGGGAACCCCTCACATATCGTACAATGTTGCGGACTCGGGTTATGGAATCATGAACCTCTTTTAATCCCTCAACAACTATGAGGTTAATGATATGAGCACAGCATCGAACGTGAATAAACTCGTGGGCCCGAATGACATCATCTCTCACCGTCGTGTTCCGCTTAAACCAATCAATTGTTGTTTCATTCGCACTGGCATTGTCAACTGTAATACACAGCACTTTTCGAATTCCCCAGTCCTTTAAACAATCATCCATCTTCGCCCCAATGGATGCACCTTTATGATCCACAATTTCTTTAAAACCAATAATTTTTTTATGCAAAATCCACTCACTGTCAATGTAGTGTGCTGTGATACACATGTAGCAGACGTTCTGTATGGAAGTCCATGTGTCAGTCGTAAAAGACACTCTCTGGCCAGTGGTAATAAACATCTTCCTCATCTCCTCCTTGTCCTTCGCATGCCTCTTCATACAATCTCGCATCACTGTATACCGTGATGGAATGGGAAATCGTGGCTCAACAAAATTTAGAAACTTTCGAAAGCCTCTTTTCTCGACTGTGGTAAATGGCATCTCATCAGTAATTATCATCTCTGCAAGCATGTTCCTCAACATCTTCTCACTGTATTGAGGGATGACCAATTTCTTAGTCTGTGTACCATCAGTGGCTGTAGAAGTTTGGTAACTGAGGTTGGTCTGATCAGTGGCTTGCAATCCCTTCGCTATCTTATATCGTTGGCAACCATTTAGATGTGCTATTAACACACTGGTACCTTGCTTCTTCGAATGGCATCCACAAAGTGATCCACAGTAATGGCATCTTGCTACTGGGTTCGCAATTTCACCAGGAATTTTGGTGAAATGCTCCCATGTCCACGACCTCTTTTTAGAAGGTCGTGGTGGTTGATCTTGCTCAATGGGCATCTCCTCCTCCTCGTTGAACATATCTTCATCCTCTATATCAACTGGGAATGGGAGTCGACTACTCGCACAAGATGTAGCTGCTCTAGATGTAGCTGCCCTAGATGTGGCTCTAGGGGTGGAAGTACCCACCGGTGTAGGAGTTGTAGCATTGGCATCCGCCACATCCCCTTGTGGACGATCATCTCCACTATGTCTACGATCCATATCACAATCAATGAAGCTGAAAAAATTAAATTAGAAGCAAAAAATTAGTTTAAAAATAAACTAGGCTATTGTATTATACAATAGGACATGTATTATTATGATACAATAATACATATATCGATGTATTATTACATTGAGGTTCGGTTGATGTGCGCTTGACTCAGACGAACCCATCCAAATGAGTTCGCTCGACGTGCGCTCGACGTGCGCTCGACGTGCGCTCGAGCAGAAGCCATACAGAGAGGTTCGCTCGACGTAGCGCTCGAGCAGAACCCATCCAGAAAGGTTCGCTCGATGTGCGCTCGAAGTGGCGCTCGAGCAGAACTCATATAGAGAGGTTCGCTCGATGTGCGCTCGACGTGGAGCTCGAGCAGAATTCATCCAGAGAGGTTCGCTCGACGTGCGCTCGACGTGGCGCTCGAGCATAATCCATACAGAGAGGATCGCTTGACCTGCGCTCGACGTCGCACTCGAGCATAATCCATACAGAGAGTTTCGCTCGATAAGCGCTCGACGTAGCGCTCGAGCAGAACTCTTCTAGAATCTATAGAGGTTCGCTCGATGAGCGCTCGACGTAGCGCTCGAGCAGAACTCTTCCAGAGAGGTTCGCTCGATGAGCGCTCGACGTAACGCTCGAGCAGAACTCTTCCAGAGAGGTTCGCTTGACTTCCGCTCGACATATCGCTCGAGCAATGTTCAATACAACGTGCGCTCGACTTGCGCTCGACACCTCGCTCGAGCGCAAGTCTTCAAAACAGTGTAAAATTCATGTTTTTGAGCGCCGTGTTGGGGACTATATTGAATATTCAATACACAAGAATCACAACCGCTGGCTCCAATTCACAAGAGACGTGCTTGAATTAAATTTAGGGCTCATAAATTTAGGGCTCACCGTAGGTGGAAGCTGAACAGAGGGACGGCGGCAGGGAGGAGCAACGACGAACGGTGTTCTGAAGAACGCGAGACGGAGGGTTCACTGGTGACTGGTTCATGCACTGGGACGGGAGACGCGAGAGAGAACACCGTGGAAGAAGAACTGAAGAAGTGAAGAAGGAAGAAGAAGAAGTGAAAACTGAAAAGGAAGAATAAGTGAAGAAGGAAGGAGAAGAAGAAGTCGTTCTGGAGGAACGACCGAACGACACCGTTCCATATTAAGTGGAACGGTGTCGTTCAAACGAATTTTTTTTTTTTAAACCCAGTTCCAAAACGACGTCGTTTTGGAGCTAGGTTTAAAAAAAAAAAAATCGGAGTCGGAGTTCGGAGCTCCTTTGAGCTCCGAACTCCGACTCCGACTCCGACTCCGAAAATTATTCGGAGCTACTCCGAATTCCGACAACTCCGACTCCGTCGGAGTCGGCATCGGAGCGGAGGTCGGACGGAGTCGGAATTCTGCACACCCCTAGAGGACATCTTATGAAAACCCGAGAACAGAATTGTTGAGGGGAGGATATCAAAAAGGCTTGGAGAGATGGCCCTTTTAGAGCAGCCTTTTCATTAAGAATGACAGCACTTTGCTGAAGGACTTGGTAAAAACAATCTGTAGCTGCAATTAGGGAGAACATTAAAGTTAGGAGGTTTTTCCTGTTCACCTTTGGGGAAACAGTCGAAAATGCAAAAACAGGAACTGAAGCATCAGAGGGATAATAAAAACAGACCTACTTCAGCATGAAGCAAAGATGTAAGGAAGCCCATGGAACATGTTTTGGTGGCAGCTACAAGGATATGGAGGTTGGAAGAGGGTGATCTAATTTAAGATGAGAGTGATCTAATTATTTTTGTCCTGAAATCAGTTTACATATGCAGCAGGCAACAACCAATGTGTTGTATGTTATGTTATCAAAGCTACTTTAGGCATTTATATTTTGAGATTAGATGAGTGATGTTTCTAATGTATTCTCTGCAGCTTGAAAGCTGCATATAGAATTCTGTGGACGCATTTTATGAATTATAGCCAATCTTGTTCCCCACAAATTAGGATCTTTTTTATACATGTAATGATACTTAGTTTGAATAAACCTCTTCCCTGAGATGATATTTCTCAATTAAACTTAGGGAAGAAAGGTCTGAGTAGTGAGTGGTAAACTTGAGCATAGCCGTTTTAGAAAAACTACTAAATTAATTTCCCGATATTCTCAAGGGACAGTATAAATTTGGTAATACAATCTCTAACAAACTTAGGAACCGAGGGATATAAAACTATAAATGATTTTATTTAATTTGTTTCACAATACATGTATCTAAAGAAAATAAAATTGAAAGGATAAAATTGACACATTGCAGCATCTATGTTACATACATATTCATTCGCTATGATCTAACTTGTGCCTGATTTGATATGATGCTAGGTGCTCTTTCCTTGATTACCTTTGGGCACAAATCGCCAGAGATCGACAGCAATGTCTACTTCCTTTTTCTTATGAAATTTGTATAGCTGTGGTACATCAAACCGGAGCTGAAAGAAAGAAAACATAACAAAAATATCACATCCGCACCAACTCATTCTTACCCATCACACTGGCATGACAAAGAATGATATACAGTAATAAAATGTATTCGTAGTATAGAATGGTTTGGTAGAAAATAAGGTTATAACAATTTGCAACATAATTAGTGGAAACATCGTCCAGTTATCACTAAACAAAGCCATCTTCACCCACCTCACATAAAACCTCAGCACTGCTAGCGTTTAAGTCCCGCAAGGCTACCCTTTTGATATGCTGCAATGACAAAAGAGAAGTGATGCCACTACATAATACCCGATCCACATTATATGGTCTAAAATATTTTCATAGAGACGTTTAAGGGACTGATTATACAGTTGATTATAGGGTTTTGAGGTTCAGTTGTAGTAGTTCTTTTCTAAAAGAGTCAGATGCAGGCTGCAAAAGGTTAAGAAATTACAAGTAAAAACACATTTGAAGTATGTAGCAATAATTCACTATAGAGAATTATCCTTTCCTTATAACTGGCTACCTTATGGTATACACATACGCCAACATCAGAAATCGTCTCCACCCCCTCCAAGTATCTAATACAGGAAATGCTTCTCTAATAGCACATTAATTAACTGGATGATTACACTACTATCTTCAATCAAACACAATTTAGGAGAGGATAAATAAAGCCCAATCAACCATGTCAGGTTGGAAAATGATGTTGAGCACTAAATCAAATAGCTGGAATCACAAAAGATATTACTCACATCTCTTGTTGAGGTCTTATGCAAGGAATAAACTGCTTGAGAAGCAACCTGACAGAACAAGCAATATACAGAACATATATTTGCTCAGATGCATTTCAAACAAAAAAATGGAGGGATCATTCATGATATTTACCTTCAGAGCCACACACAGAAAATCCATATCAGCGCCCTTCTTCCGGGTCCCAAATGGAGGATTCATTACAACAGTATCAACAATTTGACCTAAATAATCAAGAAAATAAGAGGAACAAACAATTCAAGAAAACGCTATAATATTTTGTATTATTTTAAAATGTATTATTTTTAAACTAAATTATATTTTTTCATTGTTTCATTCTCAGAGGGTGAAATGCTGATCCAAGCTAAGTCCCCAAGTCTTTCAGCTTCCTAATCAGAGGGCTGGTCACAGTTGCTCCCATGCTCCAGTAGCTCTGGCTCAATAGACATAGTTCTCTCTTCCTTCGCTAGGCCTAGATAGAGTGAGTCCTCTTCTATGGGATCGTTATGAGCTAAAAATGTATTATTCAGCAATTAAACTATTTTTCAATGTCGCCACTTTTTTTACAACTTTATTAATTACATCTCCCCCCAACCAAGAGAGAGAGAGAGAGTAACACTAGCTTTCCAGTGCATAACCCGGCCAATAAATAACTACCTACAAAGCCTCTTGAGAACATAAAAACAATTCTCAACACATCTCCATCCTGAACTCTAGTAGAAAAATAAACTATGCATGGTGCCACCAATGACAGGCCACACTGTTCTCTCCCAAACTAGTCCAGCAATGTTTCTGCAGGCAGAAGATTATAGCAAAAGTTCTACAGGACCAGTTCCTTATACTTGAAATCATGGAATTCTATATGGAATCCAACGAAATACTATGTGGAGTTGCAGCACTATAAATAAAACAAAGGCACTCTAGGTGACTGAAACTATTTTGTTGCAAACCTACTAGACTTCAAACTATGGAAACTAGTTGTTTCCAGCAAGAGCAAATGCCAACTGAATTTACATAAAAATAGAAAAGAATATATTTCATTACTAAGTGCTAACCATCACATTTAGCTTCAATTTTCTGTTCAGAAAATTGTTACCTCTCCATCCTAAGTTCTTGATGTCGGACTGAATAAAATTAATGTCCAGCTGCAGGTTCAAAATATTATCGAAGCAACAATCCATTAGTTGAATAACCACAAGTGCAAAACATATCTAATTAAGGGGTTCATAATCTCATTGATAAGCGGTTACAGAAGTAGAGACAAAACAAAAAGACTGATTTGAAGATAAACAGCTATAAATAAAACAAAATAGTGGGCTGAGCCCTTTCCATTCTTGCATCTCTTATTCCATGAAGAAACACGTCAAGAAAACAAAACCTATTAACATCACAACCAATCAAAAACAAGAAAATGAAGATACCTCAAGATCCTCTGCATTTAGGGATGCTAATTCAAGAGATTGTGAATCGATGTCGATGCCCATAACATGTCTATTCAAAGCAAAAGAAGTTCAGAGCAGTACAAATCCACACAAATGGAAAAACCATCATCCGGAAGACCAATAGCATTTGCATCAATTTTAATAGTGTCAACGTTCCCTATGATTTCAAATTTCATTCAACTTAAGTGGATTGTGAAGACAACCAGAAGAGGTGAAACAATGTCTCATTCTGGTGGTAACAAAAGAGCAAATGGGGTCTTGATTAATAGAACATATAGCCCAAGATACTATAGAGAGATAACCGAATGGTTAAAAATCGTTTTTTTATAAGGAATGGTTAAAAAGGTTTTTTTTTATAAGGAATGGTTAAAAAGGATGAGAAAATCCAACCTTAAATATTGGCTATATAATATTCATTTACGAATGCATTCCTTAAATCACAGCAAAACCTCAGCAACCAAAATGAATTGAAGAAGGGAAAAACAAAAAGAAGGGATAAGGCTACTCACTCCGCACCCAAGAGAGCTGCTGCAGCACCTAATGTACCACAGCCACAACCGAAATCAGCCACCACCTTGTTGCTCACATCCTCAAAAGAATTCTCGGCCTGATATGTTTCAATCATTTTACAAGCCAAAGCAAAAATAAAAGGCAGAAAATACGATAACAACGTGGAGCCATATTGAATTATACAACAAACAAATGCAAATGAAAATCAGTTTTTTCCTTCAATTTCTATTTTAGAACTTGAAAGTTACTTTTGCCAATCGATTGTGAAATAGCTTTTACTTCAAAAGCAAATAAGCATTATCGACAAAGACCCAGATTAGAAGAAGAACAAGGAATTGTTAGATGCAGAGTCTGAAGCAAAGTAGAGAAAGATAGCGAAGGAACAATGAGCTACTGACATTTTTAGAACAGTTAAAAGGGAAAAGGCAGGGGGAGAGAATGATACAGTGAAGAGCATGCGAGAGGCAATGTGCGGTCCAGTAGGGTATTGCTCCAGCTCCTTCTACAACGGGGAAATTCACAAGGGATTATCACAAGCGATTGAGATACAGCGCTCTGTTCGTGTTTCAGAGAGGGGGAGAGAGAGAGAGAGAGAGAGACCTTTGGGTTGGAGAACTGTTGAAGCTCACCAAGGAGGCCTTCTAGTTGCTTCAGCTTCATATTTCGGGTGGAGAAGAATCCTCCGACGAAACACCCGCACAGGGACAAGCAGGGAAACGGAGAGAGAGAGAAACTGAAAATATGCTGGCAGACTGAAGTGGGAAGAAAAAACCTAAATAATGGTAAAATGCAAATTTCTTTAGGTATTGCAAAAAAAGGAAAAATATTTGCCGCAACCTACATCCTCAACACACCGTGTTGAGTTGAAAAAAAAAAAATTCTAAACGGTGTGCCGTGGATGTAGGATGGTGCCCAGCATTACTCTTTTTTTTTTTTTGGTGCAAAATGTACTAGAAGGTTCTGGCTTCTACCCCTCTCTCTTATCATCTCTCTCTCGTCGACTCTTTCTCTCTCCTCTCATCAAATCTCTCTCTCGTCAACTCTTTTTCCTCGACTCTCTCTCTCATCTCGGTCTCTCTCATATCGATCTCTCTCATCTCCGCTCTCTCTCAATTCAATTTCGAATTTAAGAGATGTATAACTTAGATAATACCACGTAGAGTATGTAAAGTAACTGCTCCCAATAATGATTGCTCCCAATATTTTTCCTTTTATATTTTTTATTTTTAGGAGTCAAAGCTGTTTTTTAACCTATTCCGACTTCCAACTCCACCGATATTTGCCTTTAACTTGTACTTCCGATTCCGATATTTGTATCCATAAATTATTTATTAATGGTAAAAAATAAATTCTTTTGTTCGTAGCTGCTTATTGCTTTCCAAGGCAATGGCCATATATTTGGAACCGCAATGTTCATGGCAAGTAAATTAGCTCCCAATAAAATGTGCTACTAGTCTCTAGTATTTGAATATGTTTACTAACTTTAATTTATTAGGAGCATTTCAATTGACACATCAACATTTGTTACAATTAAATCTAAATAAATCATTTATAAATTATATTCGAAACAATTAATGGATTTCTTTAAATCCACTTAGTAAATTTAACACAAATAATAAAATTGAAAAAAAAAATTAAAAACAAGCATACAAAAGTCCAATAATTTAAGATGCTAGAAAATACCAACTGAATTACATCCTACCCACCACATACTACCAACTATCAAGTGATCCAGCCGTTTTAACTAAGGCAAAACTCGAGTACAGTTTCGAACCCTTTCCTAAGCAGTTGCCAAAGTTGTCAAAAATATTTACACAACATATCGGTAAGTGACATATCGACCAGCTGTTTCACTTGGTCGGATAATCTTCACAACTTGTCCCCGCTTCAGACCATAATATCTCGCAACGGGATCGGTCACTTGCATACGAGGCAGCTGAATTCAATCCAGACATAACATAGACCACAAATATCAGAATGTGATCAGATTTGCAACAGAAACAGTATTATACATTTTCAAAAGACAGATATCCCAATCCCAATGTGTTTCTCAAGCAATTCACCAATCTTTCCCCAAGAATGTTGGCTTGCATGCATTAGTAATTGTAATAGATTAGAGCTAAAGTTTTGGTAGCAGGATCCACAAGTAGCCTTTAACCAAAAACCATGCATACGTATTGTCAACATGCCTCAAAATACGCACATCAAATCGTCCGTCCTAGATACTAGTTCATAACTTGGAGATATTAGTTCATAACTTGGTTTTGTTACGTTTACTGCTTGGAGTAGAATTTGGGAGATTTCTAAATTTTGGGTATAGAGATTGATCATACCCAGTGGTACCATGCATAGAGAACACTGCAAACAACCAGAGTGAATCTGCCTTGGTAGGAACTTACATGCCCAGAGAACCAAAACTTGAATTTAAAATAATTGGCTCTGTTCTGAACCGAGGATTCCAAAGCAATACTGTATTTCAAACTAATATGGTTGCAGACTAACCAATTTCTAGCACAAAATTGATGCTCAAAAACTAATTTTATGCAATAATAGCCATGTCAAACAAACAAGATTTCTAACAATGATACACCCATCATTTCCAAATATCTGCAACTTATAAATGCAATGCCAACATATACTGACCTGTGTTTCTTTCACAGTGTATCTCTCCAGCAAAGTTTTCTTCTCCTCATTTGTAAGCACCTGATGCTCAGGAACAAGAACATGATCTTTAATGTTTATCAACAACTCTGCCTCCTGTATAAAGAGGCTTATTAGCAAACTATCTTCCACTAAGTTCAGGATGAATGCCAATAATTGCAGACTGCATAGTAAAACACAAAATGAAATAAGAATCAGAGGTATATTTACACCGAGCTTGGAAATGTGCCACAGGTAGCAAGCAAATCAAATGCCACCAAGTAACACCTCACAGATCTAAAAGGCAACAGTTCATGTGTCATGAAGATCCCTAAACATACTCACTTTTAGAATAAAGCCACCTCTTCAGATTAATAATAACAATGATGCTGATAATGGATCAGTGTAAAAGAAAATAAAATATGACAATGAAGACTATGGCCTATGTTTGGCCAAAATTTCTTCAACAATCAAGTTATAAGAGCAATCAAATTAGTAAGCTTGCCATGTTCACTTTAAGTACATAAATGATCAGGACCTCAAAGGCCTTTTGGAGAAGCCTTGAGTAAGAAAACAAGTTTATGAATACCGAACTTTCTTGAGTAAGAAAACAACATATATGCAAGATGCTAGTTAAAAATTGACAGCTGCAGTTCTGTCGTTAAAACATCATCAAAGCAAGCACTTTCACCTGGAAAACCTCAAGGTGGAATTTTGTTGAAATCTCACTTATAGAGCTCCGAGCAAAGGGAGTCAAATTTTGTTGAACCACCAAGATTGCCCTGAAAACATTCTCTGACTTCATGCGCTGGGAATAAGTCTTCATTGTCTTTACACCAACCTTTTGCTCGTCAGGGAAGAAAATATAGATCTGGCACCCAAGAAACAAGCAATAAGACAAACAAAAGAACGCAGCAAAGAATACATGAGAAGCATCTAAGCACTCAAGTATATATTCAAAATATATATAAAGAAACTACGCACATAGGACAGATAAATCATACAAATTGATCTAGCTCTACTTCTCTAAACCTCAACCAGCTACACAAGACTAAAAAAACAAGATTGAAACATCAACCGGCCATACCAAAACGGATCAAAATGGCAATTGGAAATCTAGCAAACACAGAATATAACAAGAAAATGTTTGACCAAGTTGTCATTGTAGCATATGGCGCACTCATATCTGGAATTGTTTGCTTCCTGGTTATAAAAAGGTCCACAGAATCATTCCTAACCAGAAACCATTTATATTCAACAATAAAACACATTATAGCCACAACTCTTACACATATCACATCATCCACCCTCTGAACTTTTGATTGCACCATGTGCCATCGGAAATAGGGAAACTACCCCAGCCCCTTCAACCCATTATAAAATATTCCATTGTGCTTAACCATCAATACCAGATCGAAGTGTGCTTAACAAATGACAAAAGGGTGAAAGGAAGCAGTCTGTCAATCACATCTATGTTTATGACGTCAGAAAGAGACTAAAGCTACTGCAATAGAAAAAGTGATGCTGTGCAGATGGGCAATTCATGTCACATTTGATGCTTGGGCGGCTATATTGAAGACTACAAGTTTCCTAGACTAAGATTGGAGGTTGAATTAAGCTACCTAAGTTCATGCGTAGTATAAATACTATTCTCTTAGTAAGTTGTATTTTATGAATAAATTACTACCTAGTTCGTTATACCTAGTGTTGAAAATCATAGGAGTTTTCCTTCATATAAATGGAAGTTGTATAGGAGTTCATGCTCGATGTAGTACACATAGGAGTGGGATTGAAAAATTGTAAATCATTATCCACTTTAGATTGTAGATACCAGGTTGAGTATTGCTCTCCTTTTCCTCTCCTGTTTGAATTGTCCACATTATTCCTTTCTTCCACCTTCCCACCCCTCATCAAAACTCACTCAAAGGCATCAAGAAGAATCATAGTAAGTGACCATCAAATAACAAAGACAATTAATCGAATAAGTACCTGATCAGAGCTATCATTTCTCTTGGCTTTATTGATAACAAGGTCTTCCCTTTTCATGCTCTCACCATATTTATCCTTGAACTGCTCTTTGGTCATGTCAATCTCAAAGTCCCCAACAAAATAACCCCGGTCCTTCAGCATTTGCATTACTGTTCTTCGGATCCTGAAAAGCCTAGTGATTTCCTCTTCTGACAGCGTCATTGCTTCACTGATAAGTTTTGGATGGGAGGTTATTATTAGCAATCATCCACAAAAATCTACATTTATGAAAAAATATTACACGTAATCTCATTGAGCAACATTTCTGAATCCATATACTATTTTTGAGCAATATATGGCAAAGCGTAATTAAAAAAATGACATCCAAAAAATCCATTTGACCCTAAAGAGCCTTAAAAAGCACCATCCAACTCCTAAGTGATTATTAATGCGTACAGTTGTAAACATACATAAGTATGTTTATTCAAGTTTTTAGAATTAAGAACCTTACTAGCAACATACAAACCCGATTTTCTCTAACCTACAAACCAAGTCTTAGAGAACATTTGCCACCCAGAAACAGAGACAGCGAGAGAGATGCTCAGGAAAAAGAAAAAGAGAGGCAGAGACAGAGGGTATACCCGGACAGACTCTTAAGAATCGGAGCTTTCAACCTCGCCTTTGTCTTGGGGTAGAGAGGAAAAGAGGGTTCTTGGAGTCTGGACAAATAAGGCTTTAGGTTGTGGACAAATGGGTTGGCAAAGCGGGCAATATATATACACACATATATATTTTTAATTGGCACCGGGTGTCTGGGAACAATGTCCTAACTAATCCCAAGGGTGCACAGGCCCTCGGCAAAGAGTTTCCCGCAAATGAACCTAGGGTAATTCAAGGGGAAAATCCCTAGCCCGATGGACCCTAAAGATTGTTTGCACCCAGTGGGATTCGAACCTTGAATCTTCGAGAGATCATACCACCAAGACCAAAGCATTTACCACTTAAGCCAACCCCTAGGGGTTAAAGTGGGCAATATACATGGATTTAGAATAGTCAATTTCCTTTTTTTTTTCTTTTTATGGATATGATGATAATTTTATTAACAAAAAATGAATTGAACATCGAATGGAAAACCTCAACAAATATAGCAAGTATGCTAATATATAGCAAAAGATAATGAAATAAATCAAAAAATGCCTTTTAATTAGTTTTAGTCGGTCTCATATTCCTTGGCATGGCACCACAAATGTGTCACTACATACATGATTTCTAACACAATATAGAAGAAGACCACAGCTCTTGGAGTAAGACAAAAAAGGAATACAAATTGCAATGGAGCGAAGCAAGGCCGTGCATGGTAACCACATGCGCCGGTGTGTGGAAACCATGCACCAGTTAAAAGAAAGATTCTGGTCTGATGGAATGGTGGAGCATAGTGATGAAATTCATTTGATGAGGTGTGTGGGTGGAGATTATTGAATGGCATAATCTAAGCTCCAAAGTTTCTGTAAAAACAAATAAAAGCTCAATAAACATAAGTAAAATAAGCATAAAGATGATGAATGTATGAGGAAAAAATCGTTAGAATAACCCCTATGGGTTGGCTCAAGTGGTAAAGGCCTTAGTCTTGATGGTATGCTCCCTCCAAGGTCCAAGTTTCGAATCCCACTGGGTGCAAACAATCTCTAGGGACCATCAAACTGTGGGATTTTGCCCTTGAATTACCTAAAGTACACTTGAGGGAAACTACTTGCCGGGGGCCTACGCACCCCCAAGATTAGTCAAGATGCTGTTCCTGGACACCCAATGCCAATAAAAAAAATATTGAGAATAGAAGCCAAAATAAACTAACAGTTATAGCGTATAGGGGTCACGCATGCTTCACAAGAAAATTTTCACCCCCAAAAAAATCACTTACCCATGCATGCACAAATTCTCCTCACATGCACACACCTATATACATGTGTGTAGACATGTATGTTTGAGATTTTCATTTAGGGTAGAAGCATTGAATTTGGAGGTTTTACTTTTTTGGGGGAGATAAAAAATATTGGGACTCTCTCATGTTTTCTCTGTTCATATTTCCGGCGCTTCTCACCGGAAATAATCGTTGATTCCTTTTTTCTCTAAACATAGTTATTTCCTTTCTTCTTTTGCTTTTTGTCGATTGTCTTTCTTCGGTCCTGAGTGGTGTGTTAGGAGGTGATTTCGATGGAGTGTAGTTTGGGGTGGAAGCTAAATCGTTTGTGTTTAGAAGGAAGGGAGGCAATATTTTTAGTATTGTTGAAAAGTGTAGGAAATTTATTAAGGTTCTTTACCTTAATGGTGAAGCAGTGGTTTGAATGGCTAAGGTGATTGAGGAATGTCTGAGTTATTCGGGTAAAAAAGCTTTTTTCCAGACTAGAAGGGAAGGTAATAGAGTTTTCCTTATTCAACTTTCTCATAGTTCTTTTGGAAATTTTGTTAAAGTGATTGAGCTGGGTGAGGGTAAGGGGAAAGGAATTATTGTAGTTCCTGAAGGGAAAAATGGTAGCGGCTGGTCTAGTTTCGTGAAGAAGGCGCGTGAGATCGTTGGGTCTAGACCCTCTATTTTTGTTCTAGAAAATAGAGGTTCTTTTGGAGATGAGAAGGAGAAAAGTTCCAGAGAAACTTCTTACTTAGCTGCTGTGATGAAACCTGTAGATGTTGATGTTGGTTTCAAAAATAGGTGTGAATTAGTAGAATCTTCAGGAAGATTTAAGAAGGTGAGCTTGAAGGAGACGAACTGTCATAGGACCTCTTCAGTACAGGGTGACGATTAGAGTCCCGAGATGTGGAAAAAAGTGGGGAAAGTTTAGGGATCTCTCTGGCATATACGGGCAGAATTAATGGGTTGGAAAGATAAAATTGGTTCCTTATTAATTTCAGTTGATGAGGGTTTGGGTCTCTTGATGGGCTTGAGTAATATGAAGTGTGGGCCTAATTCAAATAAGCCTAATGGAAGCAAGGTGTTTGGGCCTATTCGAGGCCCAGGTGGAAAGCCTAGCGTGGTGGTCTATCGGCAGATTGGGGCTGGGCTTCGCCCTTCAATTACGGTGGCTTCCCCAGTGTAGAAGTCTGGCCCACCACCTCAGACTGGGTCGCTAGCAAGGTGCGAAACCGTCGGGGACCTTTATGGTGGCGAGTTCTGCGGCGGTGAACAGTACGACAGGAGTTAGGCTTATTGAATGCAATCGCCCAATAGCCTCTGGGCTTCCTTCTATGGCTACGGTGAACTGCGATGGTCAGAGTCCTGGTCCATCATCATAGAAAAAATCGCCGGTTAGGTGTGAACCGACTGGGACTATGGAGTTGTCAAGATCGACAGCTGTGAACAGTGAAGAGGGGTATTTTTCTGCTGAGAAGACGGTGTGTGCTCAGTCAAGGGAGGATTTGGGTTCGATTCTATCTGGGTCTTCACAGAAGGGGTTGATGGAGGTGGGGGGTCTTCTAGTTGTTTCCCGTCAATGTGCTTGCCCTTGCAGGGTGGGTTGGAGGTTGGTGTGCAGTCAAGGGAGGATTTGGCTGGCGATGCTAGGGCTAGGGTTTGGAGGAGTGTTGTGATGGGGCAAAGGGATTTGTTTCTTCTGTGGAAGTGGTGCCTTGTACTCTTCTAAATAATTCTGATTTATAGGTGGCGTTGGGGGGAGGGGAAGACACTGTTTCGTGTGAGTCAGGGGAGATTGTAGGATCTGATGAGAATGGTGACCCTGTCCCTTTGAGTTATTTGAATCCAGGCCTTGAATGGCCTTGTAACTCTTCTAATTGGGTTCTGAGGAAGGTTGAAGAGATCAGAGATGTTGTGGGGATTTCTTGTAATGGTTATGATGAACAGTTCAGAGCTCTTTTAATTGCTATTGAAGCGGGTCAACCTGATTTGGCTAAATCTGCTGCAAAAAAAGAGAGGGAACTTAAAAGGTTGGAGTGTTCTATCACCTATAAGTCTAAGGATGGGAGTGTTTGGAGGGAAAAAGGTAAGGAAATGCCTGTCACTGGTTTGTCATGAAACCCAAAATCATTTCTTGGAATGTTCGGGGTTTAAATGATTATAGGAAGCGTTTAAGGGTGAAATATTGGCTGCGTCAATGGAAGGCTGATGTTATTTGCCTTCAAGAAACCAAGCTGAAATTTGTAAATAAAGCCATAGTTCAGAGTTTGTGGAACTATAGTAGTGTGGGTTGGGTAGAGCTAGTCTCTAATGGGGCCTCGGGTGGAATCATTATATTGTGGAATAGGAGGGCGGTGGAGCGGGTGGATCATTTTGTGGGGGAATTCTTGGTGGCATGTCATTTTAAGAATATTGAGGATGGGTTTGAGTGGGCGTTTGCTGGGGTTTATGGCCCTAATGTGGATAGTAGGAGGATTCATTTATGGGAAGAAATGCCGGGTGTGTGTAGTTGGAGGAACTTACCTTGGTGTTTTGGTGGGGACTTTAATCTTACTCGGTTTCCTAATGAGAGGTCGGGGGATTCATATTTTTCAAGTGCTATAATTTTTCAGATTTAATTTTTTATTTAAATTTGATAGATTTGCCTTTGGTGGGAGGAGATTATTCTTGGTCTAATGGCAGATCTTCTTCTAGATTGGATAGGTTTCTGGTCTCGTCTTCTTGGGAAGCTCACTTTTCGGGTTTAATGTAGAAAATTTTGCCGAGACTGTGTTCAGATCACTTTCCCATTATGTTGGATTGTGGTGGTATTGCGAGTAGAAGAAGTTATTTTAAATTTGAGAACATGTGGCTTAGGGTGTGTTTGGATGTTGAAGTGAGTTGAGTTGAGTTGAGTTGTGATAATAAAATATTGTTAGAATATTATTTTTTAATATTATTATTATTTTGGGATTTGAAAAAGTTGAATTGTTTATTATATTTTGTGTTGGGATTTGAAAAAGTTGTAATGATGAGTTGAGATGAGTTTGGGATCCAAACTCACCCTTAAGGTCGAAGGTTTTGGGGAAAAGGTTAGAGGCTGGTGGAATTCCTATAATGTTATTGGCACTCCTAGCTTTGTTCTGGCTAGGAAGTTGAAATATCTTAAGAAAGACTTGGTGAGATGGAATAAAGAGGAGTTTGGGTTGTTGGATACCAAGAGGAAGCGGCTTATAGAGGAGAAGCAATTTTTGGAAGAAAAGGAGGTGAAATGGTTGTTATCGGAAGAGGAAAGAACCAGAAAATTAGGGGTGGTTTCTGAACTGGAAAATTTAGCCTTGATGGAAGAGATTTCATGGAGGCAAAAATCAAGGGTGTTGTGGCTGAAGGAGGGGGATAGGTGTTCTAAATTTTTTCATCAAATGGCAAACTCTCATAGAAGAAATAATGCGATTGAGGTCCTTCGTGATGGGGATAGGTTGATTACGGATCAAGAAGATGTTAAGGCCCACATTGTGAATTTTTATGAGCAGCTGTTTTCAGAAAATTTTTCTTGGAGACCAAAACTGGACAGTCTTGCTTTTAATTCTATAGAGCAGTTGGATGCTGTGTGGTTGGAAAGAGAGTTTGAAGAACATTAAATTCTAGATGTGGTAAAGGGTATGGATAAGGATAAGGCTCCGGGTCCGGATGGGTTCACTTTGGCTTTTTTTCAAGATTGCTGAAATGTTGTTAGAGATGATATCATGAAGGTGTTCGTTGAGTTTCATTCGTATAGGAGGTTTGAGCAGAGTTTGAATGCTACTTTCATTGCTCTTATTCCGAAGAAGGCAGGGGCTGTGGAGATAAGAGATTTTAGGCCTATTAGTCTGGTGAATGGTATTTATAAAATTATCTCTAAGGTGCTAGCAAATCGTTTGAGTAGGGTGATGGAGAGGATTATTTCACCATCTCAAAATGCATTTGTGAGAGGAAGGCAGATCTTAGATTCTGTATTAATTGCTAATGAATGTTTGGAGAGTAGGTTGAAGGTGGGGAAAGCTGGGATTCTTATTAAATTGGATATGGAAAAGGCTTACGATCATGTAAGCCGGGATTTTCTTGCTTATTTACTGAGGAGATTTGGTTTTGGTGCTAAATGGAGCTCGTGGATTAAGCATTGTGTTTCGACTTCAAAATTTTCTATATTGGTGAATGGTGAACCGGCTGGTTTCTTTTGTAGTTCTCGCGGTTTGAGGCAAGGCGATCCCATTTCCCCCTTTCTTTTTGTTATGGTTATGGAAGCTTTGAGTAGAATGATTGAGAGGGCCGTGGAGGGTAATCTGTTGTCCAGTTTTGTGGTGGGTAATGAGACTAGGAATTGTTTAAAGATCTCTCATTTGTTATTTGCTGATGATACCTTGATTTTTAGTGAGCCTGATTCGGATAATTTTCGTGTTTTAAGAGCACTTTTGCTATGTTTCGAAGCTGCTTTGGGGTTAAGAGTTAATTTGTCGAAGTCTGAAATTGTTCCTGTGGGTGATGTTCAGAATTTATCAGACCTGGCTAATTTACTGGGGTGCAGAATTTCTTCTTTGCCTTTGAGGAATCTTGGGCTTCCTTTGGGAGCCTCTTTTAAAGCTGTCAATATATGGGATGGGGTGATTGAAAAAATTGAAAGGAGGTTAGCGGGTTAGAAGAGGATTTATTTGTCAAAGGGGGGAAGACGAACTCTTATAAAGAGTACTTTGTCCAACCTTCCCACCTATTTCCTTTCTCTTTTTCCTCTTCCGGCAAGTGTTGAAAAGAGGATAGAGAGTTTATTTCGAAATTTCTTATGGGGAGGCTATGGTGAGGAAAAGAAGTTCCACTTGGTTAGTTGGAAGAAGGTTTGTCAACCATTGGATCGTGGTGGTTTGGTATAAAAAAGATTTAAGGGTTTTTAATAGAGCTCTATTTGGAAAATGGCTTTGGAGATATCATTTGGAGAGTAAAGCCTTGTGGAAAAATGTGATAGAAGTGAAATATGGAAATTTGTGGGGAGGGTGGTGTTCTAAAGCTGCCAGTGGTGCTTATGGGGTTAGTTTGTGGAAACTTATTAGAAAAGGTTGGGATTCCTTCTCCAATAATTTCAGATTGAAGGTGGGAGGTGGTAAGAGGATTCTCTTTTGGCATGATTTGTGGTGTGGGGATACTGCTCTTAAGCTGGTTTTTCCTTCAATTTTCAGAATTGCCAGGGATCAGAATGCATCTATTTATGATTCTTACTGCAGTAATAATAACCAGGTTGAATGGAATATCATTTTTAAAAGGGATGTCAATGATTGGGAGGTGGATGAAGTTAAGGCTCTGTTGTTTAAACTCTACAGTTCAAAGTTGGTGCTTGAAAGAGAGGATAGTATGGTGTGGATCCCTGCTGGAAATGCTAAGTTTTCTGTCTCATCTTATTACAGATTTTTGTCAAGTCATAGTAGTTGAGTTTTTCCTTCGAAAAGTATATGGAAAGTGAAAGTTCCCAGTAAGGTTGCTTTTTTCTGTTGGGTGGCTTCTTTGGGTAAAGTATTGACTACTGATAATCTTAGAAGGAGAGGTCTGCTTATAGCCGATTGGTGTGTCATGTGTAAAAGGGCAGAAGAATCTGTAAATCATCTTTTTCTTCACTGCGAAGTGGCAAGATTCTTGTGGACTGGGGTTTTGAGTTGGACAGGTTTACATTGGGTAATGCCTAGAGAAGTGGTGGATTTACTGGAAGGGTGGAAGGGTTTGAAGGGCTGTAAGAAGGCGGTGAAAGTTTGGAAGATGATGCCTCTTTGTATTATGTGGTGCATATGGATTAAAAGAAATGGGAGATGCTTTGAAGATATAGAACGCTCATTGGGAGATCTTAGGGATTTTTTTTTTAGTACTTTGAGTTCTTGGGTTAAAGTGTTTGTAATGGAGGATAATTTTCTGCACTTGTTTTAGTTTTCTGGCGTGTAGTTTCTTTTCGTTTGTGGAAGTTGTAGGTGTTTCCTTTGTATCCGTCCTATGTACTTAGGCTTATGCCTATTTCTTGAATAAATTATTACTTATAAAAAAAATATTGGGATATTAAAAATCCAAAAAGGAACAAGCTAGCAATCCTTGGAAAGTGAGACCTCATCACTAAATATTATATGATTACCATATTGTTTTTCTTTCTTTCTTAATTATAAAAAATATCTAAAATAAATCATTATAAAAAATCTTAATTCCTCACAAGCAAGTCAAAGAAGGGGTAGAATTAGTATTTGTCCATCAAATGCCACGAGATAAGTGAGAAGATCCGAATAAGAAAAATATCGTGATGGTGATTATCGAAGAGTGTTCTCCGCCATGCACTACATGGCATTTTTTGTCTTTTTACCTAGAAAGCGTGTTAAATAGTTTGCTTCTAATCGATCAACGTATGTGGGTAATAAAAGCTGCATCTTTTACAATATTTTAACTCAAGCATGATATTTTTTATGTATGCATTTTATGGTTGGAGCTTAAATCATTTTGTGCTCAAGTGCAAATCACTCATGAAGAATCTGTCATATTGCATTCTTGTCAAACGCATAGATTCACGACTTTTCAACAAACAAACAGAGTGCATCATAATTTAGAGCAGCACGTCCAATTCATAAAAGGTGAAAACATGAAACCCACCAAAGTAATGAGGTTCATGTAAATAAAAGCATTTCTCTCTGTGCTACCAAACAGAACCTACAAGTTTATAAAGCTCGGAAATAGAAAAGAAACACCTTTTATAAAGAGGGGAGACGGACGGTATAAAGTACAGGGGGATCTCTTACCTTCAAGTGTAGAGATAAGAGACCGAGGGGGAGAGAGAGAGAGAGAGAGAGAGATGGGCTTACCGGCAGTGGCAACGCCTCGCGTCGACGATGATTGTAGCAGCAGCGGTTTGAAAATGCAGAAAGGGAGGGGAAGATCGGCGGGGGGTGGGAGCGGGAGTGGAAGGGAGATGTGGGGAAACGGGCAAAATCAAATTAGGGCCACCGAATAGAATCTTATATACTAATTGTGAAGTGTGCAACCGTCGTGTAATCACTTTGAAAAAGAGTGGGGTCCATTATTAAAAATTAATTTTTTTTCATATGGATCTCATATTTTATTCATTTTTTTCAAAACGATTACGCGGCGATTACACAATTCACGGTTGTAAATATTTTTTCTCTATGAATAATATATTATTAAATTAGTTACTCAATATAATTTTATTAAAAATAAAAAATTTAAAATTTAAATCTTATCAATTAAATATTACCTTACCGTCATGAATGTTGTATTTTACACCTACTTAAACGATGTGAACCAACAAAATTTATTATTTGGAATTATAAGGATAAATATATATTTGGTATTGTGTATTCTTATTTGTAACGAAAAACTTATTCATTGTCAGTATGTATTCTTATTTACAATTAATTTTTTTTGGTCATTATTCGTCACCTCACATTTTACATTCTATAAAAAAACACACATACACTTTATAAAAAAATTATAAGTATGAAGTATGAGAATAAATAGTGGCTGATGCATAATATTTTTCAGTAAGTTATAATCGTCGAGAATGTGTATTCTTAATTTACAACGCCTATCTTTGTTGAAATTATAATAAATCAATATTTTTTGAAAATTTTTAATCGCTACAAATGATGTATTATTAACCATCAAAAATAAGTCGTTACAAATTTTTCATCGCAAAAGCTACCATCACTATCCTTCACATAGTAATTAAAACAATGTAAATTATAATATTGAGATGATGACTCTTTATCCTTATAAATAAATACATTCTGTGACAAAAGTTGTACTTGCAAGCCATGTGCAAGAAACCCTCCAGTAAGGCTATGCATCCGGATTCAGATCTAGATCCAAAAATCCTGGAACATCGGGATCAAGATTCGGCTTTTTAAAACTGGGCGGATATCCACTCGGATAAACCCGATCAAAATCCGAGCGGCTATCAGATTTTAGCCTGGATACCTAAATTTTAACCGGATCTGGATTTTTTCTGCATATTTTTTATCACTTTTTAAATGGTTTTTTAAAAAACATTTTTATCACTTTCTAAAAATAAAAAGCTTTTGGCACTTTTTAAACGGTTTTTTTTTAAAAAAAAAAAAAGATATTTTTAAACACTTTTAAAGCCTTTAAAAGAAAATCTTTTGAACACTTTTTAAAAGGCTTTTTTTAATAGATCATTATGTTTATTATTTTTTATACGTATTTTATATATAATGAACATCTTTATAGGCAATTTAAACTTTTAATTGCCCATTCAAATTTTTATAAAAAAATAATAATAATCAATACACGGCATATTACTTTGTTATTTACATCGTAATGCTAAACATCAACTTAACAAAGAACAAATTTGAAATGCCTCCCATAATTCAGAGCCATCATCCTGCATATTTGGAGGTAGCTCCATTGTTTGAAGGATCTCTATGTAAGAACATAATTTTGTATGGATTTAGATTGCAACTGAAGCTTCTAGGTAGAAGTGATTGTAAAAGAAGCTTGCTGGTTTGTCTAAAAGAACACATTTAAATTTATTTGTGACTAGGAGAATGAGTACAAGATTATGCCCTCTTTCGATCAAAAGCATATATATATATATATATATATA
This sequence comes from Juglans mandshurica, assembly GCA_022457165.1. Classification (NCBI taxonomy): domain Eukaryota; kingdom Viridiplantae; phylum Streptophyta; class Magnoliopsida; order Fagales; family Juglandaceae; genus Juglans; species Juglans mandshurica. Next base: position 6,782,855 of record CM039620.1, on the reverse strand, counting down.
TATATCCAGTACCGTAAAACCAATGGAGTTTTCAATAGTTCCTGAAGACGAAAGATAGTATTTATTAGTGACTCAAATTCAATATGAAAACAAAATACAACATTCTATTTAAATATCAAAACATTATGCTGGAACTTTATTTTGCTCTCACTTGTCCAAAGAGCAATTAAGAGCTGTAAATTGTGCAACAATCTAACAGAAAGGCATCCAAAGCAAGCACTTGTAATCACTTGGCATGGTTTAAGATATTATAAGAAGTTTTGTCCAATGTCAGCTTATGAATACCCAAATAGAATATCAAACAAGCAGTGAGTATATAATACTACTTTGCTATATGCTTTCCATCTTCGATGGTAGCATGTTTCATTGTCTGATCTGATCCTCGAGCACATAGACAAGTCACTACAATGTTAGCATGTTTCATTGTTGAACATAACTCAATGCAAGAAATTTATAGAAAAAATACCCATAGACATTTATCGAGAGTCCAAATCTGGTCACACAAAATCTAGATATGGGCAAACTACATCTAGAACCCAAAAGATTATCGAGAACCCAGATCTGAGCACACAAAATCCAGATCTAGGCAAACTACATCTAAAACTCATGTTTTTTAGAAAGCATATTGGGTGGTTCATCACATGGGTGTATGGAAAACAACAATAAGATATGGGAAACAGAGGAAATACCCACTAAATCTGAGGCACAAACAAAACCTAGACAAGAAATTAGAAGTCCAAGATAAAGAAATCAAATAAGATATGAAAAAGAAAGGGGAGAAGACAGACCCGTGTACATCACCAAGAGCACAAGTGGGGAATCTTAACATGGAGCAGCAGTAAAGGTGCTCGACCTCTGCAATGCCCATATATTTGGTTACTTGAGAAGTCAAAGTGCTTGAACCTCTCTGTTTTGAGGAATTTCTCAGGGAACCATATGATGTGTATCCGTTGACTGAGAACCATTACAGTTGTGAACCCCTTCAAACTTCATCTTTATAAGTTGGTCGTCGACGAATCTGGACACCATGCCATGATGGGTCTGTGCTGATGACTCTAAAGAGAGGGAGAGACGATCGAGACTGAAGAGAGGGAGAAAACGGCTCAGCTTTTGCCTTACGGTTTTGGCCAGAGAGAGCAAGGGAGAGAGCGAGGAAATCACTGGAGGCGGGGACCAAAATGACCTAATGTAATTTTTTTAAAATAGTGCGGTTACGGGTAACCGCATGGCCAAACTGGATCCGTTTCTGGATTCGGGTGATTATAATTTATTTTAACCGCCTAGTAACAATCCGGGTAGTTACCCGCCCGAATCCTACTAGATATCTGGTTTTCAGACTGGACCGGATAAAAATCCAGTCCGGATGCACAACCTTACCCTCCAGTCTCCACACTATTGACGTGATGCACCTATACTGCTCCATACATGAGTATGTTCTCCATGCCAACTTGTACAGTTCTCCCTATCAAAATAAAAACTTGTACAGTTCTCATTTTGTACGACGAAGTAGAAACTCAAGTCTCAATTTATCTTTTAAAACGACTTTTGGGTGACAATAGGGCATAGGCTTCTCAATTGTTATACGCTAATCCATTTTGAATGGCTTTAAAAACCTTGCAAGGATGCTTGAGCATGAGTTAACTAATAAATAATATCCTCTTGAAACATGTTTTTAATTGAAAACGTTATTCATCATCTCAAATTTTGTTATGTCCTGTCAAACTTATCATATTAATATATTACAAATTTTAAAATTTATCTTTGAATTGGGGAAAATGCCTCGTTTGTTTTCGCATATGAGATGAGATGAATTGAAATTAAAGTTAAAAAGTTGAATAAAATATTGTTAGAATTTATTTTTTTAATATTATTTTTGTTTTGAGATTTGAAAAAGTTGAATTGTTTATTTTATTTTGTATGGATATTTGAAAAAATTGTAATGATTAGATGAGTTGAGATTACCTGCGAAAAAAATGAATTTATTTTCCTCTCTAATGCTTGGAAGATAGCCCTATTCTACAAGAGGATGAGTTAAGATTAAAGTTAAAAAGTTGAATAAAATATTGTTAGAATTTATTTTTTTTAATATTATTTTTGTTTTGAAATTTGAAAATTTTGAATTGTTTATTTTATTTTGTATGGATATTTGAAAAAATTGTAATAATTAGATGAGTTGAAATAACCTGCGAAAACAAACGAATTTATTTTCCTCTCTAATGCTTGGAAGGTAGCCCTATTCTGCAAGAGTAATCTGTTCCCTAAATTTATTTTCGGTTTCCCTGCCAATAACCCACTAGCAGTACATGTCTCCCTTCCACCCCCATATCATTTTCTAATGCTGGGAAGAAAACAAAATGAAAGTAGGTACTCCTTAAGATTTGGCCTAAACATCTCATGCACCATGTTCCCCCTTCCTTTTTGTTGGAAAATTAGAAAGATATAGCAGTAATTACCAAGATTGTATAGTTACCAAGTATGTATAGTTGTAAATTAGGCAGTAATTAGTCAATGGTTATAAATTAGGAATGTATCTTTATTAGGTAAACTAATTAGTTATTATTTTCCTAGTTTAGATTTCTTGAGGTTCCTATAAGAAGGAAATTCATGTAAGTCGGAAATAATATAAGGAAATTATTCCCAAAGTATTTTATGGTTGGTATCAGAGCAGGCAATTGCTTGTTGACTCCTTTCCAGTTTTATGTCTTGGTTGTAGCACTATGTCTAATATTTCAATTGAGTCCTCTGTTGTCCCGCCATTCTCCTTTACTAAAAATCCGTCCAAAGGTAATGGAACCAACTCCGAATCTCACTCTATTCAAATTACCACTATCCGCTTGAATGGTGATAATTTTCTGCGATGGTCTCAATCGGTTCGAATGTACATTCGGGGGCGTGGGAAGATGGGCTATTTGACTGGTGAAAAAACAGCCCCTACAGCAGATGATCCAGCCTATGTGACTTGGGATGCTGAAATTTCCCTGGTCATGACATGGTTGGTGAATTCCATGGAAGAGGATATTAGCTCTAACTATATGTGCTATCCAACAGCACAAGAGCTTTGGGAGAATGTGAACCAAATGTATTTGGATTTGGCTAATCAATCTCAAATTTTTGAGTTGACCCTCAAACTTGGTGAGATGCGTCAAGGAGAGGATAGTGTCACCAAGTATTTCAACTCTCTTAAACGGGTGTGGCAAGATCTCGATATATTCAATATCTATGAATGGAAATCTGTAGAAGATAGCCTTCATCACAAGAAGATTGTGGAGGACAATCGGATTTTTAAATTTCTTGTTGGCCTCAACATTGAATTTGATGAAGTAAGGGGGAAAATTATTGGAAGACATCCATTTCCTTCAATTGGTGACGTATTTTCAGAGGTAAGGAGAGAGGAGAGTCGAAGGAATGTGATGCTAGGCAAGAAAGGACCCGGTGTTGCTATTGAAAGCTCTGCCTTAGTGGTTGCCGATGCAAATTCCAGCAAAGCCATCACTTACCAGCGCAAGAATGATGACAAACCACGAGTTTGGTGTGATTATTGCAACAAATTGCACCACACCCAGGAGACTTGCTGGAAAATTCATGGCAAACCAGCAAATTGGAAGAGTATCAAGCCTGGTGATAGATCTAGCCGAGCCTTCCCTACTACCCATGAAGATGAGGTCAGCCCTTTTACCAAAGAGAAGATGGAGCATCTTCTTACATTGCTAAAGTCCAATTCATCATCTGGTATTCCTAATGTTTCTTTGGGTCATACAGGTAATGAACCCAATGCTCTATCTTGTTGTCTAAATTCATCTGCTCCTTGGATCATTGATTTAGGAGCTTTTGACCATATGACTAGTTCTTCGCATTTATTTAAATCTTATTCACCATGTTTCGGAAATGAAAAGGTTAGAATTGCAGACGGTAGTTTTTCACCTATTGCAAGTAAAGGATTAATAAAAATCTCAGAAAGAACAAATTTAAAATTTGTTCTTCATGTTCCTAAACTTGCCTGTAATCTCTTCTCCATAAGCAAATTATCCAAAGATTCTAATTGTTGTGTTACCTTTTTTAAATCTCATTGTACTCTTGAGGACCAGAGCTCGGGGAGGACGATTGGCAATGCTAGGATAAAAAATGGTCTCTACTATTTTGATGATAATCTATCTAGTAATAAAAAAGCTCAAGGCTTTAGTAGTATCAGTTCTATCTTTGTTCGTGAACAAATAATGGTTTGGCATTGCAGATTAGGCCATCCTAGTTTTTCTTATCTAAAACATTTGTTTCCATCATTGTTTAAAAATTTAGACTCTACATCTTTTCAATGTGAAAGTTGTTTTTTGTCCAAAAGTCATTGTGTGACTTATCTCCCTAAACCTTATCGCGCATCAAAACCATTCTATTTATTTCATAGTGATGTGTGGGGACCTTCAAAGGTTACTACTATGTCACGAAAAAGGTGGTTTGTAACATTTATAAACGACCATACTCGTCTTTGCTGGATTTATCTAATGTGTGAGAAGTTTGAAGTTGAAAAATTATTCAAAGATTTTTACAACATGATTGAAAATCAATTTCAAACAAAAGTTAGTATACTTCGATCGGACAATGGAATGGAGTACTTTAATAAAGTTTTGAAAACTTTTTTACAATAAAAAGGTATTTCTCATCAATCTTCATGTCATGGTACTCTTTAACAAAATGGAATAGCCGAAAAAAAAAATAAACATTTGCTTTAAGTAGCTCATACTATCATGTTTTATACAAATATTCCAAAATATTTATGGGGAGATGCTATTTTGACTGCATCCTATTTGATCGACCAGATGCCTACACAAGTTCTACAGTATATCACTCCATTGGATTGCTTAAAAAAGAATTTACAGAATCTAGAATTCATTTAGAATTACCTTTAAAAAATTTTGGTTGCACAGTTTCTGTTCACATACCAAATAAATCTCGGTCTAAATTGGATCCAAGAGCTGAAAAATGTGTCTTTTTAGGATATGCTCCTAACCAAAAAGGGTAGAAATGTTTTAACCCTCAAACAAAAAAAATTCCATATTACTATGGATGTCTCTTTTCTGGAAAATACTCCATTTTTTACCAAAAATTTTCTTCAAGGGGTGAAAATAGGTGAAGATAATTTTTGGGAAAAATCTACTCCTGTACCCAATATAATCGTTGACTTTCCTTCTCAAGACACTGAATCCTCTCCACAAATCACTAAGTTTTTTTCAGAAAAAGAAACTGATATTGGCAGAATCAGTTTTTTACCAACATAGAAGGAAATACTACAAAAGGATAATTTTAATCCAAATTCTGAGCTACTGGTTTATACTAGAAAGAGGATCCTTGAAAGAAATAAAGACCTTTGTAAGACCCAGCGTAGAGGCCCTTGAACGACATCATTTTTGGTAGGTATTTATTTTTCCCCCCATCTGCTTTCTCTTGTTTTTCTTTTTCTTTTTCTCCTTCCCGATAGCTTCTCCCCCCTTTCTCTTTTCGGTTTTCTTTTGTTTCTCTTCCAGCCATCTCTCACTCACCCAGTACCCATCCTCCCCCGATTCTTCTCTTCCCTTCGTTTGGTTTCTATTTTGGTGAGTCTGGGTTTCTTGCACGACTGTTTCCCCATTTTCTTTTCCTCTCCTCTGTTTTTACTGAAAACTGCTCTACTCTCATTTCTCTCTTCTCGACAGTTCTGTCTTCCCTTGTTGCTGGTTTTTCTCCTCAAAGCCTTAGCTCTCTCAACAGACCCATCTCCTCTTCCTCTCCCACTTGGTGATCTTTTGCCTATAGGTATCCCTCTCTCTCTCTCTCTCTCTCTCTCTCTCTCTCTCTCTCTCATTTTACCCCTTGATTCCGAAACTCAGGGCCCTCATTGTCGGCACTCTCTCTTCCTCTCCAGTGCATATTTCTTTTTCTTTTACTGTGTGATTTTGTGCTGCTTTATCGTTAATCCCTGAAGCCTTGTAACCATCGAAGCCACATCTGGTGACACTATCTTGCACCGATAACCCATTCTCTTTCTCTGTTTTTCTCCCCTGCACACACACATTCACTTCAATTATTTTATTTCACTCCAATAAAATTTCTGAGTCATGTTCTTCATATAGTGTAATTCGTGGGTTTTCTCTGGAAAATTTTTTGTGTAAGCGAAGACCATGTGTTGGAATGTTTTCTGAGGATGGATTATTTCGGTGGGTGTTTAGGCCAATGTTGAAATTGGTATATGGTATTTTGGGTTGAAGTGTAGCTTGTCCAAGTGATTATATGGTTGTTTGAGTTGAGTTAAATTTGCTGAAATATGGTTTAGAATTTGGGTGTTAAATTTTTAGATCGAAATTGTGTTGTGGGTCTTTAATACTTAGTTTATATATATTATTATTTTTGAATAGGTGACAAGACTGATAGAGATCATTTTCAAGGCATAGATAATACGCTGCAGGAATCAGGTAAGCGGGGTTCCTATGCTAGGCTTTATACAAGTTATTAAGACTGAGGTTGACTTTCTGAAAACTTTGTATATTTTGTTATGAAATGAGAACTTGGGAAAAACAAACCTCAGTCGCTTATTTGCACTACTCATGAAATCTATATGAAAAAAATATATATATTTTCTGACATGCATTGTGTAGACATGAGCTAAATTTTTTCATGTTGTCTCTGAAATCTGAAAAAGAGCGATATTGAGAATCTGAGAAATTGTGCATTTATTTATAAAGATGCTCCAAATTTTGTTTTCAGTATGTGAGAATGATCTGATTATGTTTTGGTACTCTGTTTTATTTTGATATGGCATCTGAGGCATGGTGTACTGATTTTGTATCTGACTCTGTCTCTGCTCTACTTTGCTTTGTTTGGGTTGGTACCAACTTCTCTGTCTCTGAGTGCACCCACTTTGGAAACAAAGTGGTTTTATTGTGGTCTTTCTTGTGTGCACACTCGGGGCTCCGAGAAGAATAAGGGAAAAATTTCACCTCTGTCGCTGCCTGGTTTGGCCACCGGGGTTAGCACAACGCTACCACGGGGGTGAAACATGGTCTCTACTCTGTAAGATGCTCTGTTTTGATGTGATGATGATGCTCAGGTTATGTTATGCCAAAGTACTTTGGGTTTTACTTGTCTTAAAACCATCGCTCTGTTACTTTTGAAAACATGTGTTGTTCTGAATGATAAACTCTGAAAATATTTTGTTCTACATATTTTACTTTGTAAGTACTCATGTTTGCACGCTAGCATATGTCTTCTGCTTACTGAGTTGTTGATAACTCACCCCTTATCTCCACAACATTTTTCAGATATTTTGGATACTTCAACGGAGGTTCAAGAATATGAAGCATGGGTAAGGTTTTGTGAGCATAGTATTTTAAATACAAAGAGGGTACTTATTATCGGAGAATTTTTATTGAATAGTTTCGTTTTGCTCTGTTGACTTAGTACTTTGGGAAGTTGGCATGTATTTTGAGATTTCGTCATATTCTTAGTTCTTTATTTTGGAGTAAATGGTTTAAAGTAATGAGGTCTATGAAAAATTGAGGAATTTGAGTTTATATTTGTACAATGAGATATGATTTTAAGTGCTAAGAGGTAAATCTCCGACCCATCCGAGTTTGGGGCGTTACAACCTTGCTATCATCCCAGTGCAGAATCAATTAGAATCCCTGAACAATGGCTTTTTGAATATTTCAGGTAACTCTTCTCCTATTCCTGTTTTATCTAATTCTATTCCTATTTTATCTTCTACTCCCATTTTGGATTTAGATCCTATAGTATTTCCAAAAAATAAAACCTCAGATCTTGATATTCCAATTGCCATAAGAAAAGGAACCCGAGCATGCACTAAATATATTATTGCCAAATATATCTCCTACAAAAAACTCTCCAATAATCATAGAGCATTTATTTCAAATATTTCTCAACTTGTTATGCCAAGAAATATCCAGGAAGCACTAGATGATCCGAATTGGAAATTGGCAGTACTTGAGGAGATGAACGCTCTTAAAAAGAATGGCACGTGGGAGATAGCTAACTTGCCGAAAGAAAAGAAGATTGTAGGGTGCAAATGGGTTTTTACAATAAAATGTGGGGCTGATGGCAATATAGAGAGGTACAAGGCAAGGCTTGTTGCAAAGGTTTTACACAAACCTATGGAATTGACTAACAAGAGATGTTCGCCCCCATAGCCAAAATAAACTCAATTCGAGTATTATTGTCTCTCACCATGAATTCCAATTGGCCTTTACACTAATTGGATGTAAAGAATGCATTCCTTAACAGAGTCTTAGAAGAGGAAGTTTTTATGAGTCTTCCACCAGGGTTCGAAGAAAGACTTGGTGTAGATAAAATCTGCAGATTAAGAAAGGCATTATAAGGCCTCAAACAGTCCCCAATGGCTTGGTTTGAACGCTTTGGAAAAGCAGTAAGACGTCATGGATAGTGTCAAAGTCAAGCATATCATGCCATGTTTTATAAACACTCAAAAGAAGGTAAAATTGATATTTTGATTGTTTATGTGGATGATATTATCCTGACAGGAGAGGATAGTGCCGAACTGAAAAGACTAAAAGAAAGGCTTGCTGATGAATTCGAGATCAAAGACTTGGGTGCATTGAAGTTTTTCCTCGGAATGGAGCTTGCTAGGTCCAAGGAAGGTATATTTGTCAATCAACGCAAGTGTGTACTGGACTTGCTTGGAGAAACGGGTATGCTTGGTTGTAAAACAGCTGAAACACCAATGGAACCCGACACAAAATTACAACCTGCTAAGACCAAAAGTGTAGTGAACAAGGAACAATATCAACGACTTGTTGGAAGGTTGATTTATCTGTCTCATACACGACCGGATATAGCATTTTCTGTAAGTATGATTAGTCAATTCATGCATTCGCCTAGACTGGAGCACTAGAAGCAGTTTACAGAATTTTGAGATATTTGAAGGGGACTCCTGGAAAGGTCTAATTTTTAAAAAACGTGGACATCTACAAATTGAAGCTTACACCGATGCAAATTGGGCTAGGAGTATAACAGATAGGAGATCAACGTCGGTATATTGTTCCTTTGTTGGAGGAAATCTTGTTAGTTGGCGAAGTAAAAAACAAAATGTGGTTGCTACAAGCAGTGCAGAGGTTGAATTTAGAGTAGCGGCTCATGGTATTTGTGAAGTTATATGGTTTAAAAGATTGTTAGAAGAGTTGAAGGCTTCAGATTTGCTGCCCATGAAGTTATACTGCGATAACAAGACAACAATTTCAATCACCCACAATCCAGTTCTTCATGACAGAACAAAGCATGTAGAGGTACATAAACACTTTATCAAGGAAAAGCTTGACAATGGGCTGATTTGTATGCCATACATATAAACTGCCGAACAGATTGCTGATGTATTTACTAAGGGACTGCACAAGAAGCAATTTGATGTTTTAATGAGCAAGCTGACTATGGAAGATATCTTCAAGCCAGCTGAGGGGGAGTGTTGGGAAATAAAAAAGATATAGCAGTAATTATCAAGATTGTATAGTTACCAAGTTTGTATAGCTGTAAATTAGGCAGTAATTAGTCAATGGTTATAAATTAGGAATGTATCTTTATTAGGTAAACTAATTAGTTATTTTTTTCCTAGTTTAGATTTCTTGAGATTCCTATAAGAAGGAAATTCGTGTAAGTCAGATATAATATAAGGAAATTATTCCCAAAGTATTTTCTGGTCTTTCCATGGCATGCCTCTCTATTTATATTGTATGTAGTCCACCGTGTTGCTTACTTTTTCCTATGAAAATTATTAAAACAACAAACAAAGTTCTTGCGCTTTTAACACAATTTGATTTCTGGTTTGTAGGCATTGTGAAAGTTTTCCTAAGCCTTGAGATGATACGAGCTTACACTAAACTTGATATTCTTTTCTTTTTTCCTTCACCATCACAGCAATCAAACAAGATTCCAGAGAGAGAGCTACAGAAAACAAACAATATACATAATACTGTGATCTTAACAAACAGCAATCATATTACACCGACAGCAAGAGACATGAGAGGGAGCAAACCTAAGAAACCTGGAACCATCTAGGGATGATATATCTTTGTCTCTACTACATTGTTTTTCCAATACAATCTTCAATATTAAGAACCATAAGTAAAAGGGAAAGGGTGGGCCTAATTTCAAGACCCGTTCATGGCTTTCTGCATCTCGATAGAAACCTCTTCCAATATCATATGCTTAACTGAAACATAGTATGCATACTGCAGTGGTGTTGCACTAGTTGCGGTTTTTACACTTCTCCATTGCCCTTGGTGCTGCAAAAAGCAGAGGTAAGAACCATTAGATAGTGAAGTGGGGTCCAAGGTCCAGTTGTATCTGTTAATGACTTTATCTACTATAAACAAAAACAAATGCTAGTTCGTGAAGTCGGGTCCAAGGTCCAGTTGTAGCTGTTAATGATCTAGTATAAACAAAAGCAAATGCATAATGTGGATTGCTGGATACAGAAAAAGGGAAATCTGGATATCCTGAAACACAGGATACAAGAATTTGTTATCTCAGAACTCAGCAAAAGGTACAATATGAAGTAGCACATACCTAGCCCAATAGCCTCGGAACTCTTCATGATCCTCATCCTCTTACAAGAGTCAGTGAACATCCTGAAAATATGGTAAAGTAATTGGCGTGAATATTCTTTCACCTGCCATATCTGGGTTAATTTAGTGATGGAAATAAATCTTCACTGCAAAACAATAAAAATTTCTATATCCAGATTAAGTTTATGATGGTATGGATTGAGGAGACTCGTCCCTTTACCAAGTAAGATCTATAAAGACCTTTTTGTAATTCTTTGATCTGTAATATTCTATTCTCTAAGAAGTAAGCGAAGATTCAAATTTTGGTTCACTATCGAGTTCATCAGATATGGACGTCCCTCTGGCAGTTTGATCAGATAATTTCACAAGATTTTTTGAGTCAAAGAATAATACTTACTCCCAGGGAACATCACCAACTAACATCCAATCAGAATCCTTGTCTTCATAGGTGAGTACATATTCAGAACCATGGAGGAGGTCCATTAACCGACTCTCGCTCAATCCATCTCTGCTGGGAACTCCATGTGAGCCACACTGACCTGAACCAGAAATCCATAAACAAATTTTAACTCGCTTCAAAGAGAAAGTGCATGTGCACCTGCATGTCATCCTGATTTTGGTAACATATAATTTCAAGTGTGCAGCCACATGTATGTTTATTTACAATATCACTCTATTAGCATTAGTATAAAAAAACCCATTGCTACCTGATGAAACAGCCACTTCAATGAAATGATTTCTTAGAATGCATTTCTACTTCTGAGATATGCAAACAAACTAGACTGATTAATTATCCGCAACTAGGAAAAAGCTATTTGAATGATGTCATCAGTAGATTACAATAGATCATTTCAACATACAGGAAAGTTGGTTTGTTCTATTATGTTCCAAACACAATATTAACAATTGTGAATCGTGATTTAGGTGGCTTCAAGTAAGATCACCTCATTATTTCAAAAATCGCCTCATTAGTTATTTTGATAAGGGAAAATCACTTCTTATTAAACTAGCTGAATTTACTATATTGCACCACTGGCTAGTTTGTTCAAATTCTTTCCAAGATGCAGTTCCCTCATTTGGATGACATTATAAGATACCCCGCTGCTTCTCACTCACTGCCCCATCCAAGATTTTCGTTAGCAGAAGTTGCTAGCATATGTTGGTTCTAAGGTAAAAGGTCCTTTACTTTTTTTTTTATCACAAAAAATAATAGGGAATGAACGGGGCATATGCTTGTGTACCAAGAAATCAAGAGAGAGTCTATAAAAAAAAGGGAAATCAAGACACAGAGAGAGAGTAGCAAGAAAATAAACTGAAGCAGGAGCACAGGAACTTTGCACAGAGAAATTACCAATTGTAAAGCAGCTGAACATCTTTTCCAGCGAAGAAGAGAGTTCCCTATAGCTACCGTAAGTTTTGAGATCAACTTTTCTTAGGTACGGAGCACCATCCATGCTGACCTTGACATAAAGACATCCAGATCCCAGCTTGCCCTCTGTGTCATCTTCATTCTTTGGAGGATGAGATGCCATTGAATTCTTCCGGTAAGAACGAATTGGTGGCCATCCAACAACTTGTGCCCTGTTACAAGCAATACACACCAAGAGCCAACAAAAGGCATTTATTCTGAAGTTCATACAAGTAGCCATAATTAATTTATTGGGGGGAACGCCATAGAGATTTTTTTATGAGCAGAGAGATTCAATTTCCTTCACGAAGGGCGAGAGAGTAGAAATTCTAAAGCAATGAGATTTGGCTAATAGCTTAGAGACAGGTCTCCCCATAATCCAAAATTCTATGCACGGAAACTCTAAATCCATATATATCTAAGAGAAACTGCGAAACACAAGTATGTCAGATAAGGGTCTTGAGCTTGAACTTATGCAACGCGCAAAAGCATCCCAAAAAACTTTAACTGTCAAATAAACTCTAGGAATAACATCACGCATACAAAATTATCAAATTTCAGAGTAAATAAAAAATAAAAAGAGTTCCTCTCGTTTTCGCCAACTCCAAGTACAAACCCACTGGGAATTTATCTTTTTCTTTCGTTTCCTTCCTTTTTTTTCAAGAGTAACTGAAACACAAGCAATAGAACTTGATTACCACTTGCTTCCTAATATTTTTATAGGAAGGAAATGGAAAGCTACCGGAAAACCAAATTCTAAACGAAGAAAAAACACGAAGAAGTATTCAGGACACAGCAAGTACAATCAATGGAAAATAAAAAAGAAGCAAATGAAAAATCAGCTACCACGACTCTCTCCAAAGAAAAGACAAGTAGAGGGAAAGAAAACTAAGAGAAAGAGACTGACTTTGCCGCAGGAGCAGAGAGCTGGGGCTTCTTCTCCTGCGACGGCTTAGGTGACTGAGGAACAACACCATCTTTCAGAATCGGACCTCCCAAACCCGTATTCTGATTTGCACCCTCGGACCCACCCACGAGACCACCTTTCCCTGCGCCATTAACACCTCTGGGAGAGAACAAGTTGCCACCTTTACCCGATTCAGCCTCAGATCCGCCACTCCCAGAGAAAACCCACTTCCCAGAGCCTCCATCAATGGCGTCAGAGAAGCCCCTCTTGGCACCAGACACCACTAACAAGCTCTTCAGCACCCCAAGCGGGTACCCGGCCTTGTCCTCTGCCACCATGCCCTTATCTCTTTCGGGTGAGTCGGAGCCGGGCAGGCCAAGTCTTAACTCAGTCGCCTTGAGGTTCAAGCCACCACTGGTCCTCTCAGAGGGCCCCTCAGAACCTTCCATTGAAGGAGGAGCCTCCGATAAGCCTATGTAATCATGCTCCAAAGGCACAGACATCAAAGCTTCCCCAGAGCTTAAGTTTACAGTTCTAAACACTTACAAAGCCCAAAATGCCTAAGAAGAGGAAGAAGAAGAAGCTGTTTAGAACAGAGTCTCAGGGATACAGAGTGTAAAAGGATATGGGGTTGGTGATGATCATGAAGACGAAGAAAAATGAAGCTTCTTTGGGCTTTTGCCACCCTATCTCTCTCTCTCTCTGAAGTCTGAACTGTAACTAAGAAATGGATATAAAAACGAATACATTTGCGAAAGAGATTGTGTATAAAGAGGAAAAATGGAACTGTTTCGCTTTATTTATTTATTTATTTAAATATGTTTGCTTCTTTTTAGGATTTTTTTCTTAGTTTTTAAAATTTTATGAACTTTTTGTGGGCAACCACTCCGACAAGTCACAGAAAGTCACCCAGAAAACTTTCCCAATACTACCCTTTCTTTAATCGGAAAGATGGTGATTATTTTTCCTAATTTCTTTCTGCAAATTCTTAGGGAAAATAGTCAAAATACTAACGTGAACAGGAAAAATGCTAACGTGCACCGGAGAAACTGGAAGGACTGGAAACAGAGAGAACCCAGAGAGTGGGCATTGCACGGTATTGCAGAAAGGGATAGGACGGGCCGTGTCGCTGTGGAATTGCCAAAACTGTTCGGACTTTCAAGCCGTAAGGGGCAACGATCGCTGCGAAGCGAAAACAATGGTCTAAGATTCTTTGGCGGATATGGTGTTTGGACGCTCGGAAAAGTTTGCAAGTGGCTGGAAAGCGAGGGAATTTTGAGAAAGCTGACAGGGGAGACAAAAATCCCTTGTACACCTCGAGTCCTAAACGCATCAGAGGGAAAGATATCCAAAACAGAAAAGAAAAGAAAACACAAATGGTAGTTTGAGGAACTAAAAAGAGAGCTGTGCATGAAAGAGCTGATCTGACTGTCTGTGTGAGAAGTGAGAACACGGGGCTGTGTTGTTTGGGTCTCAGAATTGTTTGGATTTTCCTGGAAGATTTGCCATTTTTTATTGGTCACTTCGGAGATGGCAAAAATATTACCGATTATATGTGATTTTTTTTTTAGTAACACTGATATGTCTCTTAATTTATATTATTCATTATGTCAAACGTCAGATCCGAAACACAAGAAAAAAAATTAAAATTTTAGATTCTTTTTATCTTTTTATGTTTATACTTTTAATTATTTTTAATTTTTTCATAAATTATGTTTTATTGTGTCACAAAATGAGTTTTTTTTCTTCTTAATCATATCACATATTTTTATTTAATTATTTAGTAATTTTTTTCCATCCATAAAACTGAATATTTATAATGTTTAAAAACCTACTTAACGTTATATTTGGGCAGCTAAGATATTTCAACACTTCCCAAATATTCTCGTATTTATGAAATTACTTTACATGCCAAACACAGTGAATAATCTTCGTACCAAAGTCTCTCCAAATGAAATCACTATAAAATTTATCACTATTATATATAAATAAAATCAATATTAAAAAAATCAATCATTGATGGGACCCACACATTTTTCAATTATTTATCCAAAAGTCAACAACTCAACATACTTCATACATCCTAACAACTCAAAATACTCTCAATGGGACCCACAAACCCACTTCAATCTCTACTTATAACTATTCACAAACATTCTATAATATTTATCACTATTATATATAAATAAAAAATAAAATCACTATAATATTTCACAAACATTCTCAACACTTTTCAAGTATTCTCACTACCCAAACATTGCTCTTACAAATATGTTAGAGAGAAAAAAATCAGTACAATTATAGGAACTATAACTTCATGAAAAACTCTTTAGGCAACTGAACAGGAGAACGATCGAGAAATTGCGTTCTACGTGGCAAATTGAAACGATGTCATTTCCATATTTTCTAAAATTTCTTCCGATTTACCTACGTTTTCTTTCTTTCCATTGAAATCCTCTTTTCCCTTCGTCTTCCAGAGCTCCCTCGAAATCCCTCATTCCTCCTTCATCTTTGTCTTCCACCTTCCCACTCAACGGTTCCCCTTTCCTCGAAATATTTTACTCTTTTTTTTTTTTTTTTTTAGACTTTGTTTTTGAAACCCCACCCCACTGTGACCATAAAATTCACTAAAAAAAAAAAGTAATCAACAGAACCTAAGTAACCAGCAATTACCTAGATAAGAAGACTAAAAAAGAGAGAGAAAAATGGAAAATGATTTTTGGTTATGCTAGATCATAGAAGTGACAGAAGACTCGATGTTTCCTGAATCATTCCAACCACCAAAATATTGGCTGCATTCCAGTAATGGGAAGGATCCGACAAGTTGGTTTTGCTCCATTTGGTTCTGGCAAGAACCATTCCAATTCAACCTGTGTTGTCTGTTATCTACTTTCACTTCTTTCATGGCAATTTAATGAGCTTCACTATTACCCATTATTTGCAAGCCTTCAAATGACGTTGAGTTTTGGAAATTATTGGGTACGCGAGTACCTTCGATACCATCATTGACAAAATTTTATTTCTGAAAGCGAGAGGCAAACAAGGAAGTAATGGTTGGAGTAGTGGTAGTAGTAGAAGCTGAGGAGTCGAAGATGGAATAGCTTGAGAGGAGCTGCATCAATGGAGTTGTACCAAAAGAATTTTGAAACTTTCTAGACTTATCTCATGGCATTATTTGCGTACTGAAGATAAAGAGAGGGAAGCAGTGGTGGCTCCCTCTTTTTCAAGAAATGAAATAAACCACATATTGGAGGTTTAATCCAAGAAATGAAAAAAACAACACAGGTTGCACTATAGTTTCGCAAGCCGGCTGTATAACTATTATAATGGAGTGATAATTAGTAAGTCATATCGTAAATTAATATATATATATACAGTACACTCTTACACTACTTTTATATAAAATGATTTGTTTAATTCTAAAATATGCAAATTTTGCATAGTTTTTATTTTTTTTAATAAAAGTGGTGCGTATTCACATGATTTTTTTTTTTTTTTAAGCCTCACTTTTATTCAAAAAGGCTATGTGAAGCTCGTCGTAATCTAAAATTGCATCAACCATTATTCTTCAATTTATCATTTTAATATAATATATTTTTAAATTATTGAAAAAATAGAATTTCCATCTATTGTTAAAAAAATGATTTTAATTTTGTCACATCACTTATTTTTATGACTTAAAATAGAATTGCGCCTTTTCTCGCGTAAGCATGGTATGTGTGATTGGATAATCTGTACTCGAAATAGCTAAAATTAATAAAAATTCTATCAATAAGTTGGTGTGAACACATGTAATAAAGTGATTATATAGCATAATTTAATTTAAAAGAAATATTTTAAAATTTGAATCTTACACATCAAATCTTACTATTTAAGTAATGATAAAAACTTATAACAGGTCAGTCAGATAATCCCCAAATAACAGCTCTCCAATATGAGAGTGACACATAGACATCACAAGATACATTTCATGTGGCTGCACATCATGAAATTCCCATTCATCCCCTTGCCTCCCTCTCGCACAGAGATAAGAATTTCCTCCCCTCCTCCAAAGCAAAGCACCGCTCTTGCACGACCTTCTCCAAACCACAAACCCCTCTCTCACGATGGTCTAAGAAGAATAATTGTGGTGGCTTGCCCTCTCACGTGGCCTGGTACCTCGAGTAAAGCACTTCTCTTGCAACAGTGGCACTTCACCCTCCCCTGTGAAATTTCTATCAATCCCCTGTGAAATTTCTGGTCAATCGTCACCCTCTCTTGTCTCTCTCAAAGCTATGTTCAAATGTGGTCATTTTGGAGTTGGTAACTGGTAGGCTCCCAGCTGATCCTGAGTTTGGAGAGAAAGATTTGGTAAAATGGGTATGCACCACATTAGACCAGAAATGAGTCGACCATGTAATTGACTGTAATCTTGATTCCAAGTACAAGTAAGAGATAGGCAAAGTTCTCGACCAGAAAGGAGTCGACTATGTATAGTTTAAATACCTCACTTGAAATGAAAAATGATTCCAATGAGTTCTAAAATTCTCATGGTCTTGTGTTTGGTTTCATAATAGGAAAAGAATAGATTGCAACTAATGATAAAGAGATGGAGAGGGAGATTTCTGCATGACTGACAAATCTAATACTATGATCAGCATGGATTATTGTTTCGACAAACCCATAGATATCTAATAACCTATTTTTTTGTATGGATATTTTATAACTCTCTTATCATTTCCTACTTGAATATTTTGAATTTGTTTTATCAGCTCTAGAACATATATGAATACATCTCTTACCCGAGAAGTTCCCATAGGAAAAAATCCAAATTAGAAATTACCATGTAAGTGGTTGAGGGGATGGCGGCAATGGACAAATGGTGACGAATGATGGTGATAAGGCTGCCGAAGTGCACTCCTGCAGCCGCTTGAACAATAGATGGTTGTTGAATGATTCATCTTCCATCAGGTGTGGTAAAGGGCTCTCCAATTGATCTGGTGTGATAAGCTTCTTATGGTTTTAATAAATTTGTTAATGTGACAGATTCTCATTGAAGACTGTTAAGGCCAAAAATATAGCCGGACCGCTCCAAATCGGTTTTGTTAAGTAATAAGGATGGTGTGTTCTATACACCGACTTAAAAATAAAATAACTTAAAACTAATTATTATATTGAGAATAATAGTCTAGGTTGACAAAATTTATAGATAAAATATATTTTTCATGAAATAAAAACAAGAAAATAAATAAAATAAAAATCAAGTAAGAATTTGGCTTTAAGGCTATGTTTGGGTATCAAACATTCCTCAACACTTTTCAACTATTTTCGTACTTTTGAAAATACTTCACATGCTAAACAACTTAAAATACTCTTAATGGGACCCACAAACACACTTCAATCTCTACTCATAACAATTCACAAACATTCTATAATACTTATCACTATTACATATAAATAAAAAATAAAATCACTATAATATATAAATAAAAAATATTTATCACTATTATATATAAATAAAAAATAAAATCGCTATAATATATAAATAAAAAATAAAATCACTATAATATATAATAAATAAAAAATAAAATCACTATAATATTTATAACTATTAAATATAAATAAAAAATAAAATCATTATAATATATGAATAAAAAATAAAATCACTATAATATATAAATAAAAAATAAAATCACTATAATATATAAATAAAAAATATTTATCACTATTATATATAAATAAAAAATAAAATTGCTATAATATATAAATAAAAAATAAAATCAATATAATATATAAATAAAAAATAAAATCACTATAATATATAAAAAATAAAAAATAAAATTACTATAATATTTATCACTATTAAATATAAATAAAAAATAAAATCATTATAATATATAAATAAAAAATAAAATCACTATAATATATAAATAAAAATAAAATCATTATAATATTTATCTCTATAATATATAAATAAAAAATAAAAACACTAAAATATATAAATAAAAATAAAATCACTATTATATATAAATAAAAAATAAAATACTATAATATTTATCACTATTATATATAAATTAAAAATAAAATCACTATAATATATAAATAAAAAATAACATTACTATAATATTTATCACTATTATATATATATAAATAAAATCATTATAATATTTATTGTTATATATAAATTAAAAATAAAATCATTATAATATTTATCATTATTATATATAAATTAAAAATAAAATTATTATAATATTTATCATTATTATATATAAAAATAAAATAAAATCACTACAATATTTATTAATATTAAAAAATCACTATAATAAAATCATTATAATATTTATTATTAAAAATCAAATCACTATAATATTTATGGGACCTACACATTTTTCAACTACCTACTCAAAAGTCAACAACTCAACATACTTCACACATTCAAACAACTCAAAATACTCTCAATGGGACCCACAAACTCACTTCAATCTCTACTCATAACTATTCACAAACATTCTCAACATTTTTCAACACCCAAGCGAACCCTTAGATTATTTTTTTCTATTTATTTTTTTAAAGATACAAACATAATAATAAATAAAGTTTGCACGGTTTTAAAGAAGTCCACGCATAGAGATGGGTTGGTGGGAGACAAAACGGCGTTATGCTGTGAAGTGGACGGCATTACGGAACAACCGGTAACCTATACCCCCAGATGCTTGACTTACGCATTAAATGTAGATTATTCCCCCATTTCTTTTGTAAAAGTTTGCCCCACATGATTATTATTCTGTGAATTACCCTTATAATTATAATTATATATATATATATATATATATATATATATATATTTATCAACTATAAATGATAGAGATAGACAATACCTGTGGATTTTATAATTCTAAATGTAATTATAATTTTATTTATAAGATTTATTTTATTATTATTTTTAAAATTTTATAATTTTTAATGTATCATAATTGACACGTGAAAAATTAAATTTTTTATAAATTTTTCTTAAATACACTTAGTATTTCTCTTTTATTAATTTATAATTTAGATTTCTTAAAATTCTTGTTCACATCATATACTATTCACGTGATATAATTTAATTTAAAAAATAAATTTTAGAATTTAAACATTACAAATTAAATTATATCACGTTGATAATGTGTAGTGTAAAAACCTTAAAATAATACATCTCTTAGTGTAATGTTCAGATTAATTGACGATAGCAAATCAATATTTGTACCTCGTTTTGCTCCAAAATCCATAGTAGGATTAAACCTTCCAAAACTTATTTATTTCTCTTTATCATGTTCGCATATGTTATAAGATCATCTTAAGTGACTGTTTTCACATTGTAGGATTTTTTTGTATAGATGCTAATGATCTTACACAAAGTAATCTTATTTTTAACACTATGGAAGAAATATATTGGAGGTTATGATTTTATTTTTAAATTTTAAATTTTTAAATGATTAATACAAGATTTGGATTTTCCTAGAGTTCTCGTTTGAGCTCTATGCCTTAAAATTTAAGATAGATAGACACATAAAGTAGGTCTTACAATATTTATTAAACATTTAATATTGTCCAAAAAATTCATCCCGACAATCATAAATATTACTTTATCCACTTTATATTTCTATTTCTTTCACACTCTAGCACTTGAGTTTTTTGTTTGGAGAGGCTACATTAAAAAGCCAACTATTCCACTCACAACCAAAACTTAATTTTGATTTGTTCTTAAAATCTATTGATCAAAACTTGAAAGGAATTGTCTGGGAGAGGTACAAGGATTATCGTAGAGACCCTTCATGCAAAAATTTTGGGGGACCCAATAAGGTAGTTTGCCCCAAGTAAGGGATAATTGTGTTTGAGATTGAGATTTTACTATATATTAGTCTACCTAAAAATGACAAATTTGCAATGAGTTAATCTTATAACTGGTCCATATGCTTTTCTCCGAATAGCAGCCCTCCAAAGGATGAGCTCCACGTAGTTCCTCACTTTATCTATCATGCGCTCCCACTACATGAGACCACGCATGCTGACCCTTTCCATTCTCTCCCACGGAACCTAGATGACAAACCCTTCTCTCTTAGCCATTTTGTCTTCTCCCCCTATCCGCCACGATTGAAGACGACCCCCCCTTCCTGCCACTCTCCCCTCCTTCTTTGTTGATTCTCGCATGAAACCTCCCCCCCTCCCTTTTTCTAGAAACCTCCTCATTGAAATTTTTGCAACAGACCATAAATAGAGGAAGAGTCTTCAATTCGGGATTTTGTCATGGAAAAAAGGACCCAAATGCAATCCGATTGTTGGAGAGAGAGAGAGAGAGATAGAGAGGAAAGCCATGGAAATGACTATTACCGGAGAATTATCAACTTTGATTCAAAATATAAAAGTCCAAAATCAAAATTATTTTCCCAACTTTGTATGTAATGAAGATGACGCCATGAAATTTGCTACACTTCATTCTTTTTCATGATTCACTCGACTAGCCTCTTTTTTCCTTTTTCTTTTACAAAATCATATCTCTTCTTAGATCTTCTTTAGCTGTGAGCGATTTCAAGGGTGTTCTAGAAATGCAAGTAGCTAGCTAGGTAGGTCCCTCGTCAATGTCATGAATTATGACCCTCCACAGCTCCACTATCTGTAGTTCTCAGTTACATTACCTTTTAATTGTTACTATTTTTCACAACATATATATTTGAGGCAGTTTCACGTGAAAGCCAGAGATATAGGCGAATGGGATTTCGAAAAGGCTTGGAACTGGGTGGGATTCGACAAGCCAGAGATATATCTAAAATGTATATGAAAAATAGAAATTGAACACAAACAAATAACGTCTCAGATGATAAATCCTATGAAAACAAGAAGAAATCAAAGTCTGCTTCAAAGTGGAGACCTTTGAACTCGAAATTCTCAATTGTCTCTCTGTAATCTTCAATGAAATGAACCCGATCTTCGCAATCAGCAACGCAAATAAGAACCAAATCAGTAACCTAGCAAACGACGGCAGGAAGGCGACAAAGATGGAGATGGGCGACAGCGGAGATGGTGGGCGACGGAGACAGAAGAAGAGGTGATTCAGAACTTTTCGAACGTGAGGGGTTTAGGGCTTAGTGGTCATGCAGATCAATAATCCAGTGTGATGTACCTCTTTTGGCATAATATGGAATATGTGATGTTTCAAAATGTCATTGGTGTCTATTATTGGCTCAATACCAGCCCGACCGCTCTAAATCGGTTTTGATTTGCAATTCTCTTATAATCAATTAATGTAATAATTCATTTGATAAAAAAAGGGTTGAGTTTTCTTGATATAAATATCTCGATTTTAAATTATTGGATTCAAAGTAGTAAAAGAAGAATAAATAAAAGTTTCATTGATATATTATTATTCGTAGTCTATATTCACCTCGGTTAAAAACATTGCTGGGAGAATTAAGGTCAAAAGAAAAGGTTAGGTACTCTTAAAAACTGTCAAATATGCAAAGAAAAATAATTTAAAGAGATTACATAAAAGTAATCTTATAAATTAATATAACTTAATATAATTCGTTAAATTATAAAATAACTTTTATTATAAAGTAGATATAACGGATCGTATAAAATGCGTTAGTTTATAAAATTACTTTTATATAATTTCGTTGTGATTGTAACATTCCTCGTATGTAAAAGAGTTACTTTATCATTCTCCAGACAAGTAAACTAAATAGAATTGTAAAAAAAAATAGAAGTTTTACTGTCACAAATAAATTCCATAAAAATAAACTAATTAACATGTGGCATTATTTACCATAAAAATAACTTTATAATATACGGTTACGAATTATTTTCCACTTAGAACCCCCCTCTCTCCAAATCTTATAGGTAATCTTGTCAAGCCAGCTCGCACGTTGGTTCCATCGCTCTGCCTATATAACCTCATGTCACTCGCCATCCCTTTGTCTTGTCACAACCACTCCCATCTCATTGCCACGGGTTTTGATTTCTACTTCAATTCAATTCACTGTCCTCCTCTTCCTCTATGCCTTCTCATCTTGACAATATATAATCCCCCTTCACGTTTGATGTTCAAAACCTTGTCGGCACTCCACCTCCATCCATGACTAAAATCCTTACTCTCAAATGACCCTTTGATTGTTTTATTTTTTATTTTATTTTATTTTTCAAAAAAATAAAAAGCCAGCTAAAGATATTAAGTTGAGTCCAACATCAAAATATCCAACTCTCAAATCACTAAACTCATCTCAACTTAAAATCTCTTTACACGTGGGACTCATAATTTTTTTCAACTTAACACATTTTTATACGTGAAACCCATAATCTTTTTCAACTTTTCATAAATACATCTAAACTCATCTTAACATCCAAAACACATCTAAACTCATTTTAGGTAGACTTTCCAAAACCCACTCCACTATTTCAACTCATTACTATTAATAAAGAACATAACTCAACTCAACTTTAACATCCAAACATGATTTCTTTTACTTTTAGAGACCATTAGCTTTAATATTAATAAATTTTGTAAAAGTTTAATTGGACATCTCTCTAATGATTCCGTCTATTAATGATTCCTTATCATGGTGAGAGCATACCTTATAGATTAATTAAGGTCCTCATAACTAATTATTACAAATCATAGTATAATTAATGGTTATTATTTTGAAATTAAAAACAAAATGCATTTTATAAAGATATCTCACGAACTGTAAAGTTGGTTCATTTTATTATAAATTGTAGAATAATTTATAAAATTTATTTATAAGTCCTACTATGTATGTTTTTTTTCTTTTTAGAAAAAAAAAATACTAAATACATGAGTGCAAATTTGTAAGTTGACATATATAGCTAAACCAAACAAACGCCGAGCATGCAGTAGTTATCAAGCTTTTGCAAGTCTGCAATTACTCCAAGTTCCATAATTAGCAGGGCTCATCAAAATGATGAACTTGGAGAAAGGAATCTCCCAAGGAGAGAGGACCCCACAAGAGAGAAAGTGGGGGCCATAGTACCAAATTCTTGCCTCTTGTTGGTGGGACCCCAAAGGCTAGCTAGTACCATGCAAGTAGCAGTGTTTATGGATCAGTGCTTCAAAAAAGAGTGTTTTGGTGGCAACCATACTTTCTTCCTCCTCCAACACTAGTTTCTATATCAATACCAATATACATATACATATACATACTCCTCTGCCTTCCCCAGTCTCTCTTTTAATTTGATGTTTGGCCAAGCTCAACTCATCCTAATCCTATGTTTTGGGTGGTGGCTTTTGGTGGGTCCTTTGTGCTCTGCACTTTTTTTAAAATTTTTTATCACACTCATCCCACGTGGTTAACAGGATAATAAGATAAGCTGAGCTTTTAAACCCCACTAGCATTGTGGATTCTAATCTTTTTTCCCTCTGCACTCAAGCATGGCATCCATTTTCAGGATAGTGGACTGTAACTACTGGTCATAATCACAGCGAATTTTGATTTGACACTGCCATGCCCCCCTCACTTGCAAATATCATGCATAGGTTTGGTTTTCCACCATTTTTTCATTTTTCTGTCAAAAGTATTCTCATTCTACTTTCAAAGTTTTCGGTTTGAAGGATGAATTTTCACGTCGACTTGAGAGCAGAATAACTCTTTTTTTTAACGTTAAGATGAAATCTGAGTTCTGTTTGATTGTAATCATTTGTGCAAATTGCTAATGTGTATTTAACACTTTATTCAATTATTTCTTGCATGATCATATTTCCATGCATTGCAACCCATGTTGAAACAAACTTCTGTTCCACAACAAACAGACCAGCTGATTTGAATACAGTGTTGGAATAGGATAGCCAGGAATTCTACAACCAAAATACAGGAGTTAAGATCCCCTAGGTTGGTTTATCTTCTCTACTAAAACCTCTAGTGTTGCAGATGCATAAACCCAAAAATTGCCAAACTCCTAGAATTTTTTTCTGCAGTTTTAGCTAGGAAGGAGGAAAAGAAAATGACACGAAACAAAAAAAAAAAAAAACCACATCCCATGAAAAGGAGCACCAAACAGGACAAAGATATATAAAAGAAAAACGAGAAGTTACTGAAACCAAACAGAGGACTAAACAAGTGTCCAACTCCAAACATGTGAAATGGTTGTCATAATCGGACCAAAGACTTTCAGGTAAGGAGTAGGAGACAGCATGAATCTTGACAACAGCTCGAGCTGACCCCATGAAGGATTTGATTAAACACCAAGAGGAATCATAGCCCTTTTTTTTTTTTTAATTTTTTTTTTATACTCACAAACTGACCATCATGGCCCTGTATGAATAATACCTCATCTGCACATCAGACACACTTGATCAGGCTGCCATGGACCCCGCCATCCACCACATATTTTCATTTTATTTTTGGCCATACACCACCATTTAGAAATTATATTACTTCTTAACATCATAGTACTTTGTCACAAATTCATATACACATACATACCATTTATATTCACTATAAAAAAATTACTTATATGTGGCGAACTATTTCTTGCAAAAATGAATATTTCTTGCTAAAATAAGTTTATTTTCGTCACAAATATTCATTCTCATCGCAAATAATCGTCACAAATATTCGTTTTTCTTGTAGTGATTATGAAAAAAGAAGAAAATCCTTAGCCTCAACACAAATCCAACAAATTTAATTTTGTGTTGTACCCTTCGATAAATCCTTATACCAAGGTGTTCATACATTAAGCCTGCACAAAAAGAGTTATAAATAAATCTCCTTGTGAATTCGCAAATAAATTATGCTTTTTCTTATAACTAGACAGTCAGAAAGTTATTTATTTATTTATTTATGTTTCATTTATTTTAAATTTTCTATCGAGTTGAGTCAGAAGCCATATTGTTAGTTGAGTAACATCTTGAATCTAAACGCTTAATTGAAAGCACACTGGTGGTTACAAATGCATGGAAGATGCATGGCATATATATAAATCTGTCAAAGCCTTTTAGCAAATCAAACCAAAAGCAACTTACCTAGGTGCATGCATGGATCTAGCTAGCAAAGAGCATTATTTTGCGGAGTACGTCTCACTGTATATGTCATATAGGCTACGTCATAAAATACGTGAAGTGTGAGATACTACATTATTTAATAATGATCGAAATATTTATATGAATAACAATAAATGTGGTATGGTTCACTTCATATATCTGTCTCTCTCACTTATGTCAAAACTTTGCGAGTTGACGTATCAACCTGCGTACCAATTATTATTTTAAAATTGTTGTTAGTTGTTATTTTTATAAAAAAAAAAAAAAACAAAAAAGAAGAAGAGAGGAAAACACGATAGAAACATCAGAAAGAATTGAAATGAAGAGAGTGGATGATAGAAACATCAGGAAAATACGATAGAAACATCAGAAAGAACACGATAGCAACGGTCTTCTTCCCTATCAGATGACAGTTTTTCTTAGTTGTCCTCGATCTTCTTTGTCAACGGTCTTAGGTATTCCATCTTTCTCTGACTCTATTTCACAAATTTGAAATAAGATTTTTTCTGGGAAAAATGACAAATGGATTTTCAGGGAAAAAATCGAAAATGGTTTTTTAGAGTTAGTGAAGAATGTGAGTCTTGGTGAGTGGATAAAACTGATGAACCATCCATGAAGTGTTTGCTCTTTTGTGGTTTATTCGAAAATGAGACTCTAAATCCATGGTTAGTAAAGCTTCAAGGACTTGAAAATAGAGCTAAAAACAGGGCACTAGATTAAGAGGTTTTCAATTTCTGTAGACTTGATGAGGTGGAACAATGAGCTAGTATGCATTGTATTTCTTGAGACCTTGGTACATGCAACTTGTGAATTTGCTTAGTTTATGGGTTTGGAAAAAGGATGTTGGGTGGCTTCACTTTTTTGAATATATGCAGAAGAAAATATATATACTTGCAGACATATCTTTCTAGTGTTGGTATAGTCAGAGGGAAATGACGGAAAGCTTAAAATTTTCTTGTAATGCTCTGTTCCTTTAGGTAGCTGTTATAGATTCTAATGGGCTGAGTTTTAATTATTTTTGTGTTTATTTTTCTATTATTTATTGTTCTAAAATATTGGTAAATATTCTGTAGAGGGAGAAAGGGAAAGAGTACGCATCTCCTATCACACCTCTTATCATAGATCCATCAACAAATCCATTAAATTTGGTGATACCAAGACCATTTTATATATATTTGTCAACACCTCTTAGCACAAATCCATCTATCAATCCAACAACTCAGATATTTTGAATATTAATTCTACACCATAGTTATATTAATGTCTATATTTATTACTACATCTATGGTTAATTGTCATTATTGATCTATATGTTAGGTAATACCAATGTCATTCTATCTGAATTTCTCAAGCTATATGCATGAGGGCCATGTATCAATGTCACGTGCTTGGTTACGACCATTCTTACCTCGTTCTGATGCCAACCCATCTCCATGGACTTGTTAGGTGATGAGTTCGTTCTTTAAGTAGCGTGTGTATTTTTTAAAATGCTTCTATTGATTTAAATATTGGTTTTTATTGTTGTAAACTGCATGTAAATCTTATGTCGGGATTTCAGTTATCAGCCTCCTCTCTGATTAGTTTAAACTCTGCAAGTTCAAGCCATGTGGAAGAAATTCAGGATTCTACACCTGACTCGATCGAGGGAGGTTGAAACTTTGTCTACATCCTCTGAATCCAAATATGACAATGAGTCCGGTACCCAAATTACAGTGCAAATTGAGGGGGCCGATATAATTGAGGAGCCGAAGTTGGGGATGATGTCTAAATTTGAAGAAGAGTTAGTTTCTTACTATAAAATATATGTGAAACAATGCAGTTTTGGGATAATGACACAAATGAGTCATAGGTTTGAGGATGGGAGGCTTAGATATGTCACGCTGGGTTGTGCTCGTGGTGGGAAGGCACGGAACCGGACAAAAAATGTCGCGACGCCACGTCTAACATCAAAGACAAACTGTAATGCAAGGATAAATACTACGTTTATTGAAGGAGTGTTCAAGTTGTTGACTGTTCATAACTCCCACAGTCACGAACTAAGTCCACAAAAGTCGAGATTCTTTCGCTACAATAGAGAAGTGAGTGAATCTGTTAAGAGAGTGTTAGATACAAATGATTAGACTAGCATCAGAATGAACAAGAGTTTGGAAATACTCAAATGGAAAACACCACTAAAATGGACATTTGTACAAATCTCTACCGAAGGGACAACAACATTTGGTGAATATGCCAACCAGCCTGCCAACAACATTTTTTTCCATATATTTTTCTCCCAAATTTTATTACTCGAGAACTCAGAAGATTAGCTTTCGGTTGCTCCTTTCTTACCCTTTTTTATTGATAGAGATGGTAAAAACCTAAATTCAAAACCTAACTTTTGAAAACCACAAAATCAAAATATATCCACAACACAAAATTAATCAACTGCTACTGAGAGAGAGAGAGAGAGAGAGAGAGAGAGAGAGAGAGAGAGAGAGAGAGAGAGAGAGAGAGAGAGAGATACCGGTGAATACACGTTCGCCTCGATGACAAATCACAGAGAAGAGAACGACGGCTTAGGATTAGGGCTTGGACAAAAAAAATGGGGGTTAAATGAAAGAGAGAAGAGAAAGCGTCATGGGAGCTTTTAGGTGGAAGAGAGAACGAGAATCGACGGCTTGAGAAAGCACGTGAAGAGAAGAGAATGGAACCGATAGCGATGGAAGAGAAAAGAGAATGGAGGAGTCTTCGATACAAAGAAGGTAGGAAGATAAGCAGATACTTTGTTTCACAAAATGAAGCGTTTGAGCCAATTTTCATTTAATTTGAGATCTCGCCCAAAACTCATCAGAAATAACTAAAAAAAAAAAGAGCTATTTTATTAAACATGTCAGCGGTCGGTGCACTTTGGTGCGCAAACTCGTCTGAAACAAGAGTTTTCCATAGTTATATATTGCAAAGCAATTTCAGTAGGTATAACAGACCAAGATCATATTGAATAGGAAAGAAATTTCACATGAAGGCAAACTTTTGAAGTTCATTTTACTGTGAAAACTGCATGGACTAAAAGAGGGAATTAAATGTAGCCTCACTTATTAAGGTATAATTTATATGAGAATTAAGGAATTTCTTAACTAGTTTTACTGTCATCATGACTTATAAAGTGATCCAACATTAACATTTTTAGCTGTTCCTTTCTCAAAGGTGTTTTGAGTGCGGGTGCTTGATCAGTCGTTTGTTTACAAAAATGAGATGAGTTTTGATAAAAATTAAATAAAATAATATTAAAATATAATTTATATTTTAAAATTTAAAAAAATTAAATTATTTATTATATTTTGTGAAAAAATTTGAAAAAATTATTATAATGATAGGATGATATGAAATGATTTATAAAAACAAACGAGGCCCAATCACTAATAAGCAGCTTAAATCATGTAATTAAGTTGGTATATTAACGGCCACTACAATCTGTGACCTATTATAATTATAAAAAAAAGGACGAAATGTAAATATCTATTTTTTTTTATAGTGACTGACGTAGCTAGCAGACACGTACTATTAAAGATGTGTTTAGCGTGTCAAATTAGCATATTATTATGAGTAATAATATTCACATATTACATTACACAATGCATTGTATAAAAATATTATAAAATGATGGTATTTTTATAAAATAATATTACTTTTATATGATGTTTTATAAAAATAATCTTCATATAAATTAATATAATTGTGTAAAATATTATATGTAAATTATTTTTATATTATTATATGGTTGGACATAGATTTTTTTATTTATTTTATTTTTAAAAATTTATTCACCACAAGTTATATATCCGTGATATATATCGTACGTGTCATTTTGAATCCATTAATTAATGCTTCTACCACAGCTAGTACTAGTATATATATATCAGCACACAGCTATAAGCTAGTAAATGAGACTCATCAACATATATGAAAGTGCATGCATGCAGCAGGTTCATTGTACTGCAAACTTGCATCCACCAACTAATGGGTCCATGAAATTAATTATTGTTGAAGCTCAGTACTACGTACGTACATCTCACTAGTACATAGCAATCCATCTGTTCACTACTTGATCATGGATATTATTATATATATATATATAATAATATGGTTAATATGGATATATATATATTATATATCCATGCTACAGATTGCCATGCTGCATGAATCCTAGTATTTCCATCATGCATACTAATTCTGCATGCATGGAAGTTAAAAATCAGAGTATTATTCTAGGCATGCATAGTTGAACAGAACTCGTCCTAATTTTCTAATGAATTATAAACTTATATAGTTAGAATATAACTATTTTGATTGGCATGCATACGGCCGACAAGAGTGAAATTCCATGGACTAATTTCCACAAATTACATTTTTTTGAAATTAAAGAACTGTCTCTAGTACTACTACTACTGGTGCAAAAGTGGAAATATTAGACCCATATGGTAATTAATAGGAGTAATATTCTTCCCAATTATTGATAAAAATATGAAGAAGAAAATAATCATCCCAATTCCCAACCCAATGCATGCCTTCATGCATGTACGTACGTGCAATTAGTGGCTTTGGAAGCCAGACAAGCATGAGAAATTAAAGATGGGGGAAAATTCTATATATGAGCTATAAATTAAAGCCATTCACAGTGGTTTCTGATGTCTGTCCGTATGATCTCTAAGGCCATAATGAAAACGTACCGTCTTTTTGACAATGGAAGAACCTCTCTCCCCCCCGTGGACATACTGCATTGGTAGTTGGAAACTATTAATTATGGCTTGCAGGAATTTTAAGAACATGGTAGGCTGGCGTTCCACTTTCAGGAAGATCGCCCAATCAAATATTTTATTCAGCCTGCTGTCATATTCCAGATCGATTAACAGAAAGCTACAATATGAGTGATATTATTGTATCCAGCAACCAAGCTTTTGGATTTCTATTTTGAATTCTACAGCAAAATAGATATATTTTTTATTATCTTATCGAATTGGATGATCCAATTTTATATAAAGATAAATAAATTATTTGAATCATATGAGCACTACTACACGGATGATAAATCAATGAATCTGCATTGTATGATCTATATGATCTCGGTGTTCACTCATACTTTATTTTTTGGATGGAACACTTCCAAATGCCTAGTCATGAGTCACTTTTCAAAACAGTAGTGGAACTCACAATTAACCTCGATGGCAGTGCTAGTTACTACTGGGAGATCTCTAGGGAAGTTGTGTATGAAAGTAGTACTACATGTCATGATTTACAACGAACACCAACAAATTATTAAGGTCATACTATATTCCCAGAATGGTTTAACTTTAGACCGGATTTTGAGGGACTTTTGCAGAGAAATTTCAGGTAATTAATTCAGACTTGAACAAGTCCAATATTCCTCAAGAGGAAAGCCAGTTTCCAGAAAACCAGCTAAATTGGGCAAGCTATAGTGGAGGCCATATATTTAGTTGGATCCTTCTTGATCAGGTGCAACAAATGCCACGCCGATGTGACACTCATGCAGAACCTAAAGAAAGAGCTTCGGAAATTTCAATCCTCCCATGATGAAATACACCATATATAAAGTCTACGCATTTTCGAAGGGGAAATAAGACTTGGAGCAGCTGCTGCTGCTGCTGATGATGCTCACTATGACGAAGATGACAGCTTTTGCAAAGTGCTTTGGCATTGAAAAAAACTTGCGTGGGGTTTTACTTTTTTACACAAAAATAATTACCTAAAACCGGTTGTTAACTTGACTTTGTGCTCGAGAAAACTGACTAAATTTGAGCAGCCTTATGACATTAATGGAATCAAATAATTAAAGATTCTTTACGGTTCTCAAAAGAATATGAAAAGATGCATGCAGGCCTTACATGCCATAGTAATTATAATACATGCAGAGTGAAAGAAAGGTTAAAGATGGAGAAATCATGGAAGCAAAAACATTGAATTCAAAACCAAATATTAAAGAGTTTGACAATTTGAATGTAAGACTCTCGTGCAAAACATCAACAATATTGTCAGCCAAGAATGTCAACTAATATATATATATAGCCCTCGATGTCGATATATCAATCTAATTCGTTTGGTTCTTTAACTGCACTCAGTTCAGTTGAGTTTGGTGTAGATTTAGACATATCTAAATACTCAACTCTCAAATCTTTAAACTCATCTTAACTCAACACCTTTTTACATGTAGGACCCACAACCTTTTTCAATTTTTCATAAATACATTAAAACTCATCTAAACATCTAAACACATCTAAATTCATCGTAGGTGGGCCCCACAGAACTCACTCAACCATTTCAACTCACTACTATTCATAAATAATTCAATCCAGATCAACTTAGGTCAACATCCAAACGTAACCTAAATCTGCTGAATTAATTACTCTGACCACCTCCATGAATATGTACGGTACATGAATTGTATTTGAGAAAGTGCACGTACGTATGTGTAAAGTTGTGAAGCAGGCCCACTACAACAAACATAGCTTTTTGCTGCGATTTTTATTTCCGGTGACTATTTTTGGTCGCAACAAGGCAACAATTACAGTTCATGCATATATTTGCTGTTGAGTTATTGTTGTGCCGCAAATTATCAGTTTTATTGGTGGAATCTAAGCGCCGCAAATAGTATTGCAGCAAATAGAGGAGATATATGCGACTAAGGGTGAAAACCGACCCTTTCGGCGTGGTTTTTGGGCAAAACAGACGCCGATTGATGCTTCATTTTTGGGGGAGAAAACTGGCCGAAACTAGTCGATGGGGAGGAGAAACATCGGCCGTCTCGACACCGGCAGTTCTCTGGGGGTTCAAGGTATTTCATCGGCGAGTTTCATTTGAGAAAGTATTGCAGAGGAGAGAGAGAGAGAGAGAGGATGAGAATTGAGATCGGGGAAAAAGAAGTGAGGAAGAAGACGACCTAATTTTGAAACGACGCCGTTTGGTTTAATACCAAATGACGTCGTTTCAGTTGTGTTTAAAACACAACTACATGCTTAAAACGATGTTGTTCCACTTAAACTTAAGTAGAAGTCTTTTGAGTACATAATATATATAAAAAAATATAATTTCTTTAATTGGCCGGTTCAGCAGATTGAACCAGGTTCGAACCAACGCTGAATTGGCCGATATCAGTTTTCTCTATTTTCTGCCGCACGCCGACCGGTTCTCCACTGGTTTCGATCGGTTTTGAGCTCTAGCGAAGGGTCTGAGTCGGTTTTGGTTGGTTTCTCGGTTTCTTGTACAGCTCTATATGCAACGCTTTGGGAACCCGTCGCCTAATGACATATTTGCGACGAAACATGATCGCCGCAAATATACTTTATTTTTTTAGACGTGCATATAATCATGGCAAAAAATAGTGGCGGCGAAAATATGTGTGGCAAACAAAGTCGTCTCAAAAGAGGCTTCTACTGCAGCGAGAATATTAATCACCAGGGTTCTATAGGGCTTTTGCGTCGATTTATACTCGACGCAAAAATTGCCTAGCGAGGAAATCCACGACGAAATAGAATGCTGTTGAATTGCTTATTGCGGCAAGACGAAATTGCCGCAATAAGCTTTGTATATAACGGAAATAAATCGACGGCTCCAATGTACGCGCGTAATTTTTTACCTAATTTTATCCATCGCCTTTGTATTTTTTTGGTCTGAGTTTATGAAATTGGTTTTGCCGCTCCTACCACCATGAGCATGCTGTTGTGCTGTTGCCTCCTCGCCGATAAAAATCCTTCAGTCTCTCTCTCTCTCCCCTCCGTCTAATCTAATCTTGATCTTCTCTCTCTCTCTCTCTATAATTCTCACTCCGACCCTTTCTCTCTCTAGGCTGCCCCACCGTGATTCGGCAGCCCCACCATGTCACCATACCAGCCCGTGCTTTCAGAGCGGCACCTCCTGTTAATAGCTCTCTCCTTTTTCTTAGTATATAAGCTCTCTCCTACGATAAGCTCTCTCCTTCAACATAAATGGGTTTGTACATGGATCTGTATACAAACCCATTTCTTCTAGTATTTGTTTCCAATATGTACCCATACGATTCAAAGAGGCCAATTTCTTTGAAGCAATTTGTCTAGCTATTGACTCACTATTTGAGATAATTTAGACAATGTCGATACTAATTTCTATTGAGGCATATTGATTGTATCCTAGATCTATACTCTTGCAATGACATCTTATCAATGTGAAGTACCATAGATGAATTGTCATTAAACGCATGTAATGACTTGTGTTCTGTGAATGCCACCGATGAATTGAATGTTTCCAATGTGATCAAAAGAATTTCATTCACATTGAAATGGAGGAAGGGGTTAACCAACTAATGTGGCCATCAAGTTTTTGCATGTGTATCTTGATGATAGACTGAAATACAACCCAAATATGCAGCTGGCATGTCAGTTTGCCTTTGGGGGCACAAACAACTCCAGTTAACAACAAATTCTAAGCCGTTTGATTTTTTAATTATATATGGTGAAATAATTAAAGTATTCCCTTTTCCCTACTTTAACAATACATAAACTTGAGTGGTTCGTTAATAGGTAGTGTCAACACTGTTTAAATGAACACCTTTCATACATATATTTGTGGACATATATATATATATATATATATATATATATATATATATATATTTATATATATTTGATGACACTTTCAAATAGATTGATTATAATGGCCAGCCGTTCATATTGCATTCCCCAAATACAAATACTAATGTTTTTTTTTTTATGGAATGAATATGATACTAAACTTATTCCGTTTAGCTGGAGTGTTGTTGTGTAAAAACAACCAAATTATCAGTGACGTGTATGTAGTTTTCTCAGGGTGTTTGAAACCATTAATTTCCTTATTATGATATTGGTTAATTAATCATTTTTAGCAAACTAGCTTAATTATTTCATTGTTTTGCTTAAGGTTTCATTCATTTCGCTTAATCGATTGGGGTTCAAATGGACAAGACTTGGATGCACGTGCCAAACAGGTTTACCTCACGCAAATACAGTGAAGGGATTAAAATCTCCTCACAATGGCAAAAGCCCATGCTTCTGGAAGAACTACTTTCAGGTGTCCATGTCGGAGATGCCATAATAACCTATTCCTATCAATCAATGAAGTCAAAGATAATCTATTTATGATAGGTATTGATCCAAGTTATACACATTGAATATTTCATGGGAGGGTGAAAGTTGGAGTGTGAGTTCGTCAGACGGTGATGATGATACATTTAATGAATGTCATAATTTTGTTGATGATGTGGATGAGATGATAGAGGACACTCAGGCTGCTTCATTCACTGACCATGCATTTGGCGAACATGGTACTACTTCACAGCCTACCATGAATGATTGTCAATCTAAAACATTTGACCAATTGTTCGAGGATGCGGGACGTCCACTTTATCAAAGTTGTGAGAAGTTTTCTAAGCTCTCATTTATAGTCAAGCTGCTTCATATCAAAACAGTTGGTGGGTGGACTATCAAGTCATTTAACATGGTTTTACAATTATTAAATACAACTTTTCTAAATATTGAGATACCTAACTCATACCACGAGGCCCGACACTTACAGTGTGGTTTGGGTTTTAGTTATGTGAAGATAGACGGTTGCCCAAATGACTGCATGCTATTTTGGAAACACGATGCAGACAAAGAAGT
Source organism: Juglans mandshurica (assembly GCA_022457165.1). Lineage (NCBI taxonomy): Eukaryota > Viridiplantae > Streptophyta > Magnoliopsida > Fagales > Juglandaceae > Juglans > Juglans mandshurica. The sequence goes on along the minus strand of CM039620.1, from coordinate 6,747,310 downwards.
TTGTTCTAAATGTGAGGAGCTAAGGTGGGTGTCAACGTGAGGGAAAAAATGAAAGATTCCCCAAAAGGTATTGCGATACTTTCCTCTGAGGCCGATGTTATAAAGACTATTTATGTCGAAGAATATAGCAAAGTCCATGAAATGGCATGGAGAACATTGAGTTGATGACCATAGTACTTTAAGGCATCCTGTTGATTCTAAGATGTGGAGACAATTTGATAAAGACCACAGTTGGTTTGCCTAAGATGCTCGCAATGTCAGACTGGGTAGCAAGTGATGGATTCAACCCGTTCAATAATATGAGCAAACCTTATAACATATGGCCAGTGATACTCGTGCCATACAACTTGCCCTCTCGGTTATACGTGAAAGAACTGTACTTAATGCTATCCCTGCTCAATCCTGGCCCAAAAGCACCAGGAAACGACATCGATGTTTATTTGCAACTTTTAGTCAATAAACTAAAAGAGTTATGGGAGGACGATGTAGATATCTATGATGCATCAAAGTCTGAACACTTTCGCTTACATGTTGCACTATTATGGACTATTAATGATTTTCCTGCATATGCCAATTTTTCTGGGTGGAACACAAAGGGAAAGATGGCTTGCCCGTTATGCAACAAGGATACCAATTCAATGTGGTTGAAACATGGGAGAAAACACTGTTACATGGGCCATCTTCGCTTCTTGCCATCTGCTCACCCTTGGAGAAAGAAAAAGGCTCAATTCAATAGAAATAAGGATCATCGGTTGGCTCCTCCAGAGCTTATGGCTTCTTTTGTCCTCCAGCAACTACTGCAGGTAGGTAATGTAGAATTTGGCAAAAGTTCTCAAAAGAGAAAATACAGACCAAATGAATTGAATTAGACTAAACAAATATATTCTTCAAATTACCTTACTGGTCAACGTTGCCACTACGACACAATCTTGATGTCATGCACATTGGAAAAATTTATGCGACAATATATTAAGAACGTTGATGGATATTGAAGGAAAAACTAAAGACACTGTTAATGCACGTAAGGACTTGGAAGAGCTTGGGTTAAGAAAGGAATTACATCTACAACCTTCATCTAGTGGGTACTTGATGTTGCTTGGTGGATTTTTCCAACCTGGTATACGGCTTGCATTGATCGAGTTAAGTTCCTTCTTTAAGGCTTTGTGCGCATGAACGTTGACGTTGGAAGTATTGAAGCAACTACAATATGACATTGCAGTCATCCTCTGCAAGCTTGAGATTATTTTCCCACCTAGCTTCTTTGATATAATGGTACACATTGCCATTCATTTACCCTGTGAGGCTTTCCTTGCTGGGCTAGTTTAATATAGGTGGATGTATCATTTTGAGTGATATTTGGAAAAATTCAAGCGTTATGTTAGAAATAAGGCTCATCTGGAAGGCTCAATTGCTGAAGCCTATGTTCATCTTGAATGCTTGACCTTCTGCTCCTTGTATATCCATGATGTTGAGACTATGTACAATCGGGAGGAACGAAATAGGGATATAGATAAAGATACTAAATTTGATGACTTCCCTATTTTCTCACAGAAGGTATGTCCTTTGCGCTCCCCAACCTCCAATCGATTAGATTAGACTGTACTTGCAAAGTCAAGGTGGTATGTGCTTAATAATTATGCAGAGATTAGTCGGTACCTAGAGTAAGTACTTGGGTTTTTCCATTACACCTACCTTATAAATATAGTTGAAATTGAATATGTATGGACCAACCTAATATTTGTTTTTTGGATTTCCAGTGAGTACGCTATACGAAGATGAAAGAAATTTTCTCAGATAATGTAGAGCGTAGACATCAAAAGGAATTCCCAACTTGGTTTCGCACACGAGTAGGTTTCTTTCACTCATTAAAATTCACCTCTAATTTCCAACTTGGTTTTGAAATGGAATTTCTAACCTTTTGCACCCCAATATGGATAGATTCAAGAATTGCATTAAAAAAGTCCTGATGATGTATTTGATGACATATATGCATTTTCTTGTGGACCAGACTCATGGGTTGCATCATTTTTTTCTTGCATCATGAATGTCACTAGATTCCACACATTGTCTCGTGGAGAACATGGCCAAACTCAGAATAGTGGGGTGGTTGTTAAAGGGAAACACAAATCAAAACGTATTGATTCTACAGTGTTTTGATTGATATATTGCAACTACACTACATGGGTTGGCGTCATGTATATTTGTTTAGATGTGACTGGTTTGATGTTGGTGATATAAAGAGAGGAATACATGTTGGGGATCACAAAACTAGTATCAACACTTCCCGCAAATGGTATAGAGATGAGCCATTCGCCCTTACCTGTCAAGTATGCCAAGTTTTACCTTAAAGACAATAGTAAACGTGGTAATTGGTTCGTCGTGCAAAGGGTGACCAATAGGAACATGTATGATGTTCCAACTATACCATTGGCCAATGATGATGACGACGATGATGAGCATAATCTGAATGATGCTACTTTCCAAGAGAACAAACCCTCATATGTAGAAGTAGAACCTGAATATGATTATAATGGCATTAGGAATCCCTTGCATAGGTCCGACGTAGAACCAATCCATGTTGCTGCTGATACAACATTGAAAGACGCAATATCCCTTCCTGATAATGAAGACTTCATTGATGACGATTTAGATGAAAACGATGATGCCCAGACTGGTAGCAGTGAAGATCTTGAATCTAATTGTGGGACTTCGTCTAACGAAGGTGTGCATTGATGCAATAAGTTTACCCCCATCATTACTATTTAATACATTTGTTTAAGATAGTACTGTGAATTATACCTTGACCCTATTAATTTCATGCTCTTACTTAAGATTTCAAGTTTTTGTAATTTATAGGTGACTAAGGGTAGCTGTGATGTTGGAATAGCTACATGATGCCAACTGGTATCTCTCTTCACTACTCCATGCCATTAAGTCTTGCGTATGTTGTCCCGTTGAAATTGTTGATTATTTATTAGTGCATATATACTTTGTTATGACATTGGAAGATGCTTAACTGCTTCTATAGTATTTCCTAGATGTAAGCAAGATTACCGTAAGATACTGTTGTTTGGAATTTGTCCAACTTGGTGATATCAGCAATGAACTTATGAAATTTTCTATTTATAAGTAACAGTAGGAGAACTATTTGTTTTATCTCGCAAATATATGCAATGCCTCTTCTTCCTTATTTTATAAACCAATATTTACTTGCTGACTTTGGGGGTGTTGATTTTCTTTGAAGGATATCGGTGGCCGGGATGCTTTCAGATGTGGTGCCTCATTCTGTATGACAGTATGCATTGGTCTAATTTCCATAACTAGTTGATTTTCAATTTTTTACGTGAAGGCCCTTAACTGTCTGATGAATTTAGGTGCCTCTTGGTGGTTGACAACTTGACACTACTAATTCTTCAATTTCCTCTTGGTGGTTAACGCTACTAACTTTTCACTAGATATGGTAATTATCATTTTTCTATTTAATGGTCAGTGTTTAACTTGCCCACATTAGACCCTAATATTGATATCTTCTTCGAGTGTTGTCAATGATTGAGACTAGTGATCTTTATCTCTAGCTATTTAATTTTTTTAATTGAATAGAGAAGTTATGGATGTTACCAACTGACCCAACTCCTATATTAATGTTGATTATACATTATGCATTCTACTTTTTAAATTATGCACCCTAAGCCTCGTTTTAAATCAAGAAGATGATTTTAAATGAGTCAATTTTATTAAAATTGTTTTAGAATTTTTAAACTTTATAAATCTAATATTTTAAACTAAACTTGTTCAATTTCGAAGCCATACAGATAAAATGATTTTCAATACTCTATTTTGATAAACTGATTCAAACTCACTTGAGGACTTATATAAAACCTAATATTTTGTCAAAACATTATCCCAAAAATATAAATTATAAAGTTTTTAATTTTGATCTATCTCCACCATCCATTAAAAATTGAGGATCCAACTGAATGATTAGAATAATTATCCTCTGTTTTTCTCTTCAATCATATAACATAGTCTGGCATAGCCTCTTGGCAATTTTCATTAACACTTGTCTTTCAATACATGACATGTATTCCCCACAATTGGCACATATTGATAAGTGTGATTTTTATTACTCTTTTGTTTATGAAAATTGTCAGTTTTTCTTCAATACTATTGATTTTATTTTATTTCTATATATTTTTCTTTATTTTCTTGAATTTGAAGGAATGAGAATATTTGGTGCAAAATGAGAGCATTTTGGTACAAAAGAAGAAATTACAGATCCAGACCGACGAGAGGCAATGAGATTTGAAGAGAGTCGGGGAGATTTAGGTGAGAAGACTCAATGGCAACCAAAATTGATGACAAGAGTTAGGAGATGAGCAAGATATTTTACTTCCTGGGTGAGAAGACTTGGCGACAAGGCTCTAGACAGTTAGATTTGGCGACTAGTCTAACCGATCAACTTAAAAGACCAACCTAAACGACATCGTGGACAACAATTAGCAAAGAGTTTGAAAGTAATTTTGATCAAGAAAAAGCGAAAGAAATCACAGAAGGAATCCACAAGAAGTCTACCCACAAGAAGTCTAATCACAGTTCGGAATACACTAGGAGACAGACTGGACATGCTTGAGTGTTTTGATCATAACTTTCTATTCACATATTCGATTGATGCGATTTTGGATGTGCTGGAAAGTTCTCTTAAAGGGATACAACTTTATCTATAATAAGGATTTCTAAATTCTGACTCCTGGAGCACCTAAAAGGCTGTCAATATAAGTCTTAAAAGTTAGGCATTTTTTATGCGGAAATCATGAAAACATTATGATTTCTTTTTTACCCTATATAAGCATATCATTAGCACAAAATTAAGGGAGGAGGGTCTGAGTTTTAGAGTCCAATATTCAAGAGTTTATTCTTTAAGTTTCTTTTAAGGAAGCGGATCTGGGGAGCAGAGGCAAAAGCTGCATGCTTCAGCAACCTATTCCAACAAAAAACACTAGTTTTATTCTTCTTCTTTTCAATTTCATTATGAACTAATTTTATTTTCTAGAACTTTAACGTAGTTTAGCATTGAACACACAATTTATATTCTAATTTATTTTATTTTCAATATTTCCATGATTCAGTGTTTCTCCTTATTCTTAATGCTTGCAATTTTATAGCTAATTATTGTTCGATCAATTGAATCGCAATGAGACCGAGAGGTGATTTGTGATTAGAGCTCTAGGATTAAGCACCATTAGTTAAGCAAAAGTAGAGATACTTTACCGCGATTAGTATGATTTAAAAAAAAAAATTCAAACACTTAATGAGTCTTCAATTAGTTAAATTCACATATAGATATGGAGTTATTAATTTGAGATATTTTTAGTATTGATAAAGAGAAAATATTGAATAGTTAATGAATTTTTATTATCAACTTGAGATAATTACAATTTTATAACAAGGAAGAATAAATTATGTGAGATTCGCTAGGTGAAATCAAACGCTCTAGATCTATTCTTATTATCTTTAAAAATTTAAATTTTAATGCTCTTTTTTTCAGCTTAATTTAGATAATCTGTTCTTTAAGTTTCGGTTTTCTAAATAGTAATTAATTTAGTAAATTTCAGCACGCAATAGCATAATTAATCTCTGTGGGTTCAACATCCATTTTCTTTAAAACACTTTACTACTTGTTACAATTATGTGCACTTGCAGATATTTTTAGCATAACAAATTTTTGGCGCCGTTGCCGGGAATTAATTATTTGTTATTGATGTGACGCCCCTTGATTCCGCTTAGGATTGGACATACATCCGAAGCGTCGGGACATGCAACATAAGGTTATTTGCTCCCGTTCATGACATATAAGATACAATATTCCTAACATGCATCTAGCATTATGCAATATTCGCAGCGGATAATTTTTTTTTGAGCAATACTATGCACCAAACTTATAATATCCCAAATAGTTAAAACATAAACTATGCATACTTAAGGCATCCATGATTACAACACGGGTCTCAGAACAATGGAGACCTGGCTCCATAATTATATTGCCAAAATATACTATTGGGCTATTTTGTTGAGTAACTTGCGTAACTTGACTAACGATGCCGGAATACTATCTAAAGACCTAACTATGGAGGCTGCAAGCTCCGTGTTGTGTCTACGGTGTCTAGCCAACCTCCTCTAGTCTGGCAGTGTCTGCTCCCTACTCTAATCCTGACACATCGCCTACCATTCGGGGGGAATGGTAGTTGGGACTACCACGGTGAGATTTGATTACAAATCTCAGCAAGTTAACGGGAAACTTCTACACAGGTTAATGATGCATGCATGGCAGTAAAAGCATGAATGCATAATCAAAGTCATAAGTAAGCATAACATAACTTGACACATAGCATAGCATAAATGACATAACTTGAACTGAAACTGAAACTTAGTTTGACGTGACATGTCATGTAAGTGAACTTAAAACATAATATGGACTAGCAACATAGCATGAATGTGAACTTGAAACATAACATGGACTAGCAACATAGCATAAACGTGAACTTGAAACATAACATGGACTTGAAATATAGCATGAACATGAACATACATAATTTGAATATGAACTTGAACATAACATGAACCTGAGCACAACATAATATAAACGTGAACTTGAAACATAACGTGAACGTGAATATGACATAACATGAACGTGAACTTGAACATAACATGACATAAACATGAACTTGAAATATATTGTTGTCTCATAGGGTCACCATGATTGAGTAATCTTATCTCATGGGGTTACCATGATTGCGTATTCTTATCTCATGGGGTTACCATGATTGACATGAACTTGAAACTTGACATGAACGTAAACTTGAACATAACATGATGTGAAACATGACTTGAACGTGAAATACATGAACTTGAAATCTTATTCAATGGACTTAATTAATAAAGTGACCATACGTGTGCTACACGAGTCCCCTTGAGCAGTGTGTCCCTGTCGATTACCACATCACAACACGTGTCTATACCAGCTGTGAGTGCGTTAATACGTACTCCACAGTTGTTGTGGCCCCACGTATTCTACGTGTCACAATTGCTGTGTCTCACGTACTGTATGCTCCACAGTTGTTGTAGCCCCATGAATTGTTTAACATAATGTGTGGCTCCATCGGCGTTAGTGCCTGGCGCGATCCGGTGACCAGCTAGTTAGACCCTATTCGCAACTTGTTGACTGTACTTCGTCAACTTAGGGAATTTCTACCTATTTAGACACTCCAGCGTAAACAAATAAGTTCCACTAGGATATTACCTCATCCTAGCGCTTAGGGTCGTGATTGACATGAATAACTTAACTGGCATACGTGGTATTTTGTAACGTGACGTGACATGAACGTGACATAAACGACAGAAGTCCTGACGTAGCGTAACGTGACATGAACATAAGATGACAGACATGACATAAAATGTAACATACAACATTTCATAACATGTCATACATGTAACAAACAATATTTCATAACATGGCATAACATGTAATAGACGATATTTCGTAACATTACATAACATGTGACAATGAATATTACGTGACATGACATACATGTAACATATAGCATACGTAATGTGACATACTTGCAACAGATAGTAACATGAGACAGAATATATTATGTAACAGATAAATATTTTGTGATAGAATAAATCGTGTAATAGATAAACATGTGATGACATGGCATATATAACAACATACGAACATAAATGGCAGTTCCCTTACACATCACACATACACAGTAACTGATAGTAAGTTAAGAGCTAACTCACTTCAATAGTCGCGTTTTCTACGAGAAAAAAGTGCGAAACGCGAGGAACTGTAAGAGGGTATTCTAAAAGTTATAATTTAATTACTAACAATCAGAAATATGAAAAGAGACAAGTTAGAGTAAAATTATCATTTTACCATTTATATGTGGAAAATGACTCTTTTACCCATAACTTAAGGATTTCACATCCTAACTTAAAAAATTATCAAAATTTACATTCATCGTGTAAATGTTGTCCTAAACTCAAATATCAAATCAGAAAAATTTAAAACCATTCACAACTATGAAAGACTCACTATGGCCGAAACCTACATAGGCCATTTGTCTTGATTTTGGTTGCAATTCTTTCAAGTTTCAAAACTCATGATTAAATCAAAATTTTGTAACAAAGATCTTCCTATCCTAAGTTTAAAAACACACTTAAAAAATCCATTAAGAAAAATCTAATCATCAACACCAAACTTTTTGTAAAAAGACCTAAACTTTTTAACAAAAAGTAAACCCTTCAATCACAAGTTTTGACCTTAATAAAAACACCTCCAAGAATTCCAAAAAAATCAAATTTTATTTCTAACATATTCATGACATCATCCTAAGATCAACCATGCTTTTAAAACATCAAACAAAAATCACAAAACAACACTTAGAGTTTTTGGTTTTAAACTTAGTTCAAAACAGAAACTTTTCTCTCAACTACCTTTGATCAATCTCTTGATCCATGGCTTAAAGACAGATGATCTTCAAACAAAAACATCACATGGTTTAACAATGTGTCCTAAAGAAGATCCAACCATCAAACTTAAAATCACATGGCTAAAATTCAACAAAACATGGATCTAACCCAAAAACATCAAATCTTAGGCCAAACCGAAATCCTCTTGCATAGAAAATCATAACTTTAAAACTAATACTAAATATCTTCGAAATAACATCCTAACATGTATATAAGAGGCTTAGGATCGTCATATAAAAATATCAAAGCCTTTGGAATAAGATTAAACCATGAAATATTCAAACTTTCACAAAACAAAAACTGTTTTTCTACTTCCAGTTTTCAAGTTTCTAAATCTAAGGAAATCTATCACCAAAAGCTTTATTCATGCAACAAAACCTCAATAAAAATTCATAAACACATGCTTAGAACTCTCCATAAAAGTTTCGGACCAAGATATGTCCATTAGCTTGGTCAAAAATTCCAAAACATATCATACTCTCCAATTTCACGCCCAGCATGACCTTTCCATGGTTAAGAATACTTTTGATCAATAAAATGAGCATGTAATGAGACTAATAAGATATCTATGGAAACTAGACGCAAAGATGAACAAATTTTATGAAAGAGTCATCGTGAGAAAATACCTACAAAGGGTTGAGAATGGCCACGCAAAAAGACCCAGAAATCTGCCTGAGAGAGCTCTTTTGGGTTTATCTCTAAGAACGGGGGAAATAAGTGATAAAATTGAGAGAAGTGTGTCTTGCACGACTTTAGACTCCTGAAGGGAGAAGTTATGGGCTTGAAAGACCCTTGATTGGAGTTGGATATGTGACATAAAGTGGAGAATAGTGAGGGGCAAGGACTGCCTGCAGAAGCTGTGAGAGATGGAGGTTGATGGAGTGGATTTCTTCTTCACATCAAGGCACTATTGGGTGCAGCCAATGGCAGTGGATGGTCTGCCATGTGGGGGAGGAAACTTCTTCAAGAATGTTTGCCAAGGTGGCTAATTTCGTGGGCCTTGGTGGGCCAACCAAGTGGGCTTCAATTTGGGGTTTAAAGGGGGTTTGGTTAGGGTTTGAGATGCTATCAAGCCCAAAACCAATTTTTCTTGGCCCAATCAAATTTTCAAGGTTTAAAAGGTTGGATAATGATGTCATAACAAGGATTTTATTAATTAATAGCATGTGGAAGTGATTTAATCAAGTGATTAAACACAATGCTAGAAATCGGGTTAAAAAGGATTTGGAGGCCAACTTTAGGGTTTGGGGAAACTGTTTAGGATTTCTGTTTCAACCAAGTTTTTGGGATTTCAATTGGATTCCAACCATTTAGGGTTTTGCTAGGATTGAAACATTCTTTGGTCTGGCACAATTTGGTTGAACAGATGAAACAAAGTTTTGCTTAGGTGGCATGATCTCACACCTTGATTTCCTTCACAAGTCTTATCTAATGGTTCCTCTTTGTTCCAAGTCTCTAATATTATTCACTATGTGTGGCTAAGATCTTGCCAAGTGTCCAAATAAAACTTCTCTAACCCAATTTGGACATTCCACACTGTGATTTTGAAAACACTACACTGGGTGCGCTTATCGAGGTTACTATTCACTCCAAAAGAATGCATAATAAACTTAGTACTGAAAAATTCTAAATATTCATATTAACCTGTAGTGAAAATCGTTTACCGAAATCAACCCCGAAGTGCCCCTAAAAATAATTTCATAATTTCGAACAGCCGTTTCGTCCGGAATTATGAAAATTAGCTATTGCGCCATAAAATCCTAAATAATCAACTGAGTCAAATGGCGTAGACCATAACTCATTCTGACACTTCTAACTACCTCAAATAATTAAACTCATATTCTAGCACCATAGTGAGTGATAACACTGACTATGTTGACATACTAAAACCTGCGCGATTGGTCGATTCGTAAAAACTTATGAGGTTTTCACGAGGTTCCTAAAGTCAATAGAAATTCCACCAGTGAATTTCTAACGGACTGTTACAATTGATATTGATAATAGCTAGATTTTTACTATTTTGTACTTTATTTTATTTTAAAAAATTGGTTTAAATTAGATCTCAGTTTGGTTTTTCTTTTCAGGAATCAGAAATTCATGCCCTGATCTAAAGCATTAGAGAATACACTTTTCAATCCCGAGATTGAAAGAACTTTACGTCAGATTTATAAAGAGAAGAAAAAAGAAGCCACCGCATCTATATTTAATATGGCCGACCAGGAGTACAAGTCGTTAAGAGACTATGCTATGCCCTCTGTCAATGGGGCGACATCTAGTATAAGGCGGCCAGCCATACAAGCCAATAACTTTGAGATCAAGCTGACTATCATTCAAATGACTCAATATATCGTCCAGTTTGGGGGGCTATCACAAGAGGATCCTAATGTCCATATTGTAAATTTTCTAGAAATTTGTGATACTTTTAAACACAACGGAGTGATAGATGATGCGATTTGATTGAGACTTTTTCCTTTCTCACTTAAGGAAAAAATAAAAGCTTGGTTGAACTCTTTGCTATCCGGCATCATCACCACTTGGGAGGAGTTGGCACAAATTTATTTAGCAAAATATTTCTCTCCGGTCAAGACAATGAAGTTAAGGAATGATATTACTACCTTCACCCAACTTGAGGGCGAATCATTATATGAGGCATGAGAGAGATACAATGACTTATTGTGCAAGTGTCCACATCACAACCTCCTAGCCTGGTTTCAGGTACATACATTTTACAATAGTTTGGGATCCACAAATTGATCTATGTTTGATGTGGCCGCGTGAGGAGCATTAATGAGTAAGATCCATGAAGTCGCATATGAACTTCTAGAAGAATTGACATCCAACAACTATCAATGGTCTGCGGAGAAAGCAATGCCAAGAAAGAAGGCTGGAGTTTTTGAACTTGATTCTATTACCACATTGGCAGCACATATGGCAAATCTATCACAACAATTAGGTAAGATGAAACGTTAATGTTATTCAAACTAATGTTGTTTGTGATCATTGTGTAGGAAATCATTTAAGTGTAGATTGCCAAGTGGAGAATCCTTTTGCCCAACCGAGTTATGAACAAACCCATTGCGTGTCCAATTTCCAACGTCAAAACAATTCTTATTCAAACACGTTCAATCCCGGATGGAGAAATCATCCTAACTTTTCATGGAGCAATAATCTAGGGCTTGCTAGACAACCTCAACAGTTTCCACAACAAGATAAGAAACTGACACTTGAGGATATGTTTATGCAGTACATGCAAAAGACTGATATGGTGATCCAAAATAACTCGGCTTTAATCTACAATCTTGAGGTGCAAATTGGTTAGCTCTCAAACATGCTCACCTAGAGGACAACAGGGACTTTACCGAGCAACACTGTGACCAATCCGAAGGAACATGTCAAAGCCATAACATTGAGAAGTGGGCGGACATATGATCAGTCGCAAAAGTAAGTACCAAGCAAGATGCAAAATTTGCCGAAAACGTGGAGTTTGAGATGAAGGAAGTCGAGTCTGAGGTGAAAGAAGCAGAGCGGGATGCGGTAGACCAGTAAGTTGAGAAGACTAAGGAGAATAAAGCGGCTGCAAAACCCAAGAAATCCATGGAGTTTATATCTGGAACTTATTCTCCTTCAATTTATGATCCATCAATTCTTTTTTGGCAAAGATTAAGAAAAAATAAGATTGATAATCATTCTCTAAATTTCTGAGTATATTTAAGCAACTGCATATTAATATTCCTCTCATTGAAGGTTTAGAGCAAATGCCTAAATATGCAAAAATTTTGAAGGACATATTATCAAACAAGCAAAAGTTGGAGGAGCATGAGACGGTAATGCTGACCGAGGAGAGCAGTGCAATTTTACAAAAGAAGCTGCCACCTAAGTTGAAAGATCCAGAGAGTTTCACGATCCTTTACACTATAGGAAATTCCTATTTTGATAAAGTTTTATGCGACCTAGGGGCAAGTATTAATCTAATGTCTCTCTCTGTTTTCAGGAAATTAGGTATTGGAGAAGCAAAGCCGACCACTATCTATCTACAGTTGGCGGACAAATCTATTAAATACCTGAGAGGACTCATTGAAGACGTACTGGTGAAAGTTGATAAGTTCATCTTCCTGGCCGACTTTATTGTGCTTGATATAGAGGAGAGCGAAAAGATCCCTTTGATACTAGGCTGACCTTTTCTTGTAACGGGGAGAACCTTAATTGATGTCCAGTAAGGGAAACTCATTTTGAGGCGAGGAGCATGTCACTTTTGACGTATTTAAAACTATGAAATCCCTTTCCGAAGTACATTCTTGTTTTCAAATAAGTGATCGAGACGTGGTCATGATCGACGAGACTTATGGAGCTGAATTTCCAAAGCTACCACTTGAGGTATGTCTTACTCACTCTACATCTATTAAATCTGAAGATGAAGAGGTTAGGGAGTGTGAGAGATATTTGGAAGCTACACCATTCTTTCTTCCTTCAATAAAACCGAAAGTGGGAGAGCTAATCTCATCTAGTCTGACATCTCTAAGTAAGGAACCACCCAAACTTGAACTCAAACCGCTTCCATCAAATTTAAGATACGCTTTCTTAGGCCAGGACTATACTTTTCTAGTTATTATTAACAGTTCCTTGAGTGATGTAGAGGAAGAGAAGTTGCTAAAAGTCTTGCGGGAACACAAAATGGCATTGGGTTGGACCATCTCAGACATAAAAGGAATTCGTCCTTCAATTTGCATGCACAAGATTTTAATGGAGTATAATTTTAAGCCAATCATCCAACCCTAGAGGAGACTGAACCCATCAATGAAAGAAGTGGTGCATAAAGAAGTATTGAAACTTTTAGATGCCGGGATCATTTATCCAATCTCAGATAGTGCATGGGTAAGTCCAGTGCAAGTCGTCCCAAAGAAAGGAGGGATAACTGTGATAGAAAATGACAACAATGAGTTCATACCGACGAGGACAGTCACGAGATGACGAGTATGCATAGACTATCGAAAACTGAATGATGCAACTCGGAAAGACCATTTTCCCTTTCATTTTATTAATCAAATGTTAGGAAGACTTGCCGACACTTGGAAAGACCATTTTCCCTTACATTTTATTAATCAAATCCAACCCTATGGAGTTACCCATCACGTGGCGACACCATACTATCCTCAAACGAGCGGCAAGGTCGAGGTGTTTAATCGGGAGCTGAAGCACATACTGGAGAAGACCATGAGTATCTCTCAGACAGACTGGCCGAGAAGGTTAGAAGATGCGCTATGGGCCTATCGGACAGCACTAAAAACACCGATCGGGATGTCGCCTTATTGGCTCGTTTATGGAAAAACATGTCATCTACCCGTGGAGCTAGAACACAGAGCCTATTGGGCTACGAGGACACTGAACATTGATTTACAAGCGGTTGGCAAGAAGAAAATATTGCAAATAAATGAGATGGATGAATTCCGCAATGATGCTTATGAGAATGCTCGGACTAACAAAGATAAAATTAAAAGATGGCATGATAAGCATATTCTGATAAGGGAATTCGAAGTCGGGCATAAAATTTTATTATTTAACTCAAGATTTAGACTCTTCCCGGGAAAGCTGCGCTCTTAGTGGTCGGGACTATTTGTGGTGACCCTTGTCTTTCCCTATGGGGCAGTTGAAGTCCATCACGAGACAAAATGAACATTTATAGTAAATGAACAAAGATTAAAACCCTATGTGGATGGAGACTTTATGTAACGCTCCGTCCCCGAGGGTCCGGAGAGTTAACTCATATGACCTGAAATCATCTCCAATAATACTTTTAAAATAAACCAGAATCACCATAACATATTAACCTATGTTTCCTAACACAACTAAAGTAAAACTCCAAAATCTTTAATAGCAAAACTCAATCTCAGATATTCTAAAAAAAAAAAAAAACCACATTGAAAACTCCACAAAGTCATTACCGCAACAAAATAAATTAAGGAGTCCACAATCTCCTGGAAGTCATGACAAACCAAACTAATAGCTTAGCAAGTCTTACTAAACTTGAGATAAAATTAAATCTAAAAGACATTAAATCTGAAGGTCATCATAATTCCTTCTTTAACACCCTCTCCTCTGCTTAATCATGCTCACCAAACTAATCCCAATCCTCAGTTGGACTATCCATATAATCTGAAAATATTATGAAGTAAGGGGGTGAGTTATCAACAACTCAGTAAGTAGAGAACATATACTAGTATGCAAATATGAGCATTTACAAATTTGAGAATGCAGAACAAAGTATTTTTTTATTTTCAGAATGCAAAGCAGAGTCAGAATATGTTATCAAAAATATCAGAGCGAAAATTAAAAAATATTCTTATTCAAAATTCCCTTGGCACAGCATAACTGAAACATCATATCAGAGCAGAATTTCATGTTTAACCCTCGTGGTAGGGTTGTGCAAACCCTGGCGGCCAACCGAGCAGAAACAGAATGTGAATCTTCCCCTTATCATTCTCGGAGCACTGAGTGTGCACATAGGAAAGACCATGCAGAAAACCACTTTGTTTCCAAAGTGGGTGCACCAGAAACAGAAAAGTTGGTACCAACCCAAACAGAGGCCACAGTTTTACACCCGTGGTAAGGTCAGAGCAGAAACAGAATGTCATGCCAGAGGTTTCAGAAATCACATCTTATCATATCAGAGTACAGAACAGTTTCAGAACATAACATAATCATATCACAAAAATATAATTTATACACAAAATTTGAAATTCGCTCTCTTTTGCACAATTCGGAAGCAAAATGTCAAAATAAGCTCATGTTTACACTACTCATGACAAAAAATATTTCATTCTTATACATAATTTCATGAGTAATGCTGAATAAATAACTGAGGTCGTTTCTAAAATTTCCTTTCATAACAAAACATGCACATTTTCAAAATTGACCTCAGTCTATTTTATTTTTATGCAAAGTCTAGCATAGGAACCCCGCTTACCTGGATTCTTTAGTCTTTCAAAAAGATTCCTCAACAAAGCCGAACAAATATTAATCCTCACCTATAAAAATCACGTAATTTATGTAAATTTTCAATCAATCACGTATTTCGATA
Organism: Juglans mandshurica; assembly: GCA_022457165.1. Lineage (NCBI taxonomy): Eukaryota > Viridiplantae > Streptophyta > Magnoliopsida > Fagales > Juglandaceae > Juglans > Juglans mandshurica. The sequence continues at coordinate 6,731,700 of CM039620.1, read as the reverse complement.
TTTAAACCTAAGAACATATTTTAAATCCTCAAAACCTAGAATTCTAATAATTCCTCTAATACCACCATTTTCTAAAACCACCAATATCTACTTAATCGAATTCATACCGGATAAGAGATTTAATCAAACAAGTATTTAGGCATTTACGGAACTCAATAACGAGTAATATTCAAAAAAATATCTAAAGTACTAACAACATATCATAAATTAATAGAATACTTAGACTACTTAAAGAATCTTATAAAATACGCTATGCAAAACTCTCTCTTAAAAATAGGTTTACTTCTTTTAGTTAACAATATTATTAAAATATTTTCTATACAAATTAATGTTTTATGAGACTTAAAACCAAAACTCATTTTAATATAACAACAAAAATAAATAAATAAATAAATAAATATCCATTATCCGAAAACACATTTCTGGAAAGTAAAGGGGTAAAACTGGAAATAGAATTCAACTATCAAGTTAACACTTTATATGTCTATACAATATATATATTATGTACGTAAATCACTTAATAAGAAGAAAAACCTATTGCACACACAAAACACGGGAAACACCCAGTGAGCGGCGACATTGGCTTACCCAAGGAAACCGAGGCACGCGAAGAGGGGTAAGGAGCGACGGGGTTGGCTGGAGGAGCTTTGGTGGCGTGACAGAAGAGCAAGAGCGCGGCAGAGCTTCAATCGAGCAACGCTAAGCACGAGAGAAAGAGAAGGAGAGGTGAGTGAGAGAGAGAGAGGGCGGAAAGAAGCAGATGCTCACCGTGAGGGGTTGCTACGGGCTGAGGTGGTCTGTGGGTGTCCGGTGTCCTCTTCCGTGATAGCTTGGAGTGGCTGGTGTGGTGCGGTGCAGTGCAGTGGTCCAGTGGGTGAATCTCTATTTCGGGTGGCTAAAAACAGGGGAAAAACTGTTGGGTCTTCCGTGAGAAGGGTGGCTCGCGGTGGTGTTAACCGTGGTGGTTTTCGTGAGGTGGGATCACAACATGGTGGAGCTCTCGGTGGAGGTGAGTGCAGCGGCTTATGGTGGTTGAACTACTTTGTGTTGCTTGAGAAAAACAGAGGTATGATGTTATGCTTTACGGAAGTGTAAACAAAGGTGATATTTTAAGTAAAGCGGGTGGTGGCACACGGCTGAAGTGGTGGACTGAGAGAGGCTGAGGTTCCGTGCGTGGATTGAGTTCGGGGAAGTGGCAACACGTTGCCTTGGCTGTGGGAGTGGCAGAGCTGCTGAACGCCACCGAGGCTTGCAGTTTTACGGCCAACGATGACGGGAAAAGGGAGGGTTGGAGCTTCCGTGCGTGGAGTTGCAGTGGCTGGGTTGTGGCTACTTGGAGGTGGTGAGGCGGCTGGAGTGGAGGTCTCAGTTTAATATGAATGGCTGAGAGTGTGAAGAGAGGGCAGCGGCACATGAACTAGGGTTGAGGATGTTTCACATATATAAGAGCTATAAGAGGAAACAGAAAAAGAAAACCTAAAGAAGAGAAAGGGATGGACATGCATGAAAATGGAAATGGTTTGACACCGTGCGACGTGAAATTGGACAACGCTTCCAAGGCTGGGCTGGGTTGGGCTGGGCTGGGCTGGGCTGGGTTGGGCTCTTAAGTCTAAAAAAAAAACAATACTTGGCCCATGTATGAGATTATTGCATGGTTTTTACCTTAAGTTTTTGGGTCTTTAATCAACCTAAAATAAATATAATTATCCCATAAATTTTCTGATGAACATCCCCTTGATCCATTAAAGAATTTAAAACCTAATTATCAAACCTATAGAAAAATTATATACTGCAAAAATATCTTAGGTTCAAACTCTCTTCTAAAAAAAAATTTTTACTTGTAATCCCAAACGATTTTTCAAAACTATAACTCAAAAATTTTGTAAAGTGGCTTGGCTGGCCAGGGTGTTACACTTTAACTTGGAAAAGTGTTCCATCGATCTTGCCAGTGATAAATAATGAGAGGATAATGTCTAGTTATAGACTTTAAATAAAGCGCTTTTGGGAGCAACCTAAGTTTTTATTTCTTTTTATTTTTTAAGTTTTATTTTTGCTTAATATTATTCTTTTGCTTTCATCTTATAGGAACAAAGAGGCCGTGGAGATCTCCAAGGGGTACACGGCTACACCTTCGAGGAAAATATTCAATTGGAAGAAAAAAAAATCAGGAGAGCATCTCTTACATTCTCTCATTCTCTTCTTTTGTTTTTCTTCCTCTTTCCCATAGGGGACAATGTACTATTTAAGTTTGGGGAAAGGAAACTCTTTTATTTCATAATAATAATAATAATAATAATAATAACAATAAACAATTTGATTTGATGAATAAAAAGCCTATAATAAGAATATGATTGAAATTGATTATAATTTTTAGGAAAATCTCTCATTGCTTAAGTCTAATTGTTAATTCTTTACTTGATCTTGCTTAATTTGATATTTTCTATGTTCAATGAATGCTGATAATGATCATTAAGCGTTTTGCATACTAGAGAAATTGTATGTGAATTCTGTGAATTTGTATGGTTTCAACTTACTCTAGAACTTGTTTGATTACACTTCAGGCAAAATCCTAGACAGAATATTACTGGGGAAATGATTAAGGAATTCTTTGGACCGATTGAGCCTTTCAAGCTGACTTGTTTATTATCTTTATCCCTAGCTACCTCTTTGAGCATTATTGAATTATATTTTGGCCTTATATTTTTTCTTTCTTGTAAACCTCATATTCCATACCCTATTTGAGCTTAAACACTGATTTCTTTACCTTTCAATAAAACTAAGTTTACACAAAGTCACAGACTCACAAGAGTATGAAAGACAAGAGAAGTAGAAGGTTTACAAGTAAAGTTAATTATAGCCATATTATCAAAATCATAAGTTTGGGGGGTGTGAAAAGTCAACTCGTCTATTGTGTGGCCGACATGAAATGCCCAACGAGAGTCATAAACAAAAGCAGTTGAAAAGGTATGGGTTATTTAAAAAAAAAAAAAAGAGAAAAAGAAGAAAAAGTCTGACCTACCGAATAGAGGGGTAAAGAGAGAGATACTTAAAAGCACAATAAAGAGAGGTATGTTTAGAGATTCACAATAATTGAGAAGAGATGTTTACATTAGAAATGAGAATGCTTTTTTTGTTCTGTTGGTGTTCAAACTTAAGTTTTCTTGCTTTGTTTGAATCCTACCTTTTCTTTGTAGCCCTCACCCTAGCGTTACATTATAAGCTTAATAAAGACCTATTGATCTCTAGTGATAGCTTATATTTTACATTAGTGGAGAGTGATTTGAAAAGCAAGCCTATAGAGTTTTTAGAGATCCATTCTTTATTTACTTGTTTGCATAAAACTATCCGACGAGTTAATGATGAAGTGAGAATGATAGGTATGCATGAATGTGAGGGTGGATAATAAGGTGGAATTGAGTTTTGAATAACTTTTGGACTTGATTGATCTTGAATGATTCTTTTGAATTATAAACTTTAGGCAATCTTTGAGGCAATAAGTCCTATGAATCAAACCAATGCTTGTTTTAATTGTTTTTCTCTTTTTCTTTGCTCAAGGGCTAGCAAAGCTTAAGTTTGGAGGTATTTGATAAGTGTGATTTTTATGTAATTTTTATTACTCTTTTATTTATAAAAAAGTGTCAGTTTTCCTTCAATACTATTGATTTTATTTTATTTCTACATATTTTATTTTATTTTATTTTATTTGAAGAAATGAGAAGATTTAGTGCGAAACAGGAGTATTTTGGTACAAAAGAAGAGACTATGGATCCAGACCGACGAGAGGCAATGAGATCTGATGAGAGCCAAGAAGATTTAGGTGAGGAGACTCAATGGCGACCAGAATTGGCGACAAAAGTTAGGCGATGAACGAGATATTTTACCACTTGGGCGAGAAGACTTGGCGACAAGGCTCTGAACGGTTAGATTGGGCGACTAGTCTAACTGATCAACTTATAAGACCAACCTAAACGACATCGTAGACAACAATTAGCAAAAGGTTTGAAAGTAATTTTGATCAAGAAAAAGAGAAAGAAATCATAGAAGGAATCCACAAGAAGTCTACCCACAAGAAGTCTAATCACTGTTCGGAATACACTAGGAGACAACTTAGACATGCTTGAGTGTTTGAATTATAACTTTCTACTCACATATCCGATTGATGCGATTCTAGATGGGTTGGAAATTTATCTTAAAGGGCTACAACTTTGTCTATTATAAGGATTTCTAAATTCTGACTCCTGGAGTGCTTAAAAGGCTGCCAATATAAGTCCTAAAAATTAGGCCATTTTTTAGGTGGAAATCATGAAAACATTAGGGTTTCTTTTCTACCCTATATAAACATATTATTAGCATGAAATTAAGGGAGGAGGGTCTGAGTTTTAGAGTCCAATATTCCAGAGTTTATTCTTTAAGTTTCTTTCAAGGAGGCAGATCTAGGGAGCAGAGGCAAGAGCCGCATGCTTCATCAACCGACTCCAACAAAGAACAATAGTTTTATACTTATTCTTTTCAATTTCATTATGAACTAATATTATTTTCTAGAGCTTTGATGTAGTCTAGCATTGAACACACAATTGATATTCTAAATTATTTTATTTTCAATATTTTTATGATTGAGTGTTTATTCCTTATTCTTAATGCTTGTAATTTTCTAACTAATTATTGTTCGATCTATTGAATTGCAATGAGACCAAGAGATGATTTGTGATTGGAGCTATAGGATTAAGCACCATTAATTGAGCGAAAGTAGAGATATGTTACTGTGATTAGTATGATTTTCAAGAAAATCCAAAGAACTTAATGAGCATCCAATTAGTTAAATTCACTTAGAGATATGAAATTATTAATTGAAGATATTTTTAGTATTGTTCGAAAGAAAATATTGTATAGTTAAGAGATTTTTATCATCAACTTGGTATAATTGTAATTTTATAACAAGGAAGAATAAATTGTGTGAGATTCGCTATGTGAAATCAAATGCTCTAGATCTAGTCTTATTATCTTTAAAATTTAAATTTTAATACTCTTTTCTTTAGTTTAATTTAGATAATCTATTCTTTAAGTTTCGGTTTTTCAAATAGTAATTAATTTAGGATATTTCATTACTCAATAGCATAATTAATTTTTGTAGGTTCGACATCTGTTTTCTTTAAAACACTTTACTACTTGTTACGATTCTGTGCACTTGCAGATATTTTTAGCATGACATATGTGAAAACAGTTGTTTATAAAAAAATAAATATGAAAGATATGATGGCTGCTGCTGCTGATAGCTGTCAATTGGAGTCTGAGATTGTACACAAAATCCCACCTTAACCCATTGAGCATACTTTCCGGTACAGAAGGCACGGGAGAAGGGGCCAATTTAAGTAGGATGATGGTTTTTCATTACGAAGGCATGCAATCTCTATCAGGCCCTCTCATTAATGTTCATCAAACCAATTTAAAAGCTAACCAGTCTTGCTCCTCCATTTCTGCTGGCCAGTACTTCTAGAAATTATACATTAGCTTCTTATAGTTAGCACCTATGCTGTATATCTGAAAAGGTTACCCAATTTGTCCAACCTCCCAACTTGGGTTTTACATTTCTTGCAACACCCCTTTTGCCCAAAATGGAGTACATACTACAGAAAACAGTCTAAACTATTGCTCAATGTCCATATTCTTCATTTAACTTGCTTCCTAACTTGGTTTGTGTTATTTTGGTTTGACCATGGTGCAATAGAAATGATTCAGTCAAAGAGAATGAGAGGCCGAGGAGCTGTTGGACCAGGGCGAGGGGTGTTGGCTCCTACTGAACGAAACCCACAGCCAGAACCAGTAGGTTGGACTTTGAGAGATGAAGTTGCTGTGGACTTTGATGACTCCACAACCCCCCGGATGATGTACATTCATCGTTTTTGCCTCCCAATACTCTTGCAGATGTGAATACAACAGACGAGGGTAAGTATAATGTTTTCATATGTTCATTATGGTATTTCATAAACGGTACCTTAGGAGAGGATTTATACATGGTTTTGCACCAAAATCTGAAATAAAGTGTTGCTGGTTTAGTACCAAACACTAGTAAATGTGGTAGGGGTGTAACCAAAGGGAACAGAGTTTAAGAGGATGGGAAAGTATGGCAAGATACCACTTGAGAACTAAGATGGGATGATAGGTCCGTCATGCAACAGTAGAACAGTCTACACAATGAGAGTGACGTGGATCGTCAAGCACTATTCAGAAATGAGGCATGTTAGCTGGAGTGTTGTCGACGAAAAGGAGAAATATGAGCTTATTCATCGTGTTTGACTATGGCTTTCATCTTGAATGATTGATATGTATGCAGTGTTGAGTAATAACTTTAGATAAGTTCAATATAGATTTTTGCTGGTAGAGGAATTACATCTGCATGTTTTATGTGTGAATCTTAATTTTAAACACAATTGAATGCTTTATTATAACTTGCTTAGTTGTAATGGTACATGGGGTTTTAGGAAATATAAATATAGCTTACATTATGAGCTTTCAATAGAATCTCATTGGATATATACTTAAATAGAATATATGAGTTGTTAACACAATTATGCTAAAAAATCTACAATATGGTACATGGGTTTTAACACAATGGCATTGATAGGTTGATTTGTCTTAGATTGGACCAAGAAAAATCATCGTCAGACAGTCACAAATCAGTTATCTCGTGCATATAATGCTTTTCATTACAAGCTACACCTTAAATACTTGAGTTAGGCAACACATGAGGAGACACTAGCTAATGAATGTGTGTTGGTAGAGCAGCCAATTTGGGAGTGGTTATGCACTCGGTGGGGGAGTGACTCATTCAAGGTAAGCCTATCATTTTCATATAGGATTCATATGTCATAAGGTAAAATGATTAGTTAGCATATCATTCAAGATAAGCATATCGTGTTTAAGTTAATTGTCAAAAATAGTAAAATGATTAGTTGTAGCTGAAACAGATACATAATTCTAACTAAATGGATAGTTTTATTGGACTATTAACATGGAAAAACCAATCTGTAAATATCAATTTGGAGAGTTACTTTATAATTTCCTAAAATAACATAACTATTTTAATTTAAACCCTTTTCCTATTGGAAATTGATGACAACTGAAAAAATTGAAGAATTTTCTATTTTATTGCAGAAAATGTCCACCCAAAATAGAGAAAATAGGCGTAAACAAAGGGTCAACCACACAAGTGGGAAGACATCTTTTGTTGTACTAATGGAAAGAAATATATGTGATATTAAATCAATTAACTTGGATGTTGTGGCCAAAGCTAATTGCTCAATATTTGGAATACTATGAAAGAGGCTGATTGGTATGGCTATGTTCATGTAGAAGGACAAAAGAATCTGATTGATTTCTACAAATATGTGCATTGGTCAAACAAAAAAGGGAGATTTTTCACATCAACTACAGAAGATAATTATGTGAGCATATATTTGTTTAAACAACTGTACTGCATGCTAGTATTATTTTTACTTGAGTTTTTCATGCCACAAAATCAGATGGTTCAAAAGATGAATGCCAAAGAGCTAGAGGCTCACATAGATGAAGCAGCAACAATCATATTTAGGAAGGTTTTGGGACATAGACTAGGGTATTCTAGAGGGCTAGACCACTCTGTTATGCTCAAATCAACTAAAGTACCTGGAGTACCCAATGAGAAGTACGAACGGCTTGCCGAGGAAAATGAATAAAATTGAAAAAATGCAGAGTATTACCAAAATCGGCTTGAAGAGATTGAAAGTGGTTTCATGGCTATGAGGGAGCATATGCGAGATTGTGAGACACTTGTAAAAATGAGAATGTCAGAAGTGGAGACAGAATTAGAGTCTACGAGAGAGACTCAAACTGCAGTTCCTTAAGCATCATGTGCTTGCTAGCAGTAACTACTTTTGTATTCTGACCTACACTTTTGCTTACCTTTTGATGAAGTTGTCGTGGGGAGGATGAAGTACTAGCAGTAATACTTTTGTCCATTTAGTTCTAGTCACAACACAGTTTCCATGTGTATTCATCTCAAAAGTAGTACATGATATTTTATAAATGATAAAAGGGAGGGAGGGAGAGATACTACTATTTTAATCTCCTAATCGTGGCTATCCAGCTTTGACAGGTCATAGATGACTCATTCAGTGATAATTATTTTATAAGAAACAAAGTGATTTTTTGAATTTTTTCTTGTTTTTCGTCACTTTCTATACCTAACATGTTGTAGACTATGTTAAATCAGTGTTGTTGGGAGTTTCAGAATAAAGCATGGTTGACCTACTGCATGAATTTAAATTATGACCCTAATATTGAATGCATGCTATTAAAAAATATAGGTTCCAGCTAAATTGGCCAGCTTTCAATTTAAATTATAACCTATTGCATTGTGAAAAGGTTTTTCTGCTTTAATCTTTCATTTGTAGACAAGTGTTTCCTCATAGAACAATTGTTATAGTGCTCTAGTGACTGAGTTAACAAAATATATCCTTTCACAAATTGTAAGTTTAAAAGAACTTAACTTTTTCATACACAGGGTTCTTGAGCTACAGGGGCACATATGGAACTGATTGGAATTCCAGGTAAGGTGGGAATTGAAGAGGTTGTTCATGTTCATGTCAATGTAAGGTATACAAAAGCCATCAACTTCTAATGTCATCATAATATGGATTAGGAAAATGCCTAGCTTTTTGAGCTTGTATATAAACCATCAGTTTCAACATTGACATTTGAACTACAAATATATCCCATCTAAACCACAAAGTTTAAATGAAGGAAAAATGAGGAAGAATTTTTGTAGCCTATTTTAGGCATTAGACTACCAATTTTTTAAAAAAAAAAATTAAAAAAAACACCTCATTTTTCTATCATTGGTAGTCTAATGGTTTTGTATGCAATTTAGTGGAATAATGTTATACACACACTTTCATATATACGATGTGAAAACTCTATCATGTGCAAAAAACCAGATGCAGGCATACAAAACCAGATGATAGCCAAATTGATCAGGATATATGTGTGTGTGTGTGTGTGAAAACCCCATCATCATGTGAAAACCCATTGGATTTTCAAAAGTCAGAAAACAAAGAAATTAGTTCCTCATGTAAGTGTCAAATTAACCTTGAATGTTTATGGTGCCAATTAATTGATTTGTAATCCATCCAGCGCAAATCATGATCAAACACCAATATGCATACACAATCTCATCAGTTGGGAGATCCCATTTCCACAGATGAATGAAAAAAAGTTTAGGCCCATTTGAGAGTGCGCACTCTCAAATATTGGACATAAAATTGCATACCTAAATTATCGGTTGCCCCAGATAAATTTACAAGATCCAAATTTTATGTAAGCATGCAACAATAATCTTCATGGGGGAAAATAAAAACGTTGGTAAATTCATCCCCATTGCCACGAAAAACCCTAATAATTCATACTTGGGAAATCTTCATATGCGATTTGGGGAAACACCATAAATGGCCTTTTGCATCGCAGACTTCATTTTCTCTAGCAGTCGATTACACTGCAAGAAACTTGACTGGCGGATCTCGAATCACCGAGATGGAGATACAACTTTGTTCCGACGAACAAACAATCACAGAGAATACTCATAGATTTTGCGGTGCACAAATGGATTCAGTGAGAGGCAATAGCGGCAGCAATGACCCTTGACTTTTTCTGCATGTAAATTGATGGAAATAGCATTCTTTATGCGGCGGTCCCATTTCGGCGAGAAATAGAGCATATGTCAAGCGTATTATGCGACGTTTAGGCTGTGATGGAAAAATAGTGGCTTAAGTCATTTTGTCACAATTTTTGCCCTTTTTACGGCGAGAATAAGGCGCCGCAAAAAGCATGCCCTCTTGTAGTGAGGGACAAACTCAGTTTTTATTAAAACGTATATTTCAACTTGGCGTTAAATCACATACGTGGATGGATGGTTCATTGTGATCAACCATGAAGAGAATTTTGATCTTTTAATTAAGAGTGATATATTTGAATGCAACACATTTTCTGCAATATTCAAGAAAGTTATCGTCAGTGATATATATAAAATTAACCTCATCAATTTTTGTGGATTAACCTCATCCATGAACAGACAAGCCAAGTAAAAACCAGAGCAAAAAGTCAAAAATAAAGAAGATAAATTAATTGGACAAGGGATCATTAGGTTAGAACAAAAGCCATGCATGGCCTTAATTTGGAAAGAGTCGGGCACGTCTAGAGTAGCCCGCTCAATTTGACCGATAGGTAAAGTTAGTGTTTTTATTTTTACATTTTTTTAATATATTTAAAAATTTTTAAAAAATAAAAAATACATCTATACACTTAAAATCACTTTCTTAATCACTAAGTACAAAAAAAATTAAAAATTTTAACTAGCGATCAACTAGAGCGGTCAAATTAGTGGATAAAGAAGCTTTTTCCATTTGAAAACCAGGCCTACCAACCAATGGACCAGTACGTTGCATTTGATGCTAACTATCACGTACGGATCATGACAATAATGGTGATGAAGAACCTCCAACAACTAAAAATCTATATTTATTAATAAAATCAGGAAGATGATATTCTATCTGATCGACCTGGAGAAAGAGCATTGGAATGCATGGCTTAATGAGATATCATGCAAACATGCAACATCTAATATCTACTATACAACCTCATGATTTCAGTGACCTGGATTGAAGAGATGCATGCATGGTAGACGTACAGCTTAAATATTTGTTCACTAAATTTATAGGGAATAATATTGGAATTCCTCCATATTTTAGATCGAGATATATCTTATATGATTTAATTTTCTTTTTGTGGCACAGCATATATAATTTGGAATGGTAGCATGCAATTGGCATGAGCTAGCATTGGAGATCTAGAAATTAATTCAGTAAACCCTGATCCTCCTCTGAATTCGATTGACGTTCCTTTGCCAAATGACAGCAATTAATCAAATTAGAAGAGAGAATTAATTCGAAGCTGGACCAAGTATAATATATATATTAAAGAATAAATATAGATAAAAGTCATTGTTGGAAGTAACTATTTTGTACACATAATGTGGCATCATGTAGATCACACATCTTCCAAGTCTAAAAAAAGTAAAGAACTAAAAACAACTATGTAGTGAGTACAAAATGTATACTGCTACAGTTACTTCTCTCTAGCATTACTCAGCCCACCAATAATTAAGTGACACCTAAGCTTTCTAACACAACCTTATTTTATATCTACATCGATCTAATTAACAACTATTGGCAGATTCATGAAAAGCACCCAATTTTCTCTCTCTCTCTCTCTCTATCTCCTTTGTCGGTCTTCTTCCCCCTGCTTCTTACTTTTCTTTTTTCAAATTTCTGGTCTTCCTTCTACTCTCTCTCCCATCTCCTTCCAAGCAATATCTCCTCGCAGCCTCGCTGGCTTGTATATATCCTCACTACGACACTTTCCCACCCACTTCACTACAGACGAAGCAAAGAAGACTTTTAATTTTTGGTTTTTCGGTAGACTCCCTCGACCATGGTTGCTGGCGATCCCAGTCCACATCTGAGACCGATTGTGATCTGGGAGGTCTGGGTGGCTAACTTGGACTCTGATATTGGTTAGGAAATTTTTTTAAGTTCAGCTTAGGAAATTTGATGTTGGTTCTTGAGTGGCTTTTTTACGGTCAAATCGGATTTGAATGCCTTTAACGAAGCATTGATTTCTTTGGTTCTTTGTATTCAACATGTCCAACTCTGGATTTTTTTTTTTTTTTTGGAAAATAATTCCGATTATGGACTTCTATCTTTTGAATCAGAGTTGATAATTCTCCGGTAATGGTCATTTACATGGCTTTCATGTCTCTCTTTCTCAACTCTTCTGTCTCTCTCTTTCTCTCTCTATGACTATCAGATTGCATTTGAGTAGAAGACTCTTGAACCAGTTGTCAAAGGGTTTAAAGTTAATGGAAGCCATTTGGGTATATAGAGAATGGAGGAGGGTTTAGCAAAAGGTTGAGAAATGGACGAAGAACTGAGTGAGAAGAGAGTTTTTCTAAAAGCTGAAAGTCTGAAAGACCACTGAAAGCCTCAATCCGTGTGGGTGCTTAGAATCGTTTCCGTGTGATGAAGCCTATTTATCTTATTGTGTTTTTCCTTACGTGACAACCACTGAACGGAGGGCTGCTCTTGGACATTTATTAGCCTGACCATTGCAAAGCGGACCTCAACGTCTGTGGCATGCATGCATGCATTTTTATGTTATCGATATTAATGATGTTCTAACTTTTCCTAGCTTGTTCCTTTTGTAGCATACATATCCCGATCAATTTTAATTTGTACGTGAAAGGCACACAGAAATAACCGATCGAGAGCAGAGATATACCTCATTAAATATAATAAATATAGAGATATCTTTAATATATACCTGCATTTATAAGATATCTTTAAATGTTGATGCTTGATAAAGAGCGTAGTAGGATGGGCATTGGCATTGTGGTTAGAGATTGTAGAGGAGATGTGGAGGCTATCCAGCTTGCAGCTCCAAAATGTTTAATTTGTCAATTCTGCTCTTAATGTTGCGGAGAAGTACTGTTCTGTTATGTCACGAATTGGGGTATATGCAAGTGCAATTTGAAGGGGATGCAAAGGTTGTGATCGATTCTGTAAACGCAAAGGTCAGATCAGATATGTGATGATATCAAGTTGATTATATATGTCTTTGCATCTGAGATGGTCTTTATCATTTTCTGGAAGAGAAATAAACAAATTAAGCTGCTCATGCAGCTGCTAAGTTTGCTAAATGGTGTGACTATAAAACGGAAGATTGTTTTGTACTGTTGGAAACATGGGCTCAGAGGCTCATTGTATTTGTGTGTGGGCGGATAATAGGCCCATTTTAGGATGTCTCACCTTGGAGTACTGAGCCTACACTAGTTCAGCAGTATTTAGGATCTAAGAATTGCCTAGGAAGGAAGAACAAGACTAGTTATAAATGACTTTTTAGATTTTGGGGGATCAAATCAACTATATAGTAAAAGTTTGTTTTTTCTTTTTTTAATGTTGAGGAATACTCTGACAAGGAAAATTCCTCCAAATCAATCTATTCAATTACCACGTGTCATTTGAGAATGTGAAATACAATTTTTTTTTTTTTTTTTAAATATGCTTAGTTCCGTTTGGTTTCACTGATGGTCTCAACCAATCTCATCTCATCTCATCTGATCTCAACATCCAAACACCATTCAAATACAAATACCTTTTAATTTTTAATTTTCAACTTTTTTATCAAATCAACTTTCCAAAACTTCCAAACAAAACACAAAGAATAATTTAACTTTTTTAAATCTAAAAAAAAAGATAATATTAAAAAAATAATATTATAACAATATTTTAAATTTATAATATTTTATTTTTATTTTTTCTCTCTGATCATTTCCCAAAATCTCATAAAATATCTTAATTCAAATCATTTCACTATTATTTACAAACTATCCTACTGCTATGCACAAAATTTCCATTTCATCTCATTTGTGTAATCAAACGAGGCCTTAATTAATGTTAGAGTTAATAGAGAGAATAATAACTAGATTTGAAAAGAAAGAAAAATGTTAATGGTGGACTAACACCCTTAATCCGATTAAAAAAATGGAAGTCAAGAAATTGCATCTTATTTCACCAAATAGTACATTTAAAAACATGGGAGTTGCACTTAAATACATACCATTAATGTCAAGAAGAAATGAAGACATATATATATATAAGTTCTTCTACCTACAAGCATTTTCGCCAACGAATCGGCGCACCAAGATGTATCAATCATGGTTGTCCACAAGATCACGTTCCTCCGTTCCATGCCATCAAACAATTTTGTAGAAGAGAAATGATATTTGCAGTCGTGAGTGTGCAAGTGTCGTGCAGTCGTTTTGAAAAAAATGAATAAATATGAGACCCATATGAAAAAATTAATTTTTTAATAGTGGACCACATTCTTTTTCAGAACGACTGTACGACTTTTGCATATTTCACGACTGTATGTAGCATTACTCTTCTCCAGAGCAAAAGCATGAACCTCCTTCCCTTGTTTCAGTGCCCTCAACTCTGCAAATTGGAATAACAGTGGCAATCATCACAACATTAGGCCTAAACCCTTCCTGCTGCATCCAAACTATTGATCTCACAGCTTGCTCAAGCCTCCCATTTGAGGCATAACCTTATATAAAGAAGTTCTTCTATACACAGTCGTCCCTTATAGACGCCGTGCAATCGGCTGACATGGCATCATGCCACGGTCATCTGCTATTTTTAAAAAAATAATAATATGAAAACGAAAAAAAAAGCAGAAAAACCCATTTCACTTTCTATTTCCTGCTTCTGAGGGTGCGAGACAATGATCTTCAAGTGCTGAAGCTCGAACGAAAACAAATGTTCGTCTCATTTCTTAGACTATTTATCTCTCACACTAAAACAGGCAACTTCCTTTTTGAGTTTCTAGCGTCTACGAGACAGGATAATTTCATTTCACATATTCTATTTCGTATTTCCTTATGGAAAAAAGTTTTTTCTTCCAAAAATGGTCTTGTAAATTTATCCACCTCATTTTTCTGCAAAATTTTAAGTCTCTTCCTTTGTTAATATTTCTCTTTCTTTCCAAAAATTTGGTTTTTATTCCTGAAATAGTGAGAATTTTCATTTTAGAGTGTTAGGATGTGATGAGGTTGACTGGTTTTGGTAGGAGGCTGAAATTCCGTTGAGCGTTGATTGTCATTTTCATGTTAGGGGAGGGTGGGGGGACTTTTGTGTGATTTTTCTAACTTGTCACTATAGCAGCTGACAAATGGTCTGGTCTTGGGATGGAGGAGAGGGAAGGGTCTTACAGCTGGACAAATGAAAACTCAAAAAAAAAAAAAAAAAACATCGCCAACTCAGCAACCATTTACAGGCGCTTGGGATGGAGGAGAGGAAAGGGTCTTGTAGCTGGACAAACGAAAACTCAGAAAAAAAAAAACATCGCCAACTCAGCAGCCGTTTAGAGGCACTTGAGGCAGGCAACTGTCTTAAGCATTTTTCATATTAAAGCGGTCCAACAAATAATATTCCTCTTTGTTGAGCCATAAAAGACCCATCTCCCTGACCACATGTCCCCAAAACTCAATTTTGGAGAGACGAAGGAGAGTGTTTTTTTCCCTCCCAAAACTCAATTCACTCCCCCAAAATAAAAATGTACATTTTCATTAGACGGAATAGGTGGGATTGGTGCGCAATCCGTCCCCTAACTTGCCTTCATTCAGACTTCTCCATATATTAATATGAGAAATGATAGTTGCAGTCGTGAGTCTGCAAACGTCGTGCAATCACTTTGAAAGAAGTGAATAAATATGGAACCCACCTGAAACATAATAATTTTTTAATAGTATACTCCACTCTTTTTCAAATTCAAAGTGACTGTACGACGCTTATGCGCTCCACGACTGCATGTAACATTACTCTATTAATATATGTGGTGAAGAGAGTAATAATAATGTTTGATCAAGTTGGGATAGACTAATAAAAATGGATTTGACAGTGACTTATATAGGTCAACGTAGTCTTCAAGTGCAAAATACTCCAACTAAGTTATGTTTGCTGTTTTACCAAACCCATGTTCTACCAAGTCAAAACAGACCATCATATTAATCAGTAAGTAATTTGAAATCAAGTTTATCCCAAGAATATTACAGCCTAAGACTTTCATATCTTTCTTTGGGTTAAAGCAAGTGACATGTTTGGTCTTTTTCTTTGTTGGTTTTGAGTTTATGATTCCGTTTGTATCTATATACATTATCTCTACTTATATATATAATGGGGGTGGCTATTGGGAAAGAAGCACCCATGATTGTTATTACTTCAAGTTAAATTTGACAAGAATAAAATTGCTTTAATGGAATATTAAGGTCTCGTTTGATTACAAAGATAAGATGAAAGTTGAAAAAAATATTGTTATAATATAATTTTTTAATATAATTTTTATTTTAAAATTTTAAAAAGTTGAATCGTTTATTATCTTTTATTTACAAATTTTAAAAAATTATAATAATTATATGAGATGAGATAAGATGAGATGAGATGATTCGTGAAAACAAACCAAACTTAAAAAGTTGACAATTATGATCATTGCTGTGTATTTAGAGTGAAAAAGTTAAAGGTCAGTTTATTAGAGGAAAAGAAAAGAAATTGAGAAAGAGGTCGACAAACTTGACTAATGGGTTTTGAAAGTTTGAAGGATGTCTTTTTACTCTCAAGTCTCAACTACTAAACCTAGAGGTCCACTGCAGTTTGAATTTGCATGCGCATTTCTTTTAAAAATATATAGAAATACATATAAAATTTTTTATTTTTTAATAGTAAGTTTTACTATTTTTAAAGGTAATGCGTGAATATTATATATCCTATAATTATATCTAATATTACTTTAAAATTAAATCTCTCACTAAAAAATATAAAAAAAATAAAAAATAAAAGTAATGGACATCTCTCTTTAAATTAAACCCACGCCAAGGCAACTTTTTATATAAAAAGCCTTTTCACGAGAGTTCTAAAATCCTAAGCTACTGAAAGAATCACTTTACAATCGATCTCTCTTTCTATATATCTCTGTCTAGCCAATATGTATCGAAGAGGGAGGCTTGGGCGTTTGGTTAAATAGGCTTTATATATATATATATGTACATATATGTATATATATGTACATATATAACCGTAAATTGTGTAATTGCCGCGTAATCGTTTTGAAAAAAATAAATAAAATATGAGACCCACATTAAAAAAATTAATTTTTTAATAAAGGATCCCATTTTTTTTAAAGCGATTACGCGGCGTTTACGCACTTCACGGTTGTATGTAGAATTACTCTATAAAAAAAAAAAAACTATACTATTATAGCTTTTCAACTTCTTATCTAATCTTTACCAAAAATATAAAAAATGAAACAACTTTTAAAAAATTCTAAACAAAAACTCTCTATTCACAAAACCCATTAAACATTAATACATCTAAGAATTTTCTTATAAATTCTCTAAATTTTCTTAAAAAATAGGAAAACCAAACATGGCCTTAAGCTTGTCTTTTACTTGACTTCACCATTCAAGCATATTTGCTTGTCATTCTTTAATAAACGATCACTGTGAGTTAAATTCAATGGATTTTGATCAAATCTTTTTGTTAAAGATTTTTGTCATTCTTTAATAAACGATCACTGTGAGCGAATAGTTTTTTTTTTTTTTTTAGTTCTTCTATCATTAATCGAGTGATTGTTAAAGACCCAATCTTATATTTGATCTCCAATTCAATCACCATTCACTTGAAATGTGACATGTGTCGCAACAAACAAAACATGCAAGTTTTAAATATATATGAGTAATGATACATACACAAGTATTTTTTACGACCTTTTATATAACTATATTTTATAATGAAAGTATTTATCTAAAGTAATATTACTTTTTAAAGTTATTTTATAAAATTATCCTTCACTTAAAATTAGCATAGTTTTATAAAGAGTTGTAAAAATGATCATGTGTATATCATTTTCCATGATTACCTTTTCTATTGAATCCCATAAATTGGACTAAAAAACAAATCTTATTATTTATGTACTTGTATTTTAATTTATTTTTCTTAGAAAAAGATGTAACGGCAGTTCTATTTATAATGATAAAGACATTAACTAGCAAACTAAAAACACTTGTTTAGTTTATCACGTTGTCCATTCAGTTATGTCCAACATGAATTCCTTTCATGTTTGTCATGAATTTCCTTAATTGGAAATTAATCCATTAAAAATGATTTTTTTTCCTTCTTTTTTTCAAGATTAGAATCGAGATTTAGGTTGTGTTTAAATGTTAAATTGAGTTAAGTTGAGACGATAAAATAATGTTAAAATATTATTTTTTAATATTATTATTATTTTAAGATTTAAAAAAATTAAATTATTTATTATATTTTATGATAGAATTTAAAAAAATTATAAAAATGAATTGAGATGAATTGAAATACATTTATGAACCAAACAAAGTCTTAATGCCAACGTGACCAAGGACTATTGGGAAGTGGCAAATTTTGTGATTGTGAGCCCAGTCCAGCCCAATCCTTATTATTATTTATTTAATTTTTATAAATGTGCAAGCATGAGAGGTCATAATTGACGTGTACATGACGTTGCAAAATGATATTTAGAGAGGAAAAAATAAAATAAAAAGGAAAAAATAAAGTGGGAAAGAAAAATAATGCGGTGGGTGGGCCCTAGGGTTGGGTAGAGGTGGGCGTGGGTGGGGACAGTCGCTTTGCATATGGGGGAAGGCAAAAAGGCTGAAAGTGGACCCCACAAGTTTGGGCCCACCACACAGTCCAAAACAACTTTAGGTCCCTTTCAAATAAAAAGCCCCCAAAGGGAAAGAAAAATAGTTCCGTTCGTATTGAGAACTCCTACGGACTGGACCATCACGGGGGGCGACCTGCCCGGGCCCCACAAACCGTCTCTCTCTCTCTTCTTAACTTCTTAACACGTGGTATTCTTTTATTGGTGTGATCGACCTCTTTTTACCGCCTTTTAATATTAATATTAGAGAAATTATATTTATAATTTTAATGTGTAAGTCTCGCATATTCTTTTTAAAAAAATCATTTAAAGTTAAAAATTACATTAAAATTATTATTTTTTAAATGATGGATCCTATCTTTTTTCAAAAAAAATATATAGAGTTTACATACTATAAGACTGTATTTAACAATAGTATTAAGATTATCCATTCTAATATGCAGTTTGCTTAGGGCAGGTCTGAGGGATGAGATAAAAATTTTGTATTTTATTTTAGTGTTTAAAATATTATGTTTTAATATTATGATTGTTTTGGAATTTGAAAAAGGTGTATTGGAATTTGAAAAAGTTAAATTATTTATTATATTTTATATGAGAATTTGAAAAATGTGTAATGATGAAATGAGATGAGATGAGAATTTTATATTTTGTCTTGTGCCCCAAACCTGTTCTTAATGAATAATGGGTTATTCAAAAAATTTGAAAAATTTATTCCTGTAATTCTTTTTGTATGTCTAACATTTCTTCGAAAATAATTAACCACATTAAATTATTTCTGTTTTATTTAAATAATACAGAAAAATTAAACTGAAAGTCATAATTCTTTATTCAAAATTATGTACCAAATAATAAATTCCTAATTGTCTCTTGGGATCATAACGATTGATGCATGGTTTTTTTTTTTTGGATTGTCAATCAAGATTTGATCGTTTTGAATGTGTAGGTTAAATTAACATCTTGTCAGGTAAAAGCGTCTCATCATACTTATGTATTGATTAGGCTTATTTGTTTTTATTCCATTTTGAAAAAAATGATTTATATCGTCCCTGTAAATTTTGGTAATTCTTTTTTAATAAAAATTAATAAATTTAAAATTCATATAAAAACTATATGAGTTTTACTATTTATCATTCAGATTCCACATACACTACATTTTTATTTTTGTTATTTTGAATTTTTTTAGTTTTATTCTTTTTAAACTAATTAAACTCTTCTACTCATCATTCATACATCACATATTTAATAAGAAAAAAAAAATATATGGTGTATGAGAATGAATTTTTCTTAATAATAATGAATTTTTTTTAAAAATTACATATATTTGAAATCTCGTTATTTGGATTAGATTTGGGACGAAGGAGTAATTTCTGCTTAATCGGTTTGAGCTAGCTTCATTTGCATGGCTAGGTCTTTTTTGGTTTTCCCCCCTAATTTCTTCTATTCTTCTTCCCTCTAACCAAACACAAGGACGAATTTTTCCTACTTTTTCTTTCTTTGATCCTTTTTCTGAATCAAATATAACAGTGCATTAGGGTACGTAGAAACGTAGGTTTCACTCCAATTTGGTAGTTGGGGCATATAGTTCTCTCCTTCTCTTCTCAGCCATCACTAGGGTTTCATTTTTAATTGGGCAGGAGATGGGTGGAGGAAAGAAATTAACCACATGACCTATTAACATTTCAAATTTAGTGGCAATATATAATAGTGTAACAATTTTTTTTTTCTTCTTTTTACTATAAGAAAACTGTTTATTTACGACCAGTTATTTCCAACGAAATGACTATTTTTAGTTAAAATGAATTTGTTTTCGTTACAAATAGTCATTTCGTTATAAAAAAATAATCACAAATATCCGTTTTTCTTATAGTGAATTTTTTTTCCCTTTTTCTTTTTCTTTTTATATAATAGTGGAAATATATAAAACTAATAAAAGTTTTCTACCATATATATTTTCCTCCAAGTAAAATGATAGAAACGCAATATTTTTTTTATAATCTTTATCATTTTTGTTTTAAACATATATGTATATATATAGTATATTTTTGTAAAAGAAAATCGTAAGAATATCATTAATTATTTTATTTTATAACAATATTATCCCCTATTTAAAAAAATTGTAAAAATAATATAAAAATAACGCGTTTCAATCATTATAGATCTTTCCTCAAATATTTGACAAAATTCTTCATCTCAAATAACGTGTTAATTTGACGAAACTAAAGTCAAGTAAATGGAAGTATTGGTAAAGACTCCGTCCATTAATTGGTTACGGATGTCAAAACCATAGTCTTTAAATCTGACTTCACAAAACTTTGGTTAAAAGGAATATGAAAAAAAAATATATAATCGAGTTGACTCCAAATTACATAATCTAGCTAGAATGCTATATATATAGATCAGTTACTATTTAAATCCACACTTCATAACTATAGTTTTTATTTTTATTTTTTATAAGATGTGAGATGTTTTATTTTCATATATAAAATGTGGAGTGTAGAGTTGTGAATAACGACTGATGAGAATAACTTTTCATCTCGCTAATCCTCCTTAATTTTAAGAGATCATACTCATTTCTATTCAAAACTTCTAAAATTTGATATAATTTAATTTAAAAGATTAATTTAAAATTTTAAAATTAAATTATGTAATTTCTGATATAAAAATCTTAATTTAAACAACACTTCATAAGGATGAAATTCATAAAATTTAAATTTAGGATTTAGTTTTTTTTTTTTTTTCTTTCTTTTGGCCTTTCTATCAAGGTCAGTGACTCATTTGGGGGGTTTTAGCAGAATAAATATTGAGTCCAAAGTAATTATCGTTGGTAGAAATTTCACAAACAATAATTTAAATGGGAGATGAAACAGAGTCATTGTATTGGTGATGAATGATGAATTAATTAATGAATATGTATAAATATTATTTAATTGTATAACATCGTCTGATCTATATATAATCATGGAAACTGTGAAATTAAATTGACTTTTCCCAAATGTAATTATGCTAATTAAGCAAATGGTGACCTTAATTAATTGTCTTTGTTTAATCATCGTTTTCCAAGAATAATTATATTAATAACTATCAAATGGTCAAAATTCTAAATCTTTTTTACTTTGCAAAAATTAGGAGTTATTATTATTATTATTAATTTCTTTTTGCTGATCTTATTCAAAGCTTACTTTACCTTTGTACAGGAATCTGGTAGGGGTGCTCAAAGCAAACATAAAGTTCCTCTTAGTTGCCATTTGAGTGGGTGGTTGATTTTTTTCCCTTTTCTTTTAAAAAAGAGTTAATTACGTGTCCAATATAAATTTCTGTTTGTTTAATTAATATCTTTTTTTAAAAAAAAAAATTAAGATTTTAGGCATTCAATTTTTTTCGTAATTTAGAATTAGTATATTGGGAATAAAATGTTTCTTTCACAATATTTAAGAGTTAATTCACGTGACACATTTTAAATAATTTCATCGACCGCCTTAATTTCTTATTGTTATGCAGTGTTAGAAAATATTGGGGGGAATTAGCTTTTTGGTTTTTTTATTTTTGTGACTTTGTAATTAGAGAAATGATAGTTGCAATCGTGAGGGCGCAAATGCGGCGCACGGGATTCACGTGAAAAAAAATATTTTTTTAATAGTAGACTTCACTGTTTTTTAAAACGATTGCACGGCGTTTGCGCACTCCACGATTATAAGTAACATTACTCAATTCTTATATTTATTTGACTTTGATTTGGTACATATTCTCAATATTAATGAAAGAGTAATTGTTAGCTAACTTTTATTTTTTTTTTCAAGTAATTAGTGTACCTTCTCCACTATTGACATGCATAGAGGTGATAAACGGTCTGGTCGGACCGAATGGACTAACTGTTTCGGTTCGGACCGGACCGGATCGAGACTGGTTGGTCTCTGTCCACGTTTTAGAGGACTGAAAAGTTTCGATCCGGTCTACTGTCCAGGGTTTTTTCCGGACCGGACTGGATCGAATGAAAAAAAAAATTATATATATTATTTATAAAATAATTGTGCAATTAACAATATAAAATTTTAAATATATTATTAATACTTGTTAATATTCTATAAATTAACAATATTTTATATATATCTTCTAACCTATTACTATTAACAATATAAAATTTTAAATATGTTATTAACACTTGTTAATATTTTATGAATTAACTAATATATAATTATCAATTAGTTAATTATATAGTAATTATATAAATTAATAATGTAATTTTCATCTAATTTATTATCAGTGACTATATAAAATATTTCTTTTATTGAGTTTGTTACATAATCCACATTAATAAATCACTTAGTTTAATTTAGTATTTTAAATAATTTTTTTTATTAATTGATTTAAAAAAAAAAGGTCGGACTGATAACTACCGGTCTGATTCAGTCCTTATGGGTGTTCGGTCCGGTCCGGTCTAAAAAAATGATGGACCGTTGGACTGGACCGGATCGACCGATTTGCACCCTTAAATTAAATTAGATTTTTTTGCAAATTAAATAATTAAGTGTTAACAAAATGTGCGCTAAACGAGTCATTTTAGTACTCATCATTCCTAAACTAGACATCATACATAAATTTTGATTTATTTTTTAATTTTTTGTTTCTTTTATTTTTGCTAAACTAAAGAATTAATTCTTTTACCCATTATCCATATAGTACTACCACACGTTTGATAACGAAAAAAATTAAAAATAAAAAAATAAAAAAATCATGTGTGACGTAAGGATATATGATGAGTAGGATTTTTACACCAATTAACATATTGCATTCATTGATAACAGACATTAGAAACTAGACCTGAAACATACATTATAAGCCAACTATAACATTAATAGCTCCCTAGGACACACCCGTGACTGACATGGTCTAGTTCAAGCTGTAAATCTCTACATATCTAAAGTCTGAGAGACAACACAACTCTATCCAAGACAGAATTAATCAAACCTCATACTCCGTCTAAGACGAAGTAAAGTTAACCAAACCCCACACTCTGTCTAAGACGGAGTTGAGGACACACTCTACGGACAAAAGTCCAAGAGACTATGTATTTTTTTTTAGTTTTATTTTTCTAAAAACAAAAGACATTACAGAAACTAAAAAAAATGGGAAAATAACGGATTACATCTTGGAATGATATAAATCCGCATTTTCAACATTGGAGGAGAAAAAAAATTAACACAATCAACTGTTGTGATGGCATGTGAGAGCCATGCGCCACCCTGGAGTATGGTGGACGGTCAGGTCTAAAGTAGCGTACGGTCTTGGACCCAAAAAGACCGCGTGTGGTGGGAGAAGGGCACCCTGAGTCATTCTTTGGGCCGCGCATGTGGCACCGCTTGCTCTGTTCGGTAAAGTTCTTCACCCGTCTGAAGGATCGGCGCCTAGGGAAGCCTGTGGTGGTCGCTAGACACCGAAGAGCAACAGATCAGCCTTCGTCCATACTTAGTCCTGAAAAACACCCAAAAATAAAAAAGAAAAGAAAAAAACTATAGATGAGAAGAAGGAGAGATGAGGGGGGGGGGGGGGGAGGGAGGAGCCTTGCGCGGTTTCTAATTTGGGGTTTCTAAAGTGAAAGAGGAGTCTCTCTGTCTAAGAAACTAGGGCCGGCTCCCTCCCCCGCTAGCCTACACCTATTACACCTACTCATAAATAGAACTACTAGTTCAACTTTCACAGCATGATCTATTGTGCAAGCTGATTTTTGGTCCATCTTAGAATGGCACATTGTTAGCTATTAAAAGTCAATTTTAACGATTATTGTGTATTAAGACCAACGATTAATATTGTCGTGACCCACGACAATCAGCTATCAAGATGGTGGCTGGTCTTGTTCAGCTCCTAACTTGGATGATATATTTCTCTTTCTTTAAAGTATTATCTTTTTAGTTATTGATTTTTAATTAATTATTTGTTTGTAAGCTGATGTCACACTTAAGAATATTATGTGCACTGATTATGTCAGTTTAAATAATATGATAAGACCTTTTGGATCATATGGTATAAGGTATGATTTCCAAACGAGAGAATCACGTTCGAAATTTCTATGCAAGTGTCATACACAACGATTTGATAAAGAAATAATTTAGTAATAATTAGTCTTTCATAAGTTTAACGTTTTTCGAATTGAAAATAATTTTGTTTATTCTTCGCGATCGGAATAAGCAGACACAATCAACATTTGAGAATAGACATGAATATTGATTTGAAAGTGATAGTCGACCCAGCTAGCTGTAACAATACGTAGTACGTGCATGTATTAATTTCAACCTAAAAAGAGTATAAACAATTGTATGAATTAACTCCGAGAGAATCAAACTCGATCGTCAAGTCCTAATTATATTTTATTAATTACTTAATCAACAATGTTTTTGACATGATATATATATATATATATATATATATATATATAAGAGTATTTTATATAAATACGATTCATGATCATTCTATGTTATCTTATATATATTGATGTGATATTAAATAATTAAAATTTATTTGATGCCACGTAATAAGACCGACGATGATAAAAGAAAAATTAAAAAAAAGATGGATAACAGTTTTCTTTTCTACAAATACTGATCATTAATCATAATTATTTAGAAAAAGAAAAGATAGATAACAGTTTTCTTTTCTACAAATGCTGATCATTAATCATAAAAAAAAAGCACCTTCTGCGACGAACCAATCCCTCAGGCAACACCACGGATCAAGCGGCGGCAAAGTCAATTGGGACTGAAAAATTTTGCGCCAGTTATGAGTCGCCGTTGTTTCGAGAGGATAAAATTGCCGAGAATTTCCTCTGAATTTATGGCTTATGTCAGGCTCGAATAGCGGCAGTTTATCTGCTCTCGATAAAACGCCGCTGTTAATTTTTTGTGGTGATTATGATGCTTATAGCAGCGACTTATGACCGCCGCAAAAAATGTATATTTTTGTAGTGTATATACTATCTTATATATATAGCATTTGAATTATATTTTGATTAATTATAATTGGGTTAATTAAGTTAAATCCATTAATAAAACACACAAAAAAGGTATAAATATATAGAGAAAATATATTTACAACCGTGAATTATGCAATCGTCGCGTAATCGCTTTGAAAAAAGTGAATAAAATATGAGATCCACATTAAAAAAATTAATTTTTTAATAGTGGACCCCACTCTTTTTCAAAGCGGTTACGCTAAGTTTACGCACTTCACGATTGTATGTAGAATTACTCAATCTCATACAAAATATAATAAATAATTCAACTTTTTTAAATTTCAAAACAAAAATAATATTAAAAAATTAAACTATAATAATATTTTATTCAACTTATAATAAAATATCTCATCTCATATCATCTAAACTGAGTAATCAAATGGGACCAAAAACTTAACCACATAATCTAGCATATACATGAGGATAATATTAACGTAGATGCTATTTTGTGCAACATTGAATTGTAATGATTTGGACTCGACTAGCTAGCTATTAATTAATGGATTAGCTCAAAATTATTTAATTTTTAATTCTCTGTCATTTGACTTCTTCACTTTTGAAATAAAGGGGCACGAAGGCAACAAAAGTTAGCGTAGAAATAATCACCCTTTAATTACTAATTAAAGGCATAAAATACAATATAGGTGTATGAGTGGGGGGGAAAACTGGAAAGTGGGAATTACTATTATTTTTTGTGTGTGTGCATGATATATAAGAAGACAAAAGAATAAGAGAGTAATTTTAGAGAAAGCATGATGTGAGGGATATTGGGATCTGTATTAATGTTTTATTTGTTAGGAAACGAGGAAATATCTGATTATTTTTCTCAAATGGGGAGAATGATTGAGGGATTTTTTTAATAATCTACTGAGATATGGTCTCTTTCTTGTCTGCCAAATAATTATGTTAATCTTTTTCTTTAATTTATACTCATATTTTAACATTAAATTGCATTATTTCATGTGTAGCTGTAAGTGGCCATAGTCACTGATTAAATTAAAGAAGAGCTAATTATGCATGCTATTCATTTAAAATTTTATCATCATTAATCACACTTAGTGAAAATTAAATGACATGCTTTTTTAATTAAGATGAAGATCAATAACATTTTTCAAAACCAAATTAATATATAGATATGTTTAATTAATATTACCAAGATTTTTCCCTTCCACATTATATATATATATATATATATATATAGGTAGGAGAGAAATTATATAGAAGATGAAGGGTAAAGTTAATTCATGAATGATTGGAATCCAATATTTATAATAAAACTGAAGTACTATATATATTGGATAAGATTGATGATAGGATATTAATGCTAATTAATTCCAAATGCGTGCACACACGAAGCTAGCCAAGAGGTTGGAATGGAAGATCAAGTCATAAATTACCTCAAGAATATTTATTTATGATTAAATTGTGACGTCAAAACGTTGGAATTAATGGATGATGATCATATTATACCATCGATCAATCATTTTAAGTACAGTACCATATATCAATTCCGATTTTAACAACTGATCATGATCATGATCAACATCAATATCATCGATCGGATCCTATATATATATATTGCATCAATTTAATTTTGTGGTTATATATAAGACTTGATCATCATGTATAATATCCTTTCAGTACTTATAAATGAATGTTTACAATTCAATTCTCTATAATAAACAATAAATAGCAATAAATATCCTTCAATTTAAATGAACTGCGAATAATTATAATTTGCTACTAATAGTATCGAGATGAGATGAGTTAAGTTGTGAATATTATTATTTTGTGGGTCCTATTGAAATGGATTTAAATTTTTTAGACTGAGATGCATGGGTTAACTTTTTTAAGTTGAGATAAGTTTAACTTTAATTTAGGTTAAAATATATGAAGTAGGTTGAGATGAGTTAAATTTTTTTATGAAAAGTTAAAAAAGTAGTGGATCACATCAATGATTGGTTTGAGATGAGTAGTACTTGAGTTTGGTTCAACAACCAAACACAACTAATTTTTCGTAAATTTAGTCATATATATATATATATATATATATATATATATTGGTGCTGATAAATATATTTATATTCGAATGCTCGATGTTTTATTACAACAGTTTTTTCAATATTGTGTGAGGGGGCAGCCACTACAACAGAAATACTTTTATTAGACCATATTTTTTGTCCTAAAAACACTGCATACAAGAAAATTGTTTATTTGCTGCTAGTTATTTCATGTCAAAATGACTATTTTCTATCAAAATGAGTATATTCTCGTCACAAATAATCATTTTTATCGCAAATAATTCGTCATAAATGCTCATTTTTAGACCAAAATGATTTTCATACTATCATTTTCACATAATTTTGTTGCTGTTTTCTTTCTGTAAATATGCTGCTTTCCTATATATAACTACATGATGACACTTGACAGTCAAATTAAGTGTAACATCACATGATTCTATTACACAAACATTGATGATAATATTGTTATTGTTGTTTTCTTTCCGTATATTTGCTGTTTTCCTATATCGATGATCATGTCTACTTAGCCAAGACAATATTGGCATTACTGATATGATAGTTTGTTATGATCCAAAAGGTTAAATATTTAACCAAATTAGTATCCAAACGTCTTAGTATTGTCAGATAGTAATTTGGTTAAGACCCAACCACTGATACATAGAAAAACCCTTGAACTATTAGGTACCAATTTGATTAGGTCTTTAACCCTCAGGATCTAACATAGTTTAAGGTTTCTTGTGTCTTTTTTATACGCACGACATTGATTTACACCAAACTTTCCAAAACTTTTGAGGATACAATTCATCCATTGTAAAGGCAGTGATATTCTATTTTATGATCTATAACGCCACTTTATTTTCTTTTTACCTAATATATATATATATATATATATATATATATAGCTTTTATAATTATAAATTGGTCTGATACAGATCACATGAGTGCAAGGTGAATGCAATATTTATAATTTTATGCCAACCCTAGAACTGATCTATAGTTCTCAGCTAACAAAGATCTAGAAAGTGGAAGGGAGGCAAGTGGAGCTTCTTTTTAACAATATATAATTACAAAACGAAAAGGAAGTTCAGCGATAGGTTTCACAATTTCCATGTGCTCTTCTATGGCGCATACACACACACACACACACACATATATATATTGGCTTATTTTTCCAAGCACGGATTCTTCATCGATCCAAATTAAAAAATTTATAAGAAACCATGAGATGCGTCTAAATTACAAAGTAATTATATTCATATACTAAGCAATGAGCTGCCTTGTGATAGTACAGTACTAGTGGCTATAAATGTTGGACAAATTCGAGGGAGTTGAGAAGCATGTGATGGGGAATCCAATGAAAAAACAGATGTGAACAAGGCTGGCTAGGTGACATTCTCGGGTCCAAGAAAGACGACATATATGGCGAGTTTCAAAAATGTCGGTTTCAGTAAAAAATAAATAGGTCTAGTTGGTGGGTTTTTTAATGCTAATATTATTGAAAACATGCTAGCTAGCTGCTAGCTGCTACCTACATATATATATATATAGTATTCTAAGACTGCATGTCGGCTGCATCATTCTTTCTGAGATTTTGTTACAAGTACAAAAGACAAATCAAATGACTCATGAAGTGTTCATCATCATGATATGGTGCAGAGATTAATTCACTTGCTTTGTGATAAAGAATTCAAAAAAAAAAAAAAAAAAAAAAACCATAGCCAATATTCTCTTGACGTCTTATATAACAACTTATATATGTTAATTTATTAGTACTCAGATCGAGTACCAGATATATATATATATATATATATATATATATATATCTATCATGATCATCAATACCATATCATGAGTGCTAGTTGTGGACAGTATCCCTACACATGCATTGACTTGCAAACATATTAATTCTTCGTATATATACTTGATATTTAGAAACTTATTATAAAGTTCAACCGTGACAATTTTTGTCCCAGAAAAGAAAGAAGCAAGGGATGATCATGATCAATTATTTGAAGCCATCATCCCAGATTACACCTTATCATGGGTAGTACCGATCATTTCTTGAGATCGATCGGACGGCTGTGGTTGATCAATGCACAATACACTAAATATATATACAATATATATGAAGATCAGAAGCTGTAACTAGTGAGAGAAGAATATAATGGGAGGAAGGTGAGGACAAGAGGAAGATGTTTATTATAAGCTCTTGTTTTGTGAGAGGACATGGGAATAAAAGAGGGTGTGCTAGAAAAGACACGGCTGCCCCGACAAAGATTTTTGGCAGTACGGACAAGACATGCCATTCTCACCCCCCCCTCCTTTCTCTTAATATCCCCCAAAAACATATGGTTATGTTTCTCAGTCAGTACTGGTCTACATGAGGGCTAGCTCGAGATTTAAGGGTTTGTTTGTTTGTTTCTTGCATCAAAATGCGGTTTGAGAGAATATATGTCGTGGAACCAAGTAATTAATTATTATAGCAGGGGAATATTTCTATTACTATTTTATGTTTTCTCTTTTTAAAATTTTCTGTTTATTTTACTAATATATATTGTTCGGAATGAATGTTCATGGAAATTGATCGACTGTACTAGTAGTACTAGTCGTAACGAGCACTCTCCTTGCGGAAAGACACTAGTGATGATCATAATTCTTTTGGGCCAGGTTTAATTTCTTTGTGAAAGTCATATGGGTAGTACTGGTGATCATGATCTTTGTCATACGTATACCCTTAATTTCTTTCTTTTGAATATTGTCAAGAGACTAATGTCTAATCAATTTGTTGGGTTTAATTAACTTATAATATTGAGATGAATGTATGAATTTCATCATGATAAGGTAAGTTGAAGGATAACATATATCTAGCTAGCTAATTGGTAGACAATATTGAGATTTATATATATTGTTGTGAAAATTAATGTTGTTGAGATCGAAAGATGATCAACCTTGCTAGCTTTTAGTACTGTGTTTAGTGAAAAATGATCACACCCATAAATATATATATAGCCACTACTTAAGGTTCAAATGAAGCCAAAACAAAAGAGTCTTGGACTTCCAACAATATTTTTGATGGGGGCCGGTGGCCTATATGAGAAAAAAAAGAGTGCCCACAACTAACGATTATATCAAAAATTAACTATACTATAATTATTGATCTTGGAAATGGTCATCATTCTCTTGGAGACCCTGATGAGGTTAGGGATCTCCAAACCCTAGATTTTGACCCCTAGAAAAGTGTGGTCTCTCTCTCTCTCTCTCTATATATATATATAGAGAGTGAGAGAGAAATATTTTAGCCACAAAGTGATTACACAAAAGTAATCCCACAAACTGACGTGTCTTGATGTAATCTGTCAGATTATAAAGTTATTTTTATTGTATTGCAGATCTGACAATTCACATGAAGTCACGTCAGTTTGTGAGATTACTTTTGTGTAATCCCTTTGTGGGTGTAGCACTCCTTATATATATATATATATATATATATATATATGCTAATTAATCCCATGGGTCATCATCCTCACATTTACCATGCTTTATTAGCTAATTATAATTAAACCTTTATATATATATATATATACCAACAAATTTTTTTTTTTGAGAAGTAACTTTATTATACCCAACAAACTAACAAGCATATATGGTTAGTGAACAAACACCATCCACTACTTGTTTATGCAGATGGCACCAATATTACAAGCATATAATGCCAATGTTGAAATTTATACAATCGTGTCATCATCATGAATGGATTAATATCATTGGTGGGCAAGTTGTCATGTGCTTGCAATATAGGTAATTTAGTACTTAACATGTATAACCATGATCAATGTAGGTACAATTACAAGTAGTAGCTGCCATCAAACCCTATAAATAGAAAAAACACCACGAGATCATGCTGTTTATTATATATATATATATATATATTATATTATATTAAAAAAATTATACCAAGATCAAGGGGCTAATTTTTATTTATTTTTGTATCAAAAAAAGATAGAGAATTATGAGTTGCCTAGTTGTGCTTAAATATTATCGACATATGAAGAGAATGTATAAATATTATTAAACCAAACTATATATGAAAATTACTCGTTTGTTTGTAATATTCTTGTACGTACCACATTTTTTTTCCCTTTATCCCCTTGAAAAGTCTCTTAAGAAGGGCCTAGATTGAAAGAAGCCACAAGCTAGCACTATCTCAAGACGTACCTGAGCTATAGCCTGACTCCAATCCAGCCAAAAACTTACAAATTAGTAGGACATACTAAACTACTGCTTATTTATGATAAGTTATTTCTGGCGAAAATGATTATTTACTGTCAAAATGAATTTGTTTTTGTCATAAATAGTCGTTATTATCGTAAATAATCCATCATAAATACTTATTTTTCTTGTAGTGTAATGCTGGTAAGAAATAATGATCAACAACATAAATTGATCATATCCTTGGTATCGTATCGATGGAAACTCAAACTCATGACCTCCAAACTCACCAAACCACATGAGAATTAGGAGCCTCTTACAATTAATAAAACCAACACCCCTCATGGTGCATGATGCATGGTACGGCCAATTCCTTTGATATAGGTAGCTATTTCTATATATTTGCTAGCTGCACATGCATGATCAAAACTTTGAAGGCGCGTAGAGGATGAAAAGAATGTTTAACGTTGCCATTTTGAAAGGACCGCTCAATGATATTACTTTTGCTAAAAGTGTTCAATTAATCAAGTGCCAATTATTACTAGAAAGATCAAAATTTTTTTCATACTGCCACGTACATGATCAAGAAAATAACTCATTAATTCATTTGTGGGGGAGAAGAAGACAAGCTAAGCTAGCTAGAATATTACATGATCCGTTAGAGTAGTAAATTAACTATGAACACAAAGATCATACTCTGACTAGAGCCTTATCCCTAGTGATCATAAAGTAGTAATAGAGTGGGATTTACGTTTCAAATTCAAATTTTATAGGAAAAGGAAAAGTTTATGCTATTATAGCAATGATGAAACCTTGCTGTGTTGATCAACTGCTCATGACAGTACTAGGCCGGATTACAGTACTATATATCGTACGCACAACATGATCTGCATCTAGCTATACTTATCACATCAGCGCATGAGTAAGATTGTATGAATCAACATCCAAATTAAACATAGAATTCATCAAGTATGTATGTATATGATCAATATATATTAAATTGATTAAGGTCCAAATTTCTTGTTGTATCTATGAACAGGTTTTCACCTTTATATATATATATATATATATATATATATATATATATATATATATGTTGCACAATTAAGGTCCCCCATGCTTACAGACATCATGCTGACGACCTATACCAGTTTGCCACATGGCCTTGATATATACCAAAACTTGTATGCTCACAGTCACTTTAGTGATATCCATATTTTTGTTTTCTTAATATATGGGAATTGCTACCACCTTTTCTGTCCCACTTTGAGATAAAGTAAAAGCAGTGAAAAAGCAGGAAAGAAAAAGAAAAACATAAAAGAAAGGAAGAAAGAAAAAGGCAAAGCAATAAAGAAAGATGGAAAAGAGAGGAAGCAAAGACAAAGGTTCTCAAGACTCCATGATTATTCAAATTCTCTCTAGCACAGGACTTGGGGTTCCCCCTACTTAATCCTGAGTAAGAGGACCTCTCAAAGTTTCTACAAAGACTTGTTGGCCAGGGAGCTTCAATAAGAAGCTAGAAAAGCTAGGGAAACTGAAGAGAGATAAAGGGAGTATTCTAGGGATGAATAGAGGTGTTTTGCAGAGCTCACCGGTGCATCAAATGATGGCCGGAAACCCTAACTGGTGGAATATCAATAGCATGCGCCCACCGACACAACCATCTTCTCCTTTCTTGCCTATTCCAAATTGTTTCCCTCAATATGCACCCACTTCTTCTTCTTCTTCGTCACTTCCCATTCATTCTTGGCATGACAGCCAGGAGCTTCCAGAGTCATGGAGCCAACTACTACTGTAATTTCTCTCTCTCTCACATACGTGCATCCACTGCATGATTAATTATCAGATTTACCTCTTTCTCTTTATATGATATACGCATAACTAATCATTCCCGCTGTTTCTGTTGATCTTATGAACTAATTACATGATACACGTTTTCAATTCTCTCTCTGATCTCTCTCTCTCTTCAAACCATATGGAAGATGTATAATATGATTGGATGGGGATATTTTTTTTTTCTTTTAGGGGTGGATTGGTGGACGAAGATAAGCTTAGTATGAACCCGTTTCAGCCTAGGAGGTTAGAGAATTGGGAGGACCCCAGCTTACTAAGTCAAGCTCCAAACGCTTCTGCTGTTAATGTCAAGCAAGAACACTCTGCAAGCAGCTATGTATATGGACATGGAAGTGAGGAGTTTCAAGCAGCAAAACCTACGTGGTCTCAAGTAATGCCTACTTCATCTCCAAAGTCTTGTGTGACAAGTTTCAGCAGTAACATGTTGGATTTCTCTAGCAACAAGACAGATGGGAGGCACCCACCACCCGATCGATCTTCTGAGGTAAGATAGAAATTGAGATTAGCTGGCCTTGTATTGTCGACTTCAGAATTATTGATTTTCTAGCTGGTTTTCATTAAGTCTCTTCAGATTATAATTTTCTGAAATGAAGGTCCATGTTAAACTCATGAATAGATGAAGACAGATCATGAAGGTCGTGATTATTTTTTTATTTTTTATTTTTTTTGGGGTGGGCCGGAGAGGGGGTTCACCCCAACCGGCCCTCTTTAATTCTTATCCGACTAAATTGCTTACCTTCTTTTGTGCAAGTTTTTGTTTCCGCTTGTGATCTATTTCCTGCTCTAATTCATCAACCGGTGTAGCTAGTAAGCATGTTCATAAGTGCAAGGCAATGAGGGCTCTTAATTACATTAATCTTTCCTCTCTGAAGTGTAACAGCACTGCAACTGGTGGGGCACTTAAGAAAGCTAGGGTTCAACCTTCTTCAGCCCAAAGTACATTCAAGGTAATGTTTACAACGCAAAACACCTAGCCCCGCCCCCCCCCAATGTTTTTTTTCGCAAACAAACATACAACCCCACACACACCACAGGTCCATACCCACACATGCATACACAACAAACACACACAAACATCTGTGGGTGGTAACTGTTGTCTTTCTTGATTGTCACTTTTCAATAGTTGATGGTTCTCTATCTGTTCCTCTCCAATTTACCCACCAAAACAGGAAAATCAGGTCATTCAAGTACCAAAGAAAAAACCATATATAATTAGATTGCAACCATGCCTCATCCGCCTTCTAATCTTCTGTCTTATATTTTTACACGTACATGATCATCAGGTGAGGAAGGAGAAGCTAGGTGACAGAATTACAACTCTCCACCAGCTGGTATCTCCATTTGGGAAGGTAATCCCTAAACTAGCTAGATAATTAATTAAGATGACTCAAATTAAGTTTAAAATATTTGGTATACATAAAACGGACGTAATGGAACAACATTTCACGATCTTTATGAGAAAATACACATAAAGAGAAATTCTTTCCATATGCGAAAGCTTCCTTTCTCCGTCTTTTTCTCAAATTACTAGACTCGGGTTTTCTCTTTTAACTATTAAAGAAGACATGGAAATATGACTTTGGACGGTTGTGGTGTGTGCTACTTTTTAACCTTTTGCAGACTGACACAGCCTCTGTGTTGTTAGAAGCTATTGGGTACATCAGATTCCTTCAGAGTCAAATTGAGGTGATGTTTCTTCTCCTTCATTTATTTTTATAAACAACCAGAAGGAGCTCATGAGCTAGCTAGAGATTTCACACTGTAAAAGTTTATTTTCTCAATCTTCTTTCGATAATACTGTTTAGTTAATTATTGAAGTTTTTAATATATTATGCATACATACAGTAGTACTTGCTTAATTTTTTTCTCCACCTTGGATACATGCAGGCCCTCAGCCTACCTTACTTGGGCAGTGGATCAGGAAACATGAGGCAGCAACAAGCAGTAAGTCACTGCTTATATATAAACCCATCTGATCTCTCTCTCTCTCTCTCTCTCTCTCGGCATGCATGTGATGGTGTTTTTATGGTCAATAATGTGGCATGAATTAAATAATGATTGCTATTTTGTTATTGTATAATCTTGTTAGGTTCAAGGAGAGAGGAATTGTATATTTCCTGAAGACCCTGGTCAGGTATGCTTTATTGGATCCATTGCCTCCTTAAAGGGGTGTAGCTCATGTGTGTAGGGAACTTGCATTTGGAAAAGCTAGCTACTAGTACTTTTCTGTGTTTGCCATACTAGAAATTAAACTAAGTGCTAGCTTCAAGATTAAAGATCATGCTATATGATCATGTATAGACTTCAATCCATATTAAATCCAACAAAAATATTAATGATTATAGACTAATTAACTTGTTCAAATTTCTAAATTTTTAAGGTTTCACAAAGTAATTAAAATTTCTAATGCTTTTGACATGTTTGTCCCCCCTTTTTTTGATCAGCTGCTGAATGACAACTGTATCAAGGCCGGGAAAGGAGCTCCTCATGAGCAGGTACGCAGTTCTTGACTACATATATATATATATAGTAGTATACTCCTGTCTTCTCAAAATAAAAGATTCTGTCACTTTTTTTTCCATGTACAGCTTTCTTGTAAAC